>CM041297.1:24406632-24708890 GCA_023052935.1 Piezodorus guildinii | reverse complement strand
GAATATGATCTTGAGGCTCCAAAATTTCTTCTACGCCTTACCTATTCTGGATTCTATTTCCTTTGCATCTATATTTACAAATGATATTATTTGCCCAAGATAATAGGTTTCATTGGAAATCTACATGCCTGGGGTTGGTGCTTAATTATTTCCGAAGGCCCGTGTATGTAGATATCGGATTTGTTCAACCGGGACAAGTGGGGTGTTATTGAAGGAAATCTATATTTAAGTTTTATTTTGGGTGATAATTCTAAAAATATAAGTAATCTCGTCAAAAAGGTACTTTTAATAAATTTTCTAAAAATCTGTGTTCAGATTAGTACTCCCTTTTTAGGAGTATGAATTTAAGTTGAGAAAAATGAGGATTTAATATAAGTAAGGATAGAAAAAAATATGATCAATAAGTATAATAATTTTAAAAAAATCTGGTGCGGTGAAAAAAAAATTCAAATACAATTAGAGATACAAATCAGTGAAATTATTAAAAATTAATTAAACTTAATTTCTGTATAAACAAAAGTTTTATTAAAAAATCTATTAAATTATTATCTTAAATAATCAGATTTATCGGTTTTTTATTGCTCTTTATCAACTTTTATAAGCTTGTGTATTAAATAATATTTTTTCTAAAATCTTTAGCTTTCCAACAGTATATTACTGTTCTTATATTCAAAATAAAGAAATTGCATTAAAAAATATGTTTTCAGTTTTCTCCTTTCGTTGGATATCGAATTCCT
This sequence comes from Piezodorus guildinii, assembly GCA_023052935.1. NCBI lineage: Eukaryota > Metazoa > Arthropoda > Insecta > Hemiptera > Pentatomidae > Piezodorus > Piezodorus guildinii. The sequence goes on along the minus strand of CM041297.1, from coordinate 24,708,153 downwards.
TCAACTTACTTATTTATTTACTGTTTTTTTATCAATGGTAACAAGATGATATAGTTATTTTTATAGAATCTACAAAATTAAAGGTAGTTTGGAGGAAGAAAACTTAAAATATTGGCATTTAAGCCCTGTTAGATTATTTCAATCAGAATGGAACTTACATGATATTGAACCCATTAAATTTTACCTCAATACAGTCAGTTTAATTAAAATTGTTAGAGCCGTTTGTGAGAATCGTAAAAAGATGCAAAATACATGATATAAAGTACCACTTCCGGTCAGCTGATTTTAGAGAATAAGTTGCTGGAACATTTCAGGTTTATAATTGTCTCAAATATGAAATTTCGTACTCTTACCACGAACACACGGGGACGCACACATACCTTTTGCGGGACTTTATATATATAAGTTTTCCACTACTTCAACACTTACTGCACAAACGATCAAACCTTCCACTTAAGTACAAAAGGCTCATCTACATGACTATCATAAGACCAATATGGACTTACGGAGTAGAGATTGGGGTCCTATTAAACCATTAAATTCTTCTCGTCTCCAATCCCTCCAATCAAAAATCCTTCGAAAAATCCTCAATGCCCCTTATTTTGTCACAAAGGAAATCATCCATAAAGACGTTAATGTTCCCTATGTTGCTGACCTGGCTCGAACCACGTACCACTTCTTTCATGACAAACTCCATTCCCACTCTGACCAACTAGTTTCAATCCTTGTTTTTTCTACAATCCCTGATAATACTCGGAGGCGTCTAAAAAGAAGATATAAGCCTATAAGATAGAAGCCCCGAGACTTCTAGTTTAGCATAGTCTTTGGGGAGCTGCCAATGGATGTTATCCCTACATTTAAATCATGACAGTATATCTTGTATCAAATTTACTAAATGTATTTTATTATACAGTTGTAAATACTAATAAATATATATATATAATTTTAAAATTTTATCTTTTATTATTATTTTATCATATTTTTTTTATTTTAATTATTCCAATTTAAAATGGAGTAATCTGGACACTAAACTAATTTTTATCTAGACTAGAACCAGAGATATTAACTAAAATGTGTTTTTCGGGCACAAGCTTTCAAACGTTTTTACGGCAATTGCATTGGAGCGTTGTCTCCTAAATTTTGCACTCTCTAATTGTTAATTGTCTTGTTTCACCTAAAAAAAAATTCATTGGAATCGGTAAGACTCATTTGGGATTAAATCCTTGTTATAACTTTGTTGGCAATGTTACACACATAATTTGTGTACTGAGTATTCATGCATTATAATCTGGTGAAAACACATGGTTGGTTCTAAGACTGCGATTAACTGAATAAATATTTTTTAGGAGGTGAAAGCACAGGGACTGGCCCAGCTGTTTTTCGGAGGCAGTTGACAGTTTAATAAGATTAATTAATATTTGAATGGGCGGGAACAGCGGAGGTTGGGGTGAAATAGATTACCCCCGGGGTCTGGGTCTAGCACTTCAATATTAAAGCTCCACGAATAGCTTTTCATCTTCTTTCTCCTCTAATTAGTGAAAATTCGACTGTTTTCTCAACGTAATATTGAAAATTTCGGTATCTATCGATAGAAATTCGAAAATATTGATATTATTTAAATGTTTACTTTCACTAACTTATATATATATATATATATATATTATATATATATATATATATATATATATATATATATATATATGACATATATAGTGAGCGGAAACTTCAATTCTTTTCGACCATAACAATTTTCGAATCCCAGTTTTCAACGAAAATACACGTTTTAGGGTATCCTGGATATTTTTGTCATATGCTCAACTATCAAATATATGTAGATATAGGTTGCTTACATGTATTATATACCCATTGAAATTTTAAATGTTATAAATAATATCATGTGATACATTGCAAAAGTTTCAAAAGTAATAGTGATTAACAAAAACCTCATAATTCATTTTTGTAATTTATTGATAGCAATAATAAAATATTTATGTATCATAACTTGTGATCTAATAAACAGTCTACAAATATTCAAATTCAAAACGTCCCTAAAATATGAAATTATGAAGTTTTATTCTGATTAAAATAATCTGAATGGGCTTGAATGCCGATATTTTAAATAGTCTTCCTCTGGCCTTGATAAGAAACGGGTGATTATATAGGTTGAACGAATTCGGTATCTAACTAATGTATAAAAGAGGAAACAAATATTTGTTTATTTATTTTTTGTATTTTTGAACATAAGTACATTAAGGTATGTAATATTCTGTTAAAAATCTAATAATATTAGAAAAAATATTTGCTTATATTTAAATTAGAGAAAGTTAATGAAGAACGATCCTATAAAAATAACTGATTAGTAATCATAACTATTAATAACTTTGATATAATAGATTATTTAGTAAAATAATGTGTTTCTATAAAAAAAAAAAATTAATTGGTCCTTAAAAATTTATTTTCATCTCTAACTTAATTTAAAATGTTTGTCAATGGATTTTAATAATGGAGGTGCATTAACGTGGAAAATAATCACCCTTATAAAAGGAAAGGCTGTAGAACGTTGTAAAAAACTATGTTTTTTTTTTGAGGGAGAATAAACTTGGAGTATTAGAGCCTTCCGTTGAACCTAACCGAGCAGACCTACGGCTGTGCAGGAAGGAGAAAGTAGAACTGGCTTCACTAAGGATTGGCTCATGTTGTGTTGTCAAGGCACGCCACAAGGCTCATGTTGTTCCCCGTTGCTTTGGAATCTAATAATGGATGGAATTTTCAGCGTAGTTTCTCCGGAGGAAGCTGAGATTATCGTATTCGCCGATGACATTCTTCTCCTCTTCAAATCAAATCTATTCTTTCACCTACAAGTACAATGCAATGAAGTTCTACGCAAACTAACTATTTGGGCACATAATAACAAACTCACTTTTCAACCTGAAAAATCAAAATTTATTGTATTTAGTAGAAAACATCGAGTACCAGATCTACATATTGTATTAAACAATAAACCCATCATTCAAGTTAATCAAATAAAATATTTGGGATTGACATTGGAGAGAAAGCTAAATTGGGACCTACATATTAATAACCTAAAAAATAGGCTGTTAAAAATAGTCCATGGCTTATCAAACTCCGCAGCACTAACTTGGGGTTTGAACTCCGAAGTATTGTCAACAATTTACAAAGCTGCTATTCAGCCAACTATGACATACGCAATAGAAGTTTGGCATAAAGGACTTTCTCACAAAAAGAACTTAAAAAAACTAGAATCAGTTCAAAGAATGATAGCTATCAAAATTATTAAAGGATACAAAACTATTTCATATGACGCATCTTGCCTTCTCGCTAACATTACCCCTATTTCCATACTTTCCGATGAAATACTAAATAAATTCGAAATTATAACATTAGGCAAAAATCTATTAAGCTTTCCGATTCATGAATTTGAACACAAAATTCCGTGTAAACTTTGGATTCACCAAAAAGATATTTCGAAGCCTAACATTACAGACACCAGCCCGAATAGCGGCATCAACATTTACACTGACGGTAGCAAGGATCAAGACAAGGTAGGAGCTGCCTTCCTTGTTTTTGAAGGACAGCAGCTGGTGCATTCAGCGCGATTTAGGTTAGGCCCTTATTGCTCAAACAATCAGGCAGAAATGTATGCACTATTACAGGCTGTACTCTACATAAAAAATTCTCATTATACCTCTAACTTCTGTATCCAGACAGACAGTCAAACAACACTATCGAAATTAAGGAACATGAACATACACGAAGGGCTCTTAGAGGAAATCAGACATGGACTAATAGTTTGTCATAATGAAGGTATGAACATCAGCTTTAAGTGGGTTAAAGCCCATGTTGGCGTTGTTGGGAACGAACTAGCGGATGAAGCGGCTAAAGCGGCGGCAAGAGACACCGCTCTCCCGATAGCATACGACAAGGCACCGATCAGCGCCATCAAACACTTTCTGTCAATGAAAACAAGGCAGAAATGGAATACGAAATGGGCCATCTCAACAAAAGGTAGACACACCTATGACTACATAAAAACAATTGACGATCGAACTAAACTTAAAAAAATTTCTACAAACTGACACAATTCCTGACGGGACATGGAGGAGCCAGAAGCTATTTATTTCGATTCAAACTAACTGACGACAAAATCTGTAAATGTGACGGTAAAAGCGAACAGACATACGACCATCTTTTATTCGATTGCAGTAAACTGGACAAACATAGACACAAACTGATCTCAACAGTCCTACTAAACGGAGACCAATGGCCGCCTTCGAAGTGTGACCTCCTTACAAAATATTTTTCAAAATTTTATGAATTTGTGGACCGGGTGGACTATGCAGAATTAGAGAAATAGAAACAGGCAATAACTCGTTATTAATTTTATTTAATTTAATTTCACTGTTATTAACACTAATCAATTGGTTAGTTAGTTTTTATTATTTCGTTAAGTATTTATAACAAATGAATTATTTATTATTTGTTACTGGTTTCTTTGTTTAGTCAATTAGTTAGTATTATTTTGTTAATTTGTTACAACAAACGATTAATTTATAAGTTTATATTTACTAGTTTTATTTGACTTATTTAATTTTTTATGTAACTTAATGTTCTGTAACATAATTTATATTATGTAATAAAAATACGCGTTGTATCGCAAGATGGTACGCGTAGAAATAAATGCACCCATTGCAGGGTTACTGTAATGAGGAAAACCGTAAGGATTGGCTACACAAGACTGACCCACGGCTACCTGATGAAGAGAAGCCATCTGTACCTCCTGTGGAGTTGTCCTCACAGTCTCCCACATCCTGTTGGAATGCAATTTGTTCGAAGCGGAGCGAAGAGAAATGTGTAAGGACATCCACATTCACATTTGAACAATATTACGAAATGCTCAGGAGTCGGCTACAAACCTGATGACTTACCTGATAGATGATTCAATTTTTTACAAAATTATTTATTTTATTTATTGATTGATTCATAGAAGTTTTTGGCATTACAATTGTATTTGCTGTCTGTTTTGTATGCAATAAGCAAATATGCTAACAAAAGATGTAACAAACTACATGAGGTAGATAAAATAAGAACTAATAACTTTCAATATTTCAGGTCTCTTGGCCAGCGCCTCGATAGTCTTCTGGGCGGATTATATGGGTTTGTGGCAGTTGATAGGTTTTGAGTCAGCGGGTTTGAATTTGAATTTGGTCAGTCTGTCATGAAATTTATTGTAGCGATCAGTGGCAGTTGCAATGACGAATGGAATGGAATGAATACTAGGTCAGTATGTAGTGTCTCGTTAGATACGTAAAAAGGGGCATTAATAATTTTCCTAAGTAATTTTGATTGAAATGATTGAATAATTTTGATGTTTGACTTTTTTGCTTTTCCCCATAACTCAATGCCATAAGTCCAAATAGGTTTTATTAGTACTTTATAAATAGTACATTTGTTCGTCAATGATAATTTTGAACTTTTGTCTAGTAATCTTGAAAGAAGTCCATATCGTTGATTTAGTTCTTTTCTTAAAATACAAAATTAAAAAAAAAAAAAAGTACATGTTTTGGAATTTTTATATTTTTATTTAAATATTTTCTAATATGTAATTATCTAGACTTTATTTATATTTTACTTTAATGTTTGTATTTTGTATTATTAATTTAGGGCTAAAATGATCCTAGTGGTTGAGGAGTCTTAATTTAACCAAATAAATTTTATTTTTTTCATTTAATTCATTTATTGAAATTTACAACTGTATGTCCATACATCAAGTAAATAGGCTAAAATGATAATACACATGAAAAAAAAAAACATGAAGAGAAACTGCCCATTGGCAGCACTCTAGTAAACCAAATAAATAACGGACATAATGAAAGCCTTGTGCTGGGCGCACCAGATTTTTAAACTACAAAAATAAGGTAATATATAACATTGTTGAAAATTAGAAATTAAATTTATGCATTGTATTAATAAGGTTAACATTAAAATAAACCCCTAAAGCATGATATTTTATTGAGCAGGGTCATCACTTACTACGCATGTGAGTAGTTACCAGTTATCTGACGTGTATCTCACACCTGGGGTAGAGGAGGTGAGTAAATCCCCATTTGAATATATATATATATATATATATATATATATATATATATATATATATATATATATATATATATATAGAGAGAGAGAGAGAGAGAGAGAGATTATTGGTTATGTATAGAACAAAAATGCCTTCCTTCTTAAAATAAATTCAATAAGTTCTTAATAGCCTGCGATTCAGAAAAAAATATAATTACTAAACTATAATATGCTAAGAATCTTGGTTTGACATACTTCACTTTAAAAAAAAAAAAAAAATGATGTATTGTTTCATTAGTTTTTTCCAGAACCTTTAACTCACTTGTAGCAGGGTGGCTAGCGTAAAAGCCTATCATGCTAAAGGTCACGGGTTCAAACCCGCAGGTGGTCCTAGGATTTTTTAATAGGAGTAAAAAATCCTTAGTTACGCCGTCCTTCGGAGGGGACGTTAAAAGGTGGTCCCGAGCCTGTGCGATGTCAGGTACTCGTTAAAGATCCCTATCCTAATAAAACCTGGATAGGCAAAATTTAGGACTCCCACTGCAGAATTGTCCGATTAGCCATAGTAGCATAAAGTGACGTTAAATAAATAAACAAACAAGCAAACTCAATTCAAAAAATTGATGAGACTATTGCATTGATTTTTGCAGATGTTTCATCACATTATGAAATAATTATATACAGCGCAATTCCATGTACAAAAAATTTCCAACCTATGTTTATTTATAAAGTAGGTAGAAGGTTAAGAGTAACGTAAAGAATAAAAATACGTCCCCATGAAAACATATTAATCCAGAACCAAGATAGACACGATTTAAATATTCTATGGGAAGAGGGGGGCCTGTAATTGGGGAGAGGGGGGGGGGCTTGGACAGGAGTGCCATTACCAGAGAAACCACCCCAAGTCGGCTATAAGACTAAGAATAAATAATTCCCTTATCTTCGGGTTTTTTTCGTCGACTTCTAAAAAACTTAACGTTCCCCCTACTCCGTTTACATTTCTAATAAACTTTATCAGAGAGGGCAAATAGTCAAATTAGGAGAAGGAGAATATTTGTTTGTATTCATTTTTAAGGATTTCCAAGCGACAGATGTTTGTAAAGGGCGGATCCTCAGAAGGGGGTTGTTTAATTTGGCGGTCCCTCCCTCCCTGTTTATACAGCTCGGATCGTAAAGCGACCTTATCAAGGATCTCAACAAAGGGCCAAGAATTTTCTGGTTAAACTTACTGCCAACTTTATAACGGAAGAGCCAAGTAGCTCTGTAATCAAAAACTTAGTGCCTCACCGCAACGGATAGTTAGCTACTGAAACTTATCAGACCGAGTTCGATACCTGACCTATTTGCTAATATTAAAGGGAACGTTTGAAAAAAATGACTTTCCAGAGCTGTAAACATTTCTGATGATTCTTTATGAAGTTGGTATGAGTAGAGTGAAGACTAACTTGGCCAACTATACAGAAAGTTAAACAGAAAAAAACCCAATTTCTATTGAAAACAAAGTGCTAATTAACAAGACATTACTGAAACCTATCTGGTCCTATCGACTTGAACTGTGGGGGACAGCTAAATGTTTAACATCAAAGGTATTCAGCAAGCGGTAACTGAACGGCATGAAGAGCTTAGCCGAAAAAGAATGAAAATAAATACCAGCAAAAGCAAGATACTACAAGTGGGAAGGCAAGCGGAAGATGTCCATATGTACTGTAACGGAGAGAAAATGGAAGCGGTTACGGATTTCACCTACCTCGGCCCAGTAATCGAAAAATCTGGAAAAGTAGACTCAGAAATATCAAATAGGACCAGGAAGGCAAATGCAGTCTATTGTCAGATATGCAAAACTGTAGTAAGGAAGCGAGAGGTGGGTAGAGGTGTTAAGCTCCATATCTTCAAGTCAGTATATTTGCCTGTACTACTATATGGAGCTGAAAGCTGGATATTGATGGACCGGAAGGAGAGCAGAGTCACAGCTTCTGAAATGAAGTTCTTGCGAAGAATAGTGGGAAATACAAGAAGAGATCGTGTCAGGAATGAGCGGATACGCCAGGAACTGGAGGTTGCGGCGTTTAAGGAAATTCTGCGAACCCGCCAGCTGAAGTAGTTCGGCCACGTTACTAGAATGGAGGATCACAGAGATCCTCTAAAAAACATGGATTACGTTCCAGATGGGAGAAGGCCTCGGGGGCGACCAAGGATGTCCTATCTGGAGTACGTCGACAGGCTTTGCAGAGCAAGAGGGAAGATCTCCGCCAGGCTAGGAACCTAGCTGGGAATAGAGAGGATTGGAGCCGTTGGCTGAACGCTCCCCTACGTTGAAACGGCACTACAGGGAGAAGCAAAGGAAGAAGAAGTATTCAATCATAAGTCCTCCGAACAATAGTTAATGCTCCTTATTATGTCACCAACCATACCTTACACCAAGACCTGAATATTCCATCTGTTTTAGACCTTATTCCATATATATTTTCCAAATTCTATCAGAACCTTATCCGTCACCCTAATCCATATCCAGCCCCTAGAAGGTTAAAACGGCAGTGGCTTCGAGACTTCTTGTAAACATGTATAGTGGAGTTCTAGCATGGGCCCTATTCTCCATTCACGTGCTGTACGTTTGAGGATTGTATATAGTTTAAAGTGACTTTTGTACATATTCTTATTGATTCTTTATTGTATAAATGTATATTGTATTATTATTTTATAAATTTATTGTTTTGTATATATTGTGTGAATGTTGTACTGGATCACTATTGTAAATATTCTAATTTTATTTTTTTTAATTTTATTAATTGCATTATGAAATAATACAATATGCCACATTCTGGGGCAATGAGTATTACAGATAGAATAAATCATTTATCCCACATGTACAATGTATATAAAATTAAAGAAAAGAAATTAACAAAGATTAAACAAATTAAAAAAAAAAAAAAAAAATATATATATATATATATATATATATATATATATACACAAAATTAAATACTAAGAACAAATAATAATAAGAACAAACTTGATCACATCCATACCTATTTACAATATTGCAAACTGCTCCTGGGATCACCGAATCAAACCTCGAGATCCACTAGTGGATGTCGAGGCACAATTCCAGAAGATCCCAGCGCCTCTCATTCAGCCGCGTCACTGGTCTTGAGAGCCAGTGGAGGCAGCGCGAGGGCGCTAGAGCCATATACACTCAGGGCATGAGTGGAGAAGGCAGCCGTTGCCAGCACTCCAATAACATAGTTACAAGAGATCTCTGGGCCACTGCCACTTCAACCTACGAGGAGGGTTATAGGGATGTTTGGAGCTAGATAGGGAGTTTGCCAAGGGATTAGGAAGGTGAGTAAGCTTCTGATGGAAGATTGAGAATTTGGATGGGATTAGATCAAGGACAAATGGGATATTCAGGTCATGGTGTAAGGTTTTGTTGGTGACATAATATGGGGCATCGACTATTGTTCTAAGGACTTTAGACTGGAAGGATTGGATACGTTTGATATTCGAAAATTTTGCTGTTCCCCACAGTTCAAGTCCGTAGGTCCAAATGGGTTTAAGAATAGTCTTGTAAATGAGTAGTTTGTTGTCCGTTGAGAGGTGTGATTTCCTATTTAGAAGTCTATATAGCTGGCCATATCGTCGATTGAGTTCTTGTCGTTTGAGTCTAGTATGGGGGTTCCATGTCAGTCTTTTGTCTAAGAGAAAACAAAGGTATTTGACTGTGTCAGAAAAGGGAAGGGGGGTAGAGTTAAAATGGACGGAAGGGCAGGATCTGCGTCGAAGGGTAAAGGTGACTTTGTCTTTATATTTGAAAATCTTCTAATTAGGACAGATTATAATATTTCTCAATAAAAACTGTTTCTGCAAACAAGATTAGAGTGGGGCTAGTTAAGCGATTTTTTACCTCCTAAACAATAAGTCTCAATGGCTTATTTGGCATACTGATGGAATATGAATTTATCAGTTTAGAAAAGTTTCAACGGGTGGAATTTAAAAGGTATACCTGCTTAAAGGCAGAAAACCAAGTAAGCTCAATATACCCCGTGGGTGGGTAATGTTAAGTGAGGATATAGAACGAATTATGCACATAAAAAGCCTAATGTGTACACATGATTACCTTTACGTATGGATGTGTAAAAATTTCCGTTTTCTGGGTGGTAGTGTACTCAGTACCCCAATTAGTAAAATATAAAAATATACTAAATTTTTCATATTAATTAAATTATTTAAAGCTTTTTATTTAAATAATTTAGAGCCTCTTTTTGATATTTAGAGGGTTAGATTGTTAAGATAAAAAAATACTGGTTCGTTTTACATGAAATGTCCGTTTTTATAGTTTCTCAAATACATAAAAGATTTTGCAGGTCTCTGTTGCTTCCTTCCGAATGTTTACATATTTAAAGTAAACACTTACTAATCCTCTACCTTTGTATTATAAATATTAGCTTCCCAATTAATTACCCACTTTTTAGTATACCTCAAAATATGAACAAGGAAACACGCGATTTACGAGTAATATTTATGTACGAGTTTAAACTCGGCCATTCAGTAGCTGAGGGCGCTAGAAATACTTGCAAGGCGATTTGGAAGGGGAGTGTTAATGAACGGACCATCCGCCGTTGGTTTGCTAAGTTTTGAGCTGGGGATGCCGACTTGGAAGACTTGATCCGAGGAAGACCTCTGTCCGTAATAGACAACGATGTCCTCAAACATACAGTAGAAGGAAACCCCTAGCAAATAGTTAAATTACTCTCAGCACAACTAAATGCAAGTGCATCTACCGTTTCCAGACATTTAAAGTGTATAGGGAAAGTAAAAAAGCTCGATACATGGGTACCTCATGATCTCACTGAGCGGCAGCAAGACCCCATGTTTCAAAAAATACCGTGCAAAAATTGAAAGAACTGGGCTACGAAGTTCTTCCGCACCCACCATATTCTCCCGAGTTGTTTCCAACAGATTATCACCTGTTCAGGAATTTAGACAACTTCGTCAAAGGAAAACTTTTTGAAAATGATGATCAAGTGAAAAGTACGTTTTCAGATTTTATCCACTTCAAAGCTCAGAGTTTTTTAGTTCGGGGATAAAAAAGTTGGTGTCATGTTGGGAAAAATGAGTAGACAAAGAAGGTAAATACTTAGAATAAAATTATCTTGTTTTCATATCGTATTTTCAATAGAAATCCTTTACCTTGAAAACGGACATTTCATATGACACAACCCAATATATAAAATCTTAAAAAAATGAATTTTTATAAATATTTTGGTTAAAAGGTCACAATTAATTTTGAAAATGAAAAACACTCGAATAGAAAATTAGATAATTATTAAACTAATTATAATTTTTAAAATGGCGTATAATTAATTTATCGGGCCTTTTCTGGGAGAAATTGGACTTCTTATAACTTTAAAGCTTCTCCCATTCCATATTGTTGTTAACGTTGACGACCAATGCCATGTTTTCTATCCTTTTCTTTAAATAAGGAGTCATAAGAATGTTCACTAATTCCTTATTGAAATTGGGGCAAAAATATGAAGAAATATTACGAAAGCCATTTCAAATATTAATAATTTCTTTACGAAAACCTTTAATCATTTGCAGTCATTCACACTTAGATAAAAAATCTGGTTCGGGCAACATACGACTTTCACTTACCTCCGTTTTATAAGCGATTAAAGAATTTTCAAGAACAGTAATAGATAAAAATGAGTGAAACCATTAAAGAATCAATTAAATGGAATTTCTAAAGTAACATGTGTTTTATTAAAAAATCTATTATAATATTATCTAAAATAATCAGTTAGTTTTATGATCATTTCTTCACTCTCTATTAACTTTTAAAAGCTTGTGTATAAGATAATATGTTTTCTAAACTCTTTAGCTTTCAAACGGTATATCATACATGTATATTACTCTTCTTATGTTCAAAAACAAAACATTGCATTAAAAAAATATTTTTTGTTTTCTCCTTTAGTTGTATTTTAAATTTGCACAACTTACATATTTAGCTGTTATTTATCAATTCTAAGAAGATAATATGGTTATTTTTATAGAATCTACAAAGTTTAAGGTACTTTAGGGGAAGAAAATTTAAAATATCGGCATTTAAGCCCTGTTAGACAACTTTAATCAGAATAAAACCTACATGATATTAAAGCACAGTAAATGTTAAATCGATATATTGAGTTTAATAAAAATTGTCGAACCGTTTTTGAGAAAATCGAAAAAAGGTGCCAAATGCATTGTATAAAGTGGCTCTTCTGGTAAGCTGATTTTAATGAAAATAGTTTTGTAACGTCTTGGGCGTATATTTGTCTCAAAGATGAAATTTCAGTTTCATAGGACTTATCGTTTCCGCCCGGGAGTTACCACACACACACACACACAGACCTTTTTGCGGGACTTGGTTATTTGGACTCAGGGGGCCCTAAAAGGTGTATTTCTGTTGAAAACTGGAATTCGAAAAATTTCACGATCGCAATACTTTCTCTTACTATATATAGTAAGTGAAAGTAAAAATACATATTAAAAGTTAAAGACTTGAAAGAGTTATTAAACAAATAAAAGAAATTAAGAAAGGTCGTGGGAAACAATTTAATGTCCGTTGAGGAACCTTAATACTCAATACAAACACAAATAAATAACATTGATAATTGGTAATATTGGAATATAATACCAATGTATAATACCAACGTAATAATAATAATAAATAAATAAAGCACTTTAATTAAGCAGATGAATGATTTCCGTTTGAAATTGCGTCGTTCAATATTATTAAAGTTGTAGTGATTATTCTGAGAAAGCCCTTTTTCACATTAATAAAAGGGAATTAAAATGTGAAGCAAAAATATATCTCAGTATAAATTTGAATATTTGTAGACGGTTGATTAGATCACAAGTTATGATACATAAATATTTTATTATTGCTATCAATAAATTACATAAATGAATTATGAGGTTTTTGTTAATCACTATTACTTTTGAACCTTTTGGAATGTATCGCATAATATTATATATTAAACATTTAGAATTTCAATAGGTAAGTAATACATGTAAGCAACCTATACAAACATATATTTGATAGTTGAGCATAAGACAGAAATATACAAAACACTGGGTGCGCGTAACCTTTAGCAGTGATGAAAGAAAATACCTTCATTGTATTGGGTCATAAGAAGATTAACTTAAACATAAATAAATATTTTTTTAAAAAATGAGTTGAAAATACATGAGATTTATATATTAAGAAATGTTTTAAAAATTCTATAAATATATACACGTATTATCTTTAATATAATTATAATCGAAAATATTTTAATAGGTAATTCAATAATTAATAACATGATTATTATTATGAGCATTTGATGTGTATATAGTGTAAATATTTAAAAAGGCTGGGGCTGTATAAACGCGTCATAGCTGTGGCATTGACGTCATCGCAAGTCAGTTACTCTCTAGTAGAGCCTTAAGAAGTTTTACTTCAAAAATAAATGAATGGCTTGTATAATTAATTAATCTATATTAATATTTTAAAGCTAAAGAGTTTGTTTCTTTGTTTGAACGCGCTAATCTCAGAGACTACTGGTTTAAATTGAAAAATTCTTTTTGTGATGGATAGCCCATTTATCGAGGAAGGTTATAGGCTATATAACATCACGCTGCGACCAATAGGAACGAAGAATAAGTGGAAAATCTGAATATTGACCTCGCATCCCAACGATTTCAAATGATTTACCTTTAAATTTCAAAATAATTCAATGTCCCGTTAAGTTAACTTTTGTCGTAACAATTAATAAATCACAACGTTTAACGTGTCCCCACACACTTGGTATAACTTATAATTTGGTATTTAGTTGATACTCGTGAATATTATTTTTGTGTGGTAACAAGCCACAAAACCTTATCGCTTAGCATTAAGTAGCAGGGACGAGCAGTGGAAGAAGTAAGAAGAACTGCCGCTTGAAGACTTTCTGACGTCAGCTCTTGTTTAGCTTTGCGCCTTATGCTGTTGAAGACCACACTTATCCCGTGGAAATAATCTTTAACAGCCAATCGGGCAGCGTAGCGCTGACAAGAGTTTTTGCCCCTATACGCGGCCATCTAGCGATATGGGTGAACCATCGACTTCGACGGCCATGATAATGGAAGAGGCTAGAGGCGAGAAGCGCCCGTCAAGTGGAGCTGATGAAGCGGGATTTGTCCAAGTTTCAAAGAAAAATTCCCAAAAACTGAGGACAGTCGCCGGGCCTCCACCGACACCTGTCTCTAACCAGTTTGCGCCAATTGCTCCCACTCAGTCAGGCAATGATCAGCCCAAGAAGAGGTTACCGCCACCAGTAATAATCAGGCCACCACGGTCGCAACCCATTCTCAGAGCGACTCTCTTGGAAATGAAGATCACAAAGTTTACTACAAATACCTCGGCAAAGGAGAAGAGGTTATACTTGGATAATGATGCCGATCACTATGCCGTGGTAAAACTATTCCGTCGTGATGATAAGGTGCAATTCCACACCTATGCACCTCGCGGCACCAAGAGGACAAAGAAGTTTGTGGTTCACGGCTTCGATGTTGACAGTGATTTAAATATGTTCGCCACTGAAGTGAAACAAAGGCTGCCAGGATTCGTGATGGCCAAGCGCCTGACCAAACGACAAGGAGAAGTGACCTACCCGATTGAAGCCATCTTGCTCATCACTGAGCCTACGGTAAAAATCGAAAATGTACAGGCTCTTCGCCATGTGAACCAGGTTAGATTTAGGGTAACCCCCTTTAAAGAAGATAAATGCCCAGCACAGTGTCGAAACTGCTTAGAGTTTGGGCACACCATGAAATACTGCGGGAGGACAGTAAAATGCCCCCGGTGCGCCCAAACTCATGAAGAAAGAAGCTGCCCACGACTTGCACTAATCAAATGTGCCAACTGTAGTGGAGCCCATCATGCCTCCTCCAAAGAGTGTCTCCGCCGGCAAGAACTGCGAAAGAGGACAATTATAAATGTAGCAGCCCCTTCAAGTAAGACAAGTAGGCTAGTCAACCCTAACTTGGCTTTCACTGAACTACTTGGCGGACCCGCCGGGCAGCAACAGCAGCAGCAGCAGCTACAGAGAACATCCCCAACATCGCATCATGAAGAAGCTGAACCAATGACAGCACCCGCTCACTCCTCAACACCGCAATTCACATTAAATACACAAGCACATCCAAGCAATGCTCTATTCAACGCCCAATTCGCAGAGATGATGGCAACTGTTCGAGAAATGATGAAGATGCTGACGAAGATCATCGCTAAGCATTATGACTGAGCACTTAGTTATTTCCTATAATATTCGAGGCCTACTACTGAAGAAGGCTGAAATAGAACTCCTCCTGCAGCAGCACCAGCCATCGGTGGTGGCGCTGACCGACACTATACTACCCACCTCTGCTTCACTGTATTTTCAGGGGTATATTGCATACCGGGAGGCTTGTCAACCCGGGGCTAACGAGGCCGTAGTGATTCTGGTTCGAGGAGATATCCCATCGAGGTTGGTACCCAACCCAGTAGCTTCTACAGAGGGTACTCATATAGTCACAGTAGATGTTCGATTAAAACAACGTTTTACTTTCTGTTGTGTCTATAGGAGACCCAAGGCTATATTAACATCTATGAAGCTATTGCTGCAGCACGCCCAGGATAAGAGTCGGTTTGTCATCTTAGGGGACTTCAACGCCCGCACACTGCCTGGCTGTGCGGTAGCAACAATCCGATGGGTACCTATATCACCAAGACCAGGATGGCTGTCTTCCACCCCGGAGTGCACACCTTTAGGCATGCGGCCCGACCTGACTGAACACTTGACCTACTCCTGACCAGGGACCTTCACACTGTTACTGAGTGCCTAGCGCTCCCATACGGACCGTCGGACCACCGGCCTGTGCTATATGCCTTTGAGGGAACTCCAGCAACACCACCCGCGAGCAAGTTCCTCTTCCACAAGGCCGACTGGAAAGGATATAGGGCTAGTGTGGATGATACCCTACCAAAGATACAGTACTTAAGAACTGTTAAAGAGGTGCAGAAGGCGATCTCGGATATCACCACCACCGTCCATGTATCAGCCAATCTTACCATACCAAGGTTTAGTCCTCAGCCAAACGCCTTCAGGAAACCACCGAGTCACATTCTTGCTCTCATTGCACAAAGGAACAACCTGAGGAATATTTTCCACCGAACTTGTGACTACGGCTTGAAACCGGTCATCAATGCGATGACCCGGCAGATAGCCAGCCTCATGCGTGAATGGAAGACTTTCCTATGGCACGAGCAACTCCGTAGGACTCATGATGATCATCGTCAGTTCTGGAGACTTGTGAGGTCACACGTCACTAAGAGGAAGAGTGTACACCTTACATCAGATGGCACCCTATTATCCCCTGAGGAACAGGCTGAACTCTTGGCCGATTCTTATAAGGCGAGGGAAGATGATCGGCTGTTAAATGCTCCCACACTTCCTGCGGGAAGACCAACGTCCCCTAATGAAAAGAGGATATTCTCCACCTTCGGACAGCTTGAGTCGGTACTACGACGCACCAAGGGTAACAAGGCTTCGGGACTGGATGATATTCCGTATGTACTATTGAAGATGCTACCTCGGAGGGGTAAAGCCTTCTTATTAAACATTTTTAACTCCTGTATGCGGATCTCATACTTCCCCGATGACTGGAAGCAAGCGATCATAGTGCCGCTACTTAAGCCTGGGAAGAATGGAGACTCACCAGAGCATTATCGGCCTATCAGTCTCCTTTCGCATATGAGCAAGGTGTTCGAGAGGCTGATCCATCACCATCTGCTAGAGCACTGCAGTGAGGAGTCCATCATTCCACCAGAACAGACCGGGTTCTCACGAGGCGTAGCCTGCGATCATCATTTAGTGAAACTTCAAAGGCACACCATAGAGCGTATGACGAAGAACAATGAAGCCACGGCGTTCATCTCGCTGGACTGCACACAGGCGTTTGATTGTGTATCTCACGAGTTACTGCTTCGCCAGTTGGAAGACTATCGTTTTCCAGCTTCATTATGCCGATTGATCAGAAGCTACTTAAGTGGGAGATCCTTCGTCGTAAGGGTAGGCGATAAATTGTCAACTTCAAAGGACACCATTTGTGGGGTTCCTCAAGGTTCTGTATTGGGACCACTATTGTTTGTGATCTTTACAGCAAAAGTGATCTCAATGAAGCACCCAATGGCACTGGTAGCAGCCTACGCCGATGACATTGGCATCTATGCTTCTAGTATGAGACCGAAAAGGGCTCTCGCCCTGGCACAAGGAGCATCGACCACTATTGTAGATGAGCTGAAGGAGATTGGCATTAGGGTGAACCCGAAGAAGACAGATGCTATTGTCATGTCGTTCCAGAAGGGGAAGAGCGCTTTGCCCACTGATTTTAAAGTGAACGGAGAAACACTGCCAGTCTCTAATTCTTCTATGTCTGAACTCAATTTATTGCCAAAACCCTGAAGAATGGTCCCTCCCATTTTGCAATGGATAAATTAAAGGCTTAGAAGAAGCCCTTGAAAGATTACTAGTGCATCTGAACAGAAGGACAAATCTGACAGCTATACATATTATATTTGTATTTGTATTTTGTTCGAAAATAAAACCAGAGGGTAAGAAAAAAAAAAAAAAAAAAAAATCACATGGACAAACATTTAAACACGTAGGAATCGATATTATCCATCCTCATGGAATTAACTATGTTTACACACTGAATTCGTCTTTATTGAGGATCAGTAGTGTAGTTTTTTGCAAACCAACATGAGTGACGGTTCGGTTCATTTTCGGTATATTATGCTGTTCTTTATTTAAAAAGTGAAAAAAACATCTCAAACTGCAAGAAAGATTCGTGTCGTGTATGGTAGCGATTCAATTGCTGAAAGCACGGTTTAAAAGTGGTTTTCGCGGTTTAGATGAGGAGATTTCAATTTTGAAGACCAACCCCGGGCTGGCCAGAGTTCAACTCTTGACATCGAGAATATTATGACGGTCATCGAAAACAATCCACGAATTACTGTTCGTGAGATAGCTGCGGAGTTAATATCCTGCAAATCGACCATTTTTGATCATCTAAAGAAGGCCGAGTACGTCTGTCGTTACGATGTTTGGGTTCCCCATGAGCTTATTGAAAGGACTTCATGTTTTGATTTACTGCTGAAAAAAATGTGTGGGATCCATTTTTGAAACGAGTTGTTACTGGTGACGTAAAATGGATTCTCTACTTCAACACTAGACGAAAAAAATCTTTGGGGTTGCCTGGAACGACTGAATCCAAGAAAGGTGATGCTTAGTATTTGGCGGTATTGAAAGGGATCCAAACATTTTGAGCTTCTTCCACAAAACCAAACTATAAATAAATTTCTATCTTTTCTGTTCCCTCGAAAATTTTCTACAAGGAAAATTCTACTCTTCAGAAGATGACGTCAAATCGGACCATTTATTGTTTAGGATAGATCCTTTAGGAGTAAGGATAGTGATTTTTGGAAAAAAGGGATAATGGACCTTCCAAGCCGTTGGGAAAGGGTAATCGTTAATGGTGGTAACTATTTTGTAGATTAAATAAAGAAATTTTAAGCTGTTCATCAATTTTAATTGTCCAAATTTCATTCCGGACCGCCCTATATATTTTTTTAAAAACGTCTTAATACCGATCATAATAACAGAAATTGACGCAGACGAAGTCGCGAGCAACAGCTAGTTTGTATATAAAATCCATTTTATGTATTTGACAACCCTCTGAAGGAGTCATTTGTAACCAAAATTTTTTTTTAGCAATGTAAATGGAATAAAAAATCACTTGATGCGAAATGCAGATTGAATGTGTATCTCCTCTATCGAGACACAACTATCTCCAATACGCTACACTGCACTCAGCCGAAAATAGATATCCCTACAGATAGTACTCAAAGAGCCTATCGCACTAGGTCGTGAGTAGGTATATATAGAAGGGAAGAAGTGGCCCCGTGTAGAGCGGAATTCTATAAGCGATTCCCGTGGCGCTCTTTAATCTTGGCCCACAAAGGCCATCTTCTTTTTGTTATGCACAGCAGTTCACACCACCGTAAATCTTTCCCCTTTATGTCTTCTCCACAGCCATAACATTTTATTGTTAAACTCCCTCCTTTACTCCTCACCCACGCCGGAATCTTCCTTTACGCACCGGTGTCTTAAACTCCAGAATTTATGAATGGTTCATGAGTTTTAATGGTTTGAAGTTCAGTTCTCTTGTTAGGGAAGGATTAAGCTGAGGGCCCTCTAAAATGAAAACAAATTCAGAGCCCTTTAACAAGAACGTACGCAGGATTTTAGTTAAGGCGGTCAAGGAATTGGAACATTGTCAGAGGGGTCAAGTACGGTTAAACGGTAAAATATTTGTTTTTAAAACTAATAATAATGGAAAGTGATCATTTTTTAATTTTTACATGAGTAAATCTGCAATTCGCATAACATAAATTAAATTTTCAAGATTTCGAGGTATTTAATGCCTTAGCTTCAGAATCAACAATTAAAAACCAAACAACAATTTAATATTAGAATCATATTTTCAAGAAAAAAAAAATTAAAATTATAATTCATGAGACATCTATATCATATTCTAAAATTCTTACTAAAATATTTGTATTTTGATAAAACTCACAAAATTTTCCATATTGAATTATTATAGATCAATTATATCACATATCTTTATTTCTATAAGTTAACTATTTACATTTTATTAATCTGTTCATTATTTAGTTACAATTTACATTAAATATCACAAATATAGACTTGTTTAAATATTCCACTGTTTCGAACTAGCATGTATAAAGTAGACTAAAAGCGACCTTTAATCTCAATCTACAGGTGTGGATTGTAATTTCTATACATATTATTAATAAGATATTATCCAGAGTAGAGATTTAGAATATATATAATTTTTTACAAAATCCAAATCAAAAGTTTATTATATCCGAATAATTTTGACTTTTTAAAAATCTGATTTGTAATTTACTGTATTCTTTAAAGTTTTAGTTAAATAAAACGATTCAAGAATATTTCCATTTTAAGTTTTTTGTTCTGTATTTAATATTTGTATGTTTTAAAAATTAAAATCGTGTCTATTTACTATGCTTAGAAAGAGCTGTATTATTTATATTTTTACAATTGGATATATGTTGTTTTATTCTTATTTTTAACATTTTAGATGTTTCACCAATATAAACTTTTTGGCAATTATTGCAATCTATTTTATAAATAGCATTTAGTTTATTTTCTTTTTTGAATAGTGTTTCTTCATATTAGAAATATATGTATTTAATTTATTGCTATTGTACCGTCCAAATTAAATATTATTATGGTCATATAGATTAAATATCTTTCTTATTTTTTACATTTATAATACTTATTTCATTATTTTTATCGTTATCTATTTGGTCATTTCCATAGAATTCATTAATTGTACTTTGTCTATTTCTTATTTTAATTTCATAGAAATTGAAATTAAAAGAAAGTACCATTTCAATTACATTTTTGGTCATTTCAGTATCTCAAAAATTAATATGGTTCTGAAGCAGAATTTTATCCTGGATTTTCCTCTTACTACAGTAATTTACCATACTCAAGAGTATGGGAAAATTCCAGCTCTGTTTGGTTTAATTTTTATTGAAATTAATTAATCAGAAGAAACATATATTGATAATAAATAGGTTCCTTAATATTCCTTATAAGATTATTATTACAGAAGTAACAATTAAGAGCCAACGTTTCGGTGGCCTTCCCCATTTTCAGGACTTACTCTACTCTCTATCACATTACATTTTAGGATTTATGATAGTTTGTCATTAAAAAACATTTTAATATTCTTCATATAAAGAAGTAGCTGGTTGATCGAGGTTATACCTATTATGTTTACTTCCAATATAAACGCATATGCTTAAAATTATATCAACTAAAAATAAAATATTCTATGTCTAATCTGCGTGTTACAGCGACTATACATATAAATTTGAACATTAAGTGTGCAGTAGAAATTATTAACAATTCGTAAACAAGCATATCATCCTGAGCATATTTTTTTTTCTCTTAGATAGCAATAAATTAGAATGGACGTTCCTTTATTAATGTTACATAAAAATAAACATGTAACGTAATATTAAATTCATTATAAAAATATTATATATTCTTAATGTATATATTGTAGAAATGAAAAAAAGACATTAAAAAAATGTGGAAAAAAAAATGGATCTCTTTTTAATGACGTCAGTAATTACGTAATTATAATTCATTACATCATCTCAGAATTTCATTTTAATCACTCTAATTAGTTCTATCTTTCTTATTTAGAATACAATTCATTTCCAACGAATTCACAATTAGTATAATGTAATCATAAAGCATTTATAATCATTTAATTAATTTTTTTTAATACTAAGCAATTTTAATAAAGAATTATTTTTTTTCGAAAAATAAGGCATTCTCTTTTCCAGTATTCTAATTTGGAGTAAAAACTTATTCTGAATATTTAACTGCGTGTATGATTTTTGATTCTGAACGATTTTATTTTTTTATTATTTACTGTCATTTTATTACAGTTACTGAGACTTTCTCAAAGTTAATTCGTGTGATGATAAATGAAAACAACTTGACTAACAGTAACACTCGACGATAACCCTGAACTGCATGGTTTAATAAAAAAATAAAGTAAGCTTAAACCTATTGTAAGCTTTACGCGCGATTAAGTTAAAAAAAAAAGTCATGTTAGAAATTGAAAAAAAGTATTTGTTGAAAATATAACAACAGTTATTTTCATTGTCATTTAGAATAAAACCCTTAAGATTACCTTCCCTTTCAGTTTCTTATACATTGTGGAATTTCCTATAATAAAACAGAAGCAACTTATTTCGTAATATGTTACAATTAATTTATTGTTTTCTTCGTTTAGGGACTATTTCATGTTTCATTTATCACGTCCTTAATCATCGCTATTATTTAGATAAATCGTTTTAACATAATATTCATTTTTAATTTGTTTTTAATCAATCTAGTTATTGTAAGATATCATCTTTTTTTTTTTTTTTTTTTTTTGCCAAATAAATTTTTTCTCCAATAATTTCAGAAACTCATCATAGTTTAATAGAATGATGGATTTTGGTATATATTGTTATTAGCTAGTGTTGGAAATAACATTCCCTGTCCTTGAATATGAGAAGGAAAACCGTGCCAGATCTAATAAACCAGGTACCAAATAATACGATTTTTTAAAATTTATATTATGATATTTACAACTGTAGTATACAATAAAATACACTAAGTAAATGTGTTTATTAATCATATGGGCTTGAGACAGACATGTGAAGAAACTAGTCAGGGTAGCACTCCAGTGTTTATTTAATTAAGTAGGTCGCGAGGCAATCGTCTTTTAAGCCGCCTCTGGGGATTATCAGAAATAGTTGGTAATGAGAGATTGCGGATGAGTGGGTTAGAGTGGACGAGTAATTTAGAATTAAAGGAGATATATCCAGTTTGGTCTAGATCTGCGAATAATGGGATATTTAGGTCTTTATGGATTATTTCATTGGTGACAAAGTAAGGGGAATTTAGAATATTTCAGAGGATTTTGGATTGCAAGGATTGAATACTGAAAGAATTGGATGGTTTGGGGGATCCCTATAACTCAATCCCATAAGTCTAAAATAGGCCTAATGATGGTAATATAAATTAATTTTTTGTGGTATGTGGAACGTTTTGAGCGATTATCAAGTAAAAGTTGTAGTAAACGTTATCTACAAGTTGTTTTTTTGTAATTTCAGTCTGGTATGAGGATTCCAAGTAAGACGTTTGTCTTGATGGAATTTTGGATTGGAATTTGAAATAGAAAAAAAAAAAAAAAGGTATTTATAAGTCTCTTAAATATCGTTTAAACTTATTTATTGTATAAGTCGTGAAAAAAGAAAAGCGAAAAAATGCAATATAGAGAGAAAGATGCAGAGTACTCGACTTCCGTCTGGCTGTGAAACATATATAAATTTTATAAATGTTGGATTCATCCTAAGAACGGTAAACCTATCTGAAGTTTACCCAGGGTATATACTTAATAAAAGGAAAATATGTGGCGTTTCTGCGTGTCTCCAATTAGCCATCTCATCGAAAGATGTATTATTGCACTTTTTTTGAAAGTTAATTAAAGTTAAAGTTCTTTAGGCACGACAACGGGGTAACTGAATGTGTTAGAAGACGTCAGGGCAACGGACTAAACGCTTTCATATTAGGTTTTTAAATATTCACGAGTTTTGTATACTGCATGCTCATGATAATAATCATTTTAGTAATACTTATTTTATTAACCAATAAATTAAGACTAAATTCCCGTTTACAATTAAAAGGAATAGACCACTATATGGAAGAAACAACCCTTGGTTTTCGATAGAGATCGGATTTTCGAGCAGTAAAAAAAATTGCTCTTAAAACCACAAAACGTTTAAATTCGTGCAGTTAAAATCCCTAAATCGTGCAAATAAGATCTCCTGTTAATAATATAATTAAACACAATTCAATGTTAAAAATTAAACGAAAAGGGGGGGGGTTATAGTAGTAGAATCTTAGTTTAGATGTGGAAACGTAAAATAATGGCAACTGAATAAATAAAAATTAATCAATAAATTATAAACATAAATAAATATACTCCCTCCTATTCTAGAAAAAAAAAATGTTTCTGCCTCGAATTTCATTTTATTGTTCGAATCTTATGAATTGTATAAGATTTCTAAAAAAAGAATTTAATAACCAAAACATACAACAAAGAAGAAATTCTATTCTGATGTTGCACGCCAAGGCTAAGCAATATACTGTCTACAATATGACTAATTTACAAGGAAGGGATTGACAGGAGATTAAATATGTATGAAGAGATGTTAAACATGGCGTATAGAACAACTACATTCAGCAGCAGTATAAGCCGCTATCCCAGAGCCTTGGACTCGCTACAATAACTAACAGTACACAATGGGTTTCGATAGCGCCAAGCTCTCTCTTGTCTGGCCAGGGTTCAGTTGTAGAGTTCGGTCTTTACCACAGCTATATAATCTAATTGTCCGTTTGTTTAATTAAAGTAACACATTTCTATCATATAAGAACTTTAATAGGTTCCCTTAACGGTTCTTAACAATATTTCAAAATAAATATACAGTAAAGTATGAAATAAAGCTGGTCGAGCAACACACGACTTTCACGTTCTTCTCACCAGTTAAAATCAATTGCAATTTTTTTTTTATTTAATATATTTTTATTAAAATTTACAACTGCATATTATAATAAAACAAGGAAATGTGCTGATTAATGATAAAAAACATGAAGACATACTAACGTTTGGCAGCATTCTTCAGTAGTGAGTATAAACCAGAAGTTCTCGAGGCCATCTTCTTTTCAGACGCCTTGATAGATTATCAGGAATTGAAGAGGAAGCAAGGAGTGAACTGATGGATTAGATTGGGAGTGCAGTTCTCATGATAGAAGTGGTACATGGTTCGGGCAATGTCAGCAACAAAGTAAGGTGCATGAAATATTTTTCGAAGGATTTTAGATTGTAATGATTGATACAGGAAGAATTTGATGGTTTAGTAGTATTTAATTTTTTTTTTTTTTTGTAACATAAGAATAATAATATAAATTTATGATAGACTGTTGATTATAAAAAGTGAGGACTTTATACATTTGTTATTTTTATATAAATACTTGCAGAAGGTAATGGAAAGTGAAGAATAGGGCATAAATGATTATTGTACATTACAATTGTATACTGTTGTATTCTTTAATATAAAACATATGTTTCAAACGAAACTAAATATAATTCTTTAAACTGTTTTAAACTCTTTATTTAATTTAAACTGCATTTAATAGGTACAGGTATTAATACCTGGTCGGGCCAAATCAGCAACATATTCAACATTAAGGTCCTTGTGGATGATTTTATTCATGACAAAGTAAGGAGCGTTAAAGATTTTGGATTGTAATGATTATATAAGGGAAGAATTTCATGGTTTAGTAGAGCCCCAAAACTCAACTCCGTGGGTCCAAATAGGCCTTATGATTGTAATTTAAATGAGTCTTTTGTAGTTAAGTGAAAGGTTATAACGTCTGTCTAGTAAGTTTTGATGTAGCCGAAATCGACGAGCAGTTTCTTGTCTTACCTTTTATAAATAGAAGTTGAAACAATTATTGTTATATTTTGATGGAAACAATATAAAAGATTATCAACCATGATCGCTCATTTTTTCACCCTTCTGTCACTATAGGTTACATTCTACAACTTCGCATATAAGATAAGAATATTTATATAATCTTTAATTTTCGAACGGCACATTATACATTTATATTGCTACTTTAATGTTCGGAAAACCCCAATTCCTATGAACCAGATCTTCCAGTTACCCAGGACTTCATCTTGAAAAGTGTCTTGGAACCCTGATACGACAAGGAACACAGATACTGGTTACTACAATACACATAACAAACGATCAAAACTTTCATTTATAACGAATATTATACATATGGCATTGAGCTATGTGGGTCTACTAAACCATCTATACTAATATTTATATATGTATGTGTGTGTGTGTGTGTGTGTTTTTTTTGTTTTTTTCTACCCACTAAAACAAACCTCCCTACACCTGTTTCTTATTCTCCACGAGACTACCGTTAGGCATTACTTCGTGGAGGGGAGTGGCTGTGTGACGCCCCATTGATAGGCGCCTTACCCTATTCTGATCTGCATATTTCTCGAAATTCTTCCCTCTCTACATGAAAGCGAGGACAGCAGAAGAATACGTGCTCTACTGTCTCATATGTTGTTGGGCATCTTGGACATTCCGCTGTATTGTCCAACTTAAACCTTAATTGGTAGGATCTGAAGCATCCTTTGGTCAGGTAGTAGTCCACTTCCCCGTGGCTTATATCCATCCAGGGTTGGATGCAAGGTACCAGCCTATGGGTCTACCTTCCGCTCGCTGCCAAATCCCACTGTCGCTGCCACTTGTGGACTGTCTGTTTCCTCTCTTCGGCCCTAGAAATGTGGGCAGCACTTTTATACGTACGTTGCCTTTCCTTCGACAGGCAATTATTTACTACCTATATTGAACAATTTAAATTTCAAAATTCTTAAAAATTTCATCATTGTTAATTCTTCAACAGTGAATGAAGTAGTGTGGGCACCGAAGATTATTTTCTGATTTCTAACATGAATGGGTATTTCGTTATATCCATAAAATCGCCTAACTTCTACTAACAATTACTAAGTAGCAAATGTTCGTACAACACCAAAAGATCAATTAAAACAGCCGCTACTGACTCTTTAGTAAGATTCCTACCCTCTATAGTCTATATTTCAGGGTAAGTGATAAGGAAACACCATTCTAAGAATTGCAGTATATGTTAATTCGAGAGAGAGTGGATTCTACATAGGCACCTGTTGCTGAGGTTAAGGCAATATGTGGATGATATAATTATCATGGGGTTAGTCGCATCACATTTCCTCTAACTTAAAATGTAAAACTATTTTATTCTAGGAGTTCTCTTAATTAGCTCTTTTTCTGCGATATATATTACAAAAGACTAAGATTTTTCACCTAGTTACACGATATTGTAAGTATTACAGTTGCATTTTTATTTATTTTAAATATACAGTTTAAAATATAGTGCACTTTTTTATTTATAATTACTTAAAGAGTAATTATACCCATTATGAATGTTTTGTTTTACAAGGTTCGCAAGTTGTGTGGTCTGCAAAAAATAACTTCATAATTTCTAGGTAGTATGGTTGGTTATTTCAGGCAACTAGGTTCTATAATACAGATTTCAAATGAGAGTAAGCTAGATTGTTTCAGAAACTTTCATATATATTTGATATCTGTCTATAAAAATATGAAAACATGTCAAGAGTATGATTATGATATTTTCATAATGATTATAATAAGTTATAATAAAGAAAGAGAAAAAAACACACACAGAATAAATGAGTTTGGTCCCTGTGATAGAGATCATAAAGAAAACTATGTATTGAGAAAGAGTAGTCAATGCATTACCTCTAATAAACTGTCTGACAATACTCAGAAGTGTAGTTTCAAAGAAGTGATATATACTTGTACCTTTCAACTTTATTGTATTTTAGGTTACAAACAAAGAACATTAACAGTGTAATGACCTTTTTTTTTTAATTAATTGTATATTTATTCATTAATATTCCTGTGTGCTTATATTATTTTATACTGTATACAATATATGTTGGTTTTATTTCACATTAGCACTGAGATGAAGCAATTATCATTATCTACAAATTTATAAAAATGATGGAAACCATATTTCGTGATTACATATAAAAGTGAACCAATGTACGGATTATATCTAGCTCAATATCGAATTTTATATAACACATATGTTTATTTTATTGTAGTTCAAGAAATATATACATATAACAAATAGAGGAATCCACATTGACAGTATGAATAAAATATACAAAATTAAAATGTAATTTGTTGAAAGTTATTTTGTTAATATTATAAAAAAAAAACTTGGTTGGAAATGCTAATTTACTTTTAACATTTTCATCAGCAATATTATTGCAAACAGATCCATCTTTAAGTACAAAAAAAAAAAAAATAATGCATCATTGCAACCTATAGGTTTTCTTACCTTCCGGACAATTTACATAGAATATAAAAAATTTTACGATCTTAACCATTACATAACAAACGGTTGAGCAAATTAATATAATTATGACGTTGTGTCTGCTAATTATTTAAACTTTTTTTATTTTTATTCGTATATATTACAATTTGTCATGATAGACAATAATAATAGTGCTACAGGATCTCATTTATACAATATTTAGAATATAAACAAAAGGAAAAATTATTTAAAATCGCGAACCTTTCTTGAGTTTGGGCTGCGATTTTCCCTTTTTTAAAAAAGAACAACATAATATGCCGAAAATGAACTGAATTGTCACTCATGTTGGATTGCAATTAACTACACTACTGAGCCTTAATAAATTATTTAAACTAGACATTTTTTTTATCAATCTTTATAAAATATGGAATTGTTTTTGGATGTTTTTTTTTTACTTTTGCCGCTGATATATTTTTTTATTCTATGCCTCGCTGTTCATTTCCTGATTTTTTTCATACACTAATGTCCACGATATTTTTTTTGCAAAGGGAAATATCCGCTTTAACAAAACCCTCACAAAGGTTTTCATTTATTTTCAAAAAAGTATTTATTTATTTTTTTGTTACGCCTCTGCAACAAAGATAATTGGTTTAATATGTTGAAATATTGTTTGCTTATTTTTTTGTGTTCCATTTTATGAAAAAAAATAAATAAAAGAGTTTCAATGTATTTTAAAATACATACATAATATGTTGTTTTAGAGAACTGAAATTTTCTTAATAAAATTAATTAGAAATATTTGTTTTTACTGTTATGTTTAAAAATAATAAAACAATTCTTGACCTGTTGAGGACAACTTAATTTTCTAACATCAAGCGCATCCGATCATTGGTATCCGAAGTCCTCCGAACAATAGTTAATGATCCTAGCTATGTCACTAACTTTATCTTGCACCACGATCTTAATATTCCATTTATTTAAAACCTAACACCATCTAAATTTTCGAAATTCAATCACATCCTCATGTATCATCCTAACCCTTTTGCATAATCCATATTCCCTTACACTTACCCATACAACCCTCCCATAAGGATGAAACGGTAGTGGCTTCGAGACATTTTGTAAATACGTGGCAATAGCGGCATTTGCTGGCTCTAAACAGTGACATAGGTGAGAGAGAGGCTCTAGGATCTCTTGGGTTCTGCTTTTTTACTCCACAATTGGGGACCAAGCACCATCCAGAGTTCCTCGGGCTGGTTGTAAATATTTTTCATAGGAACATCTATGTTTCAGAAGTTCATATATATATATATATATATATATATATATATATATATATATATATATATATATATATATATACTATTTTTGCGTTTATTTTATTTATTTATTATTATATAATTTGCAGAAAAATAAATGCTATAAACCTTAAGAAAACCTATACGATTGTGTAATAAACAGAAGGACGACCTTTCAATAAAAAACAAAACAGAACAAACAACAACAAAAATACACCACTATATATATGCGTTAAATCATATTGAAGTAATAATTAAAATAAGAAATTACTGGAAGGAATTAGTCCGGGTGGCGGTCATTGAATGAAACAACTAAAAAGTTTCAACCATTTATTGTTTGCCAACGTTTCGACCCCCTTTGTGGGTCATCATCAGGGCGCATGGTGGGAGAATGGAAACAAATCCAAACTCAGTTTCCATTCTCCCATGATGACCCACAAAGGGGGTCGAAACGTTGGCAAACAATAAATGGTTGGAACTCTTTAGTTATTTCATTCAATGACCGCCACCCGGACTAATTCCTTCCAGTAATTCTCAACGGTCAACTAATTACATCCACAATGACTAAACTAAGAAATGTTTGAATAAATCTTTAGATATATGTTTTATATGAAAATATCACTCGTTAACAAATATGTCTCCATTTGATCATAACCAGGTTCGATTGAGATGTTTTTGTTGAATATTTTATTCACAATCGAAGGAACATTGAAACTGAAGCTGAAAACAGATTTTTCAATTTATTTATAATGATTGTATGTCAAACAATTAAGTGAAAAAACAAAACAAAATGGGAACCTTAAGATAACTACGTAGAAGAAACATATGCGTTGATTACGATACCTATTTTACGTCTTTTGATACTATTAAACAAAACATTCGTAGAAAGAAATAATAATACAGCACACTTTACTCAATGAAAATTAAACATAACATCGAATGAGTTAATTCCAACTCTAAGCGAAACCAACGATCCTTAATTGAGACGTTGATTTCCAAAAGGTACTATATCTATGTTAGGAAATTTTACAGGAAGCGCGAAAAATCCCTCATTACTATATTATTAAATCAGCTAATTTGGGTCTTTTTGCATTAAAATTTAGAATTATTCTTTTACTATAATAATAACATCATATTAAAGTTATAAAATGATTTTTTTTAGAATGATTTCGAACGAAAATAAATGCGTAATTAGTACATTAAGAAAATGACCGTATTTGTAAATCGCGTTTTTTAATTACTTGAGAGTTCATTAGATAACATAAAATAGAATATTTAGATAAAATTAAATGATAAGAATACAAATATGTAAAAAAATCAATTTCGTAAAAAATGTCCTTTAGTACCTTTTGGAAATCAACGTCTCAATTGTCGTGGAATTTTTATTAAAACATGACATCATCAATAGTTTTTTATTAATTCGATATTTGATTACTTTAGGGAAATAGCTAATAATTAAATATATGAGACGAACTCTATGGAAATAAAAGACGAGTGAACAGAACACCCGACTCTCTCATACCTCCGTTCTTAAAATCAATCTATGTTATTTTAAAATAAAGTTGGAGTTTAAAAAAAAGATTCATTATTATAGTATATTGAGTTTTGTGAGAAACAATTTAACAATACATATTATTATCTGCAACAATAACTTGGTTTTTCTGCTAATCATCATTTCCCACTACAACTTTGTATATAAGATTACTTTTTCATTATTATCTTTAGGTTCCCAACGGCACATAAAATATTAATATTATTAATTCTTATGTTTGGGAAAAAATATTTTTGCTCTTTTCTCCATATGTTGGGTATGAAATTCGTTCGACTTTTTTTCACCCGTTTTTAATCAATGCTAAAAAAAGACGATGTTTAATTTGTTTGATGTGGCTATGGCGCCCTCACTTAGCTTCCGCTGGCTTTCACCAGTGATGCGGCTGAGAGGGAGGCGCTGGGATCCTTTGGGCTCTGCTTGTCCTTCCACAAACGGTGGGAGAGGCCCCGTCCAGGGTTCCCTAGCTGATTGTAAATATTTTACATACGTATGAATGTGAAATGTTTTGTTTCTTTGTTTATTTATTTGTTAACTTCATTTATTTGTATTTATTTTATCTACAATTTTCGTTATTGTATACGTTTATTTAGTTTGGTTTCATTTTATGTAATTTGACATTTCTTTTGTTTAGATAGTAAATATTGTATGAATGGGATCCTTTAGCAATATTATTATTGTCCATAATGACAAACTGTAATACATACGAATAAAAAGAAAAAAAAATTTTGAACCTAAAAATAAAAGGTATTTTAGAATTAGAAATTTCAAAATCTCGACGGTTGAACCCTGTCAACCTGCTTCAATCAAAATTAAAATTACACTATATTGAAGCTCATTAAAATTGAATCAAAGACGTGAGCGGCTCTTTTAATTCCTTGATTAACATCTCAAGCATTTTTTTTTTTTTTTTTTTTGCATGGCTTTCAAAGACCTAGGAGATACTTAGCCTCCACAATAAGCCTATTCCACTCCTTCCTATTTGCACAACTGTCCTCCAGTTTATTGCAAGGAACTTCGTAACATCCTTAATGATACGGTCTACCCATCTCATTCTAGGTCTTCCTCTGGGCCTAGTTCTGACCACCATAGTTTTCAAGAGAGGACCATATGGATTACATCTTGCCACGCCGTGTCGTACTCATCACTCCTGTACGACTTACTGCTTTACCTCATCCACCAGTTCTAGTCTACTTTTATGTCACAACAATCCTAGGTCATGACTCTATTTAGGGCCTTTTACAGTTCTTAGGACTTATCTTTCAAAGCTTTCCTATCAAGGATACCTGTTATGTCCATATCTCTACATCAGTACTGTTTTGGTTATAGTGCAGCATACCTCTTGGTTTTGAAAAACATTGAAATCTTTTAAGTGTGCAGAATCGTAAAAACAGAGAAATGCTCGATTTCCATTATTTGTTGTTTGGTCGATCTCAATCATTTGATCGTTTACAAATGTTACTGAGGAGCCAACCAGTTTTATACGCTCCTAAAATATAATTTGTTTTATAAAATAAGTTCGCTGCGTTTTTACTGGTGATTTAAATAAAAACTTATAATTAAAGATTCTTTTAAACCTTTTTAATCAATAAAATATGAAACATAATGATTTATTACATGTTGCCATTTTTCAGATAATTTTTTAAATCCGTCCTCCCAGATTAGTTGA
The DNA here is from genome assembly GCA_023052935.1 of Piezodorus guildinii. NCBI lineage: Eukaryota > Metazoa > Arthropoda > Insecta > Hemiptera > Pentatomidae > Piezodorus > Piezodorus guildinii. The sequence continues at coordinate 24,675,870 of CM041297.1, read as the reverse complement.
AGAACGGCCAGAGGGCTTTGCATCTTCTAAGTCAAAGTTTTGGTTCTGAGCCGAGTCTTGACCACTTACGCTTTCTCCTAAGTAATGTAAACCGATTGTGCAGAGGATTTTCTTTTTCGAAAATAAAAAATCATTAAGTGACGACAATGATTTTTTTCTCATTTATTTTAAGCAAGCAAAATACCGTTTAGAGATAAGGAATCTTGGTTGGAACTGAGCACATTAAATTATCCTTTTTTAGAATATTTATGGGAGCGGCGTGGTCTAGTGGATAGAGCACTAGTCTGCTGTGCTCCCCGGGTAGTGGGTTCGAATCCCGCCTGTGGCAGATTATTATTTATTCTGTTAATTCAGTCGGGGGGCGACCCTAGGGTATGGAGACCCTCCTGGGGCAGACCCAGCCTCTATAAAGTGGGTACCCAAATTAATTGGGGAAAAACCTGGCGGCTGAGCGTGATTAAGGCCTAATCACCTCATTGCACTGCCGTTGGCCTAGAAACAGTACGAATCTCTATATGTACTGAGCCCAAGACCCTTCATGGGTTGTAGTGGTACAGGTTTTTTTTTTTTTTTTTTTTTTTTTTTTTTTTTTTTTTTTAAATATGTAAACATTATTGACCAAGTAAACATGATTTTATAAACAGAGAGAGCGTTAAATTGGAATAAAGAAAAACGTTTTTAACTTATTTTACTACACACTATATCCAGCGAAAACTGAAAAACAAAAATTTTCACGTTCGCAATACTTTCCTTTACTACGTATTTCATATATATAGGTTAGTAAAAGTTAACATAGTTATTTAAAATGTATCGTTTACTTAAACATTGTCTAATTTTACAAAGAAAATTATCTGACCGGTTATAATGCAGAAGTGTTGAGAAGATATTGCATTCCATAGCTTAAACACAAAACGGGATTGACACATAGATATGACTCAAAGACTAGTGATACCGGCAGTTCACAATAATACAAACTTGTTTCCAAAACAAACTTACAAACTACTACACAATGCAGGGATGTAACATGGCTTGCCAACTCGCTCTAACTTCGATACGATACAAGGTTCATTTATGCAAGCAATTCAAATCCGTACTTAGCTCCTAAGCACTGTAGAGAAGCTTAGGAGACCGGACTTAAAATTCAATTTCACTACCCTTTCCACACCTCGTACTTTCGTGGAGCTATCATTTTAATCTTATAAAGATGATAAATGCAAATAAGTCTGAAGGGAATTTCTTACGGCTAATATTTACTACAATTGATACGTTGAATCCCGAAAGTTACTGAAGTATATAACTTACAAAATTTATATTCTGTCATATCTGTATTTTAAACGTTTGATTTTATATTAATCTATCACCTGGATTGATCTAAAGAGAATTCAAGTCCTTTACAAAGGGATTCGAAAGTTAAATTATTTGCAAAAATATCCAGATCATTTCCTTTCATGACTTAAGAATAATATGTCAATAAAGTAACAAAATAATTCATTGATTTTAATGCATGAAAAAATAAAAATGGTTAATTAATATATGAATTAGAAATGTGTGCGCTCACTTTAAACTTTCAGAGAATTTAGATGTACCTTTTAGAAATGATATTCCAATCCATCCTGGTACTGCCCTCACAACCTACGCAGATGACACTTGTGTGTTATCCGTAAATAATGACCCATCTGTTGCTTCCAAAGCCCTTCAGTCTCACATTTCTTTCATTGAAGAATGGTGTCAAAAGTGGAAAATTAAAATCAACCCTAGTAAATCCCATCAAATTACCTTCACCCTTCGTCGAAAACCACTATATCCTTTAACAATATTCCACTGACCTTAGTTGAACAGATCCGGTACCTAAGACTCCATCTAGACAAACTTCTTTCTTGGAATCCTCACACTAGACTGAAACGAAAAGAAACAGCTCGTAGATACCGCTTACTACAACACTCACTGGACAAACGATCAAAACTTTCCATATACTACAAACAATTAATTTATATTACCATCATTAGGCCTATTTGGACATATGGGATTGAGTTATGGGGATCCACCAAACCATCCAATTCTTCCCGCATTCAATCCTTGCAATCCTAAAGATCCTAAACGCCCCTTACTTTGTCACCAATAAAATAATTCATAAAGACCTAGATACTCGACCCATATAAAGACCCATTAGTCGCAGATCTATCCCGAACTAAATATTCCTCCTTTTACTCCAAATAACCCGTCCACTCCAACCGACTCCTCCGCAAACTCTCATCTCCTATTTCTGATCATCTTCCCAGGCGGCTGAAAAGACGATGGCCTCGAGACCTACTTAGCTGAATAAAGTGCTAACACTGGGTAGTTTCTTCACATGCCTGTATTACGCCCTCTTGATCTATTAGCACATTTACTTGATGTATTTTATTGCAATACAGTTGTAAATTTCTTTGAAATAAATTTTAAAAAACCTTTTAGAAATCAACGTCTTAATTTTGTCGAACATTTTTAATTTTGTACAATGTGGATGTATTAGCAGATGAAAACAAGTTCAGTTATTGAAGAGATTCTAGCTTTAAACGGCAGACGACTATGTAAGGAGGTAATTAAGCATAGTCACGCTCAGTCTCCAGGTTTTCCTCTTATTTTAGTTACCCACTTTTAAGGGGCTGTTCAATCCCCAGGACGGTCCTTATTGGCAAAGGTCGCTTCACAGCTTAAATAAAAGAATCAATAATCATGTCACAGACGAGATTCGATCCCGGTGCACAGAGAACAGCTCTCCTTTTATCATGCTAAATATTATTAGAATAACAGTGACATAAATTAATAGCCATTACTAAGAAGCTATTGATTGTTAACTGAAAGCTCATAAGAAATAAAAATATAATAATACCAATACTAATTATAACATTGACAATTTATTCCTTGACAATCAAACCTCATTCAGTGTATGAATAATAAAATGGCTTTGGAGGTACGATTCAAATGAAAAAAAAAATCTCTTCAAAATGGGAAACGTGATTATTTTAAATGTAGTGAATAAATATCTAAACATATCTCTAGGTGAAAAAAAAGACAATATGTTGATAATGTTGAGATTTTAGGCGTGGACAGTTAAAAAGGAGAGATACATTTAAATAAATTTAAAAAAAAGTACCGATCGAAGGAGATCACCACAATGACGAAATTATGGCGCTAAAGGCAAGGAAATAAAGAAATAAACACATGAATTAAATAAATAAAATACTTAACAATGTATTAGACTGGGTAATACCGCTTCGTTCCTTAGACACAGTCCGGTATGTTGGCTTTTTACTAGACGTGGAACCCACATACATGACTTAAAAGAAAAAAACTGCATATTTGGACAATTATACAGACCACTAAACAGAAAATCTCATCTCTCAGTTGACAACAAATCACTAATATACAAGACAGTACTGAAACCTATTTGGACCTACGGACTTAAACTGTGGGGGACAGTTAAATATTCTAATATAAAACGCATCCAATTCTTCCAATCCAAACTCCTTCGAACAATAGTTAATGCTCCTTATTATTTTACCAACTGTACCCTACACCACGACGATAATATTCCATTTATTTTAGACCTGGAACCATCACAATTTTATCAGAACCTTACTCATCATCCTAACCCTCTAGCACAATCCCTATCCAGCTCCCCCATCCCTGCAATCCTCCTCGAAGATTGAAGGGCCGTGGCCATGAGACGATTTGTCGTCAGATACTCCATTGTGTGTTTGTTGCTATTCTGCCCTAGATCATCCTCCACTGGCTCACACAAGTACACAAGTGACGCGGCTGAGAGAGAGGCGCTGGGATCTCTTGGCTTCTAGCCCAGTCTAGGGTTCGTTTAGTAGATTGTAAATATTAAATATAGTTATGATTATGTGTATGATGTTACATTATTTCTCACCTTGTATTTATCAATTATAGGTGGTTGTTTTGTTTTTGTATATATATATATATATATATATATATATATATTATTGAAATAAATATACACAATATATATTATACAACTTATTATATATATTATACATGTTACTTTTCTTTTATTACTTTTTTTCTATAGTTAATTCAATTAATACAACTCGAAATAATTTTTTTTTTGTTTCCCTGCCATTGAACTTCTGAAACATATTGGAAAATCATGAAGGAACTTTTCGAAGGCGGTGCCGGGGCAGGAATTATCTAAACTAAACGATTTGAAGACAGAAAAAAATAAACAAATTTTTGCTGCGATCAGGTAGCGTGCAAACAGTACACAATTCATTATAAATATAAAAATTTATTATTATTATTATATATTAAATTACTACTTTATATACAAAAAATGGCATGGTGTGGTGTAAGAAGGGATGAAGGATATGAATTTGCCGTAGTTGTGTTCCGTCAACCGGCGACAGGTGTCAGGCACAGGCTAGGCAAAAACAATTCAACCTCCGCCTTCCACGAATGGCTACCTGTCGAACCGAATCCGTTTTTAGGCTAAAAAAGGAAAAAAAAAATGTTTTGTTTTTTATTTATATACAAGTACAATATGTTCCACCTGCAATAAAAATAGTGAACCTTTGCGGATTAATCTTAACCCACCATCAGATTAAATCTTTTTTAAAACACTACTGTTTCTCTAATTGTTAAGGCACGGTATAACGTTATAATTTAGTAGAATAAATAAAGTTTAAATTCCTAGTATTTTTAGAGTGCTGCCAATGGGTGGTGTCTCTACATGTACTTCAAGTCAGTTTACCATATGTCCATCAAATTTACTTGATGTATTTTTATACAGTTGTAAATATCAATAAATAGGTTTAAATGAAAAAAAAAAAGAAATTCCTAGTGGTCAAGCCAAGTTGTGAAGTTACTTCACCTTTTACATCACCCTACTATTAGGGATTTCACGAAATACCGATAATCATGTTATATAGATTTTTAGTTCATGTGATGGTCCAATGAAGGAACTGTTTAATTATTAGCAGTGTGGGTTATACTAAATAATTTTAATCTCATATTTGTTGTCGTTGTTTTGGTATCGAGGTCAAAAACATGCGAGTGGTTATTATTACTCAAAACATTTCAGAACACGATTACTAACCTATCATGATTAAAAATAATAATAATAAGTAAATATGTATATATATATATATATACATAATAAATAAATAATAATAATAATAAATAAATAAAAAGAAAAGCAATAGATAAAAAGATAATAATTACAAATCCAGTTTTCTGAGAGGAAATGATGAAATCGATTCAAAGAGGACTAAATTAATTAAAATAAAATAGAATAATAGGAACAATAAACATAATGATTTAAAAGGAACAGTAAACATATTGATTAGCAATAAAAAGTAAAATAGAAGGTGTGAGTAATATCTAGAAGTGCGTAAAATAATTTGAATGTGTTAAATATGTGAGCTGATATAAAGGAATGTTCTTCACCAATTGAATGACACCGTCGACGGCCCCTTCAACATCGCTTAATGCCTCAGAGACTTTTCGTGGTAGGCCACATTTTACAAATTCTCTACTTTAACAAGGACGCTCTTCGAAAATATACTGTGAGAGTCACTTTACACACTTATTCGTAATAACCATCAAAAAAAAAAAAAAAAAAAAAATGAAACCGTATTTTTATATGTGTTTAAATTTATCTGATTTTCTTCAAAGCCGAAACCGAATAAAACAGCTACTCACCAAGAACCAATTAACGTTACACTGACAGATGTAGAAAAGAAAAAAAGGACAGGACTGGTGTTTGTTGGTTAGCTCAGGTGTATCTGGCTCAGTCTAATTTAATCTGGTTTATTTACCATCCTCCAACTTCGTTTTCGACCTGTGTCATCTGCATTTTTTTCGTGTTTCCTGGATTTTCTTGTTCTTTATTAGGTTCATTCCAAAGCCGTATTCATTTATCGATTCTAGATGTATTTTTGTCCGTTTAGTAATCACAGGCTGTTAGAATAAATGCATGATATATTTATTTTAAGACACGGACGTATGAAACCAAAAAGAAAGGAGTGCTGGACATAGCACACGACTTACACATACACCCATCTTGGAGTCAAAATTTAAATAAACATAAAATTTATAAAGCAGCGGCGTGTGTGGATAGAGCACTAGTCTACTTTTTCCAGGTCCAAGTTAAAATATCAGCTGTGGAATAGTATCATTGATTTTAATATTTATTATATGTGTAATTTATTTGAGTGAATACATTTAGTTTTAGATTTTTTTAAATAAAAAAAAATTATCTGTATTTTCACTCCATTATTCTTGTATTTCCTTTTTTCTGTCTTACGTTTCAGCCTTATGATATTTTCAAGAATACTTTATCTGATTTTCTTTAAAGCCGAAACCGAATAAAACAGCTACTCATCAAGACCCAATTAAAGTTACACTGACAGATGTAGAAAAGAAAAAAAGTCCTTTCAATAGCATAGATAAAAATACATACATTGTCAAATTATTAATAAAAAAAAATATTTTAGGCTACAATCAGCATAAGGTATATATTTTTAGAGTGAAAATATATAATATTTTTATGTATGAAATAGAAATAACAAATTAATGGATCCTTGAAAATGGCAAAAGGCTGAAACGTAGGAGAGAAAATATAAAATAAAATTGTCTCTTCTATTACCTATTATTTATAATTTCTCTTTATTGGATCTTTTTTTTTCGATTAGACCATTTGGAGATTACGATTTTTGACTACTTTGAAACACATTTAAATTTCTTATTTGTTCACTTCCTTATTGTGTCTATTATATTATTATTATTAATATTACTACTTGTTTATTTAGGTTTTTTTATCTACAACTGGTTATTATCTATTGTTTAATGCCCTTAAAAAGGCCTATATTTATGCCGAAATGTTAACACAGATAAATTGGGTTTTCTTTTCATTTCCTTAAAGATTATTTCTGATAGTTGCAAGTCAGTCAAAAGGGACACAACTTTGTAAATTTTTAGCCGTCTTCTGATATTTATTTTTTTTTTTCTGATTTTAAATGCATATTCTCAAAACGTATTGAACAACTATAGAATTATTCTATTATACTGTAATTTATGAAACATTTTCCAATCGATTTGAAAATCAATGATTTGTAAGATCTTGACTTCGATTGTTTTTTGTTTTTTTTCGGGGAGTTACAGGTGCCCTTAACATCGTTTATTCATCCTCATTCTACTTCAAGTACTACCTTAAGATGGCGAATTCTAATCAGAGTTTGCACAGATCCTTCATCGACTAATCCTTAACATTCAATGAGGTTTACTTAACCCTGATTATCATTTAATTAATCTACCTCAATCCTATTTGAAATCTAAACAGCACTAAGTCCGTTTATATCTTTAGCAGATACAAATATGGAAGGATGTAAGGACTTTGATTTTACTCAACTCTGCAATTTCACATTGTAACATCTTTAGAATTCTCTAGTAGCCTTAACAATCTTTACAACAAAAATTATTGTAATTAATTTCACTACGAGTAGGTTTTATTTTAGCCTTCATTAAACATACAGATACTTCAGGAATGAATGCACTATATGAAGGTGAAAAGCGTTTATCTGTGGAGCCATCCTAGGGTATGGAGACCTTTCCGGGTCACGCCCAGTCTCCATAATGTAGCTACCCAAAGATTGACACGGCCGTTAGACGTGAAAAACTAGGAATCTCTATAACTAGTAAACCAAAGAACCTTCTACTGCACTATTAGTCCCCCTTCCCCCTCCTTAAAAAAACAACAAAAACATTTTATTATTTCGTTTTAAAATTTATTGGTTCTGGATAAATATATCATGTCATTAAGGTTAATATCAATATGTACTGTAATTGATTGAGGATACTGATGGAAGTTCATTATTAAATAACTTTAATATTAAACAATAAAAGATTAAGAAACCTTTGTCGGCATAACATCAAACGGCGTTTACCTCCATGGGACCACCCAGCGATAGATACCTCGGGAAACTTCCTAAACATTAGGACAAAGGACCCCCGGCTTGGGGCACTTCCCAGATCAGCCTCGCCCGAGGTGACGACGATGAGGAGAAGATTCGAAAGGGCAGTCAAGTTCCATCCTCAAGATGAAATGAGTCTTATTCCAGCAAGAGAAGAGTCAAGTTTTATCCTCAAGAAGATGTGAGTCGGGTTTCATCTACAAGAAGAGATGTCCGTCTGAGTGTCAGAGAGAGCAGCTGGAGATCTGAGAACCTAGAACGAACGCCTGAGACAATATCCACCTCCGCCAGCCGATAAAGTATCAAAAGGTAATCTTTTATTGTAATATTGTTTGGCAAGATCAGCTATAAGAAATCTCTCAGTATTCTCAACCATTGTGTAAATATATTAGATATGTTTAAGTCAATGTAAATAATAATGCAATTTATTAAAACATGTCTAATTTAATCTTACCCTGCATGCCACCTATTGGATTGGTAAACACGATACCTTTGGAAAGGAGATCCAATGGTATCGTTAAATATAGTTTATACATAGATTAAATGAATCAAGTAAGCTAGCTTTTGAAAGTACCGCTGCCTTAGAAAAGCAGCCGGTCAAAAACATAGCAGTACTAATTAATAAATGGTCATCCAAACATTATTATTTCTTCAACAGTTAAAGTACTGAACATCTATACATATTCATACAATATGAAATACGGCGCATGGATTTTTGTTTTTCTAATTTATTTTATATAATTCCTCGCTAAACTTATTAAATTGGGTTAAATAAAACAAAAACAAAGGCTTATTCAAGTTTAATAACATTAGGTTGATGAAATGAACCCTTGATCTTTGTTGGATATTTTTTTTTTTTTAGATATAAAAGTTGCTAATGATCTGAAGTTTCAAAATAAATCACCAACGTCCTTCTCCGTTTTACCTGATGAAAAATATTTTTATCCTTTATTCTTCGTATAATAAAAATTTAATTTGGTCAAAAGATATTTATTTACTTTTTAGAAATTCAATATTAGCAAGTAATGAAATGTCTTTATTGCACAATATTAAAATTTAATGAGACTGATAAAAATATTAATAATCATTATGAAATACATTTTTCCTCTGTTCCCCTCCAGTTGGATATAAAATTCAACATTTAGCCGTTTATTATATATACTAGTAATGGATAATATTTTGGAAGCTACAAAATTAAAAGTACTTTAACGAAAGAAAATCAAAGTATTTGGCCATTTAAAGTATTTAAGCGCAGTCAGACTATTTCAATCAGAATGAAACTTACATTTTATCAAATTATATTAAATTTTACATTGAAATAATGAGTGAAATTAAAATCGTTTGAGCCGTTTTTTAGAAAATTGTAAAAAAGTGGAAAATGCATAATATTAAGTGGCTCTTCCGGGTTGCCGATTTTAATGAAAAAGTTGCTGTAACATCTACGGCACAAAGGCTCCCAAAATATGAATTATCAGCTTTATACAACTTATACGATATCAGTGACATTTCTTTACTATATATTCCATTTATAGGTAAGTGAAAGTATAAAGCGAATCGGAGTTTTTAAAGAAAATTTGAAACATTTCAAGGTTCCACCTGCCGTAATATATCGGTTTTCTCCCTTTTGTGTTTAACTTGTATAGTAATCAGTTTACTATCAATACTAATAAAATGATATTGGTGATTTTTTGGAATATACGAAATTAAAAGTACTTTAAAAGAAGAAAATGAAAATATTCTGTCAGACTAATACAGTCAGAATGAAACCTACATAATATCAAAGCCCATTAACTGTTACATCGATATAATCCATTATTACGGGCGTTTTTGAGAGAATCATAAAAAAGTGAAAAATTTATCGTATAAAGTGGCTCTTATGATTGGTCGATTTTTTAATAATATTTTTATTGAAATTTACAACTGTATTTTGTAATAAAACAAGCGAATATGTCGGTAATGATAAAATACATGAAAAAAAACATGAAGAGAAAATGCCCATTGGCATCACTCCACTAAGTAACTAAACTAGAAGGTCTCAAGGCCAACTTCTTTTCAGGCGCCTCGGAGGATTGTCAGGAATTGAAGAGGAAGCAATGTTTGAAACTAGAGGATTAGAGTGGGAGTTTGTCATGGAAGGATTGATACCTGGATCGGGCCAAATCAGCAACATATGGGATGTTAAGGTCTTTATAGATGAGTTTATTTGTGACAAAGTAAGGAGCATTGAGGATTTTTCGAAGGAATTTGGGATTGTAAGGATTGAATACTGGAAGAATTTGATGGTTTCGTAGAGCCCCAAAGCTCAATTCCGTAAGTCCAGATAGACCTTATGATGGTGATATAGATGAGCCTTTTGTAGATAAGTGGAAGTTTGGAGCGTCTGTCCAGTAAGTGTTGTAGTAAGCGAAAGCGACGAGCAGTTTCTTGTCGTTTCAGTCTAGTGTGGGGATTCCATGTTAGACGTTTGTCAAGTGGAAGTCCTTAATAGCGGATCTGTTCAACTGGAACAAGCGGAATATTATAATAGGAAACTGTAGGGCAGGATGTCATAGGTTTATGACGAAGGGTAAGAGTAATTTGGTGGGATTTGTTGGAATTAATTTTGATTTTCCAATTTTGACACCATATCTCAAGCTCTCTGATATGGGATTGAAGAGTTTAAGAGGCAATCGTAGGATCGTTATTGACTGATAACACACAAGTGTCATAAGCATAGGTAGAAAGGAAGGTGTTGGGATGGGTTGGGATATCAGCTGTATAGACTGTGTAGAGGATGGGTCCTAGGATATTACCTTGAGGGACACCAGCAGACTGAGTAAAAAGGGATGAATAGGAACTATTGTTGTTTATTTTGAAGGATCTTTCAGAGAGGTAGGGCTGGATGATGAGGTAGTATGTAGGTGGGAGGAATTTGCGGAGCTTATAAAGCAATCCTGGGTGCCAAACTCGGTCAAAGGCCTGTTCTACGTCGAGGAAGGCTCCCGTGCAGTACGATCCGTGCTTTAATACTGAAGAGACAACATACACCACACGATGACATTGTTGGATGGTGGAGTGGGATGATCGGTCGATTTAAATGAAAAAGTTGAAAAAACAAAAACATCATAGGCATATACGCTTGCATATTTATTGTCTTATTATCTTATTTATTTATTGTAATTTACAACTGTACTAAACAACACAATGAGTAAATATGCAGAATGAAGAAAAGTCATAAAAATGTCTTGAGAAAGAACTACCCAGTGGTAGAGCTTCACTAACTATTTTAAGGCAGTAGGTTCCGAGGCCACTTTCTTTTCAAACGCCTCGGAGGGTTATCAGGGATATCTAAGGAAGATAAATTACGGACAAGTGGTTATGTGTGGGCAAGCAGTTTAGAATGAAAAGAGGTGTATCTATCACGGGCTATGTCTGCAACAAATTGGATGTTTACGAGGCTTTCCCGATTTCGCAAATCATTTTGGATTGTAAGAATTGGATATAGGTTGAATTAGATGGTTTCCCTAAAATATTAAATTTCAGTTTTTATAAAAGTCATCATTTTTCGGACTAGACTCAACACACACAGATCTTTTTACGGGACTTAATCAATTGAACTCAGGAGAACTTAAAACGTGTATTTTAAGTGAAAACTGGGATTCGAAAATTTTCTCGATCGCAATACTTTCCCTTACTATATATTTCGTACATAGGTAGTAAAATTAAAAATCTAATCAGAGGTTTTAAAGATAATTTTAAACATTTGAAGGTCCCAACTGCGTAATACAGCGGTTTTCTCTCTTTAAAAATCCCAAGGTTGTCATTTGTTCAGACGACTAAGTTTTTTTTTCTAGATTTTAGAACAGTTTGAAAAACCTTCTCCAATCACTGCCTAAGTTATTATCGGAAAGAGCTCTAAAGCTGAGATACGAGCTTCAATAAAATCACAAGCCGTTTAATTTAAATAGCTATAAAAAGGAGTAGGAAAGAATCTAATGGCGCAGTCGAGGGAATAGTAGAGATCTGTCTAGCCCAACTGCATAATCTTCAATATTAGTCAAAAGGTCTTCACTATAAAAGATGGTAATTTCTGCAATCTTTAGTTTTTTCAATACAATTACTTATGAAGTTGTATTTTGGGTTAATTTAATTATAATTAAACAAATCTGGTGCTTGCAACACATGACTTTGACTTATCTCTTTTGTTTCAATTTAACAATCAAGCAAGAGTTAAACAAAGCTTAAAGAATAACACAGAGTTTCGATAGAAACATATATTTCATTAAATATTCTAATATATAATTATCTACAACAATTACTTCGTTTTTTCTGCTTCTCATCACTCTCGATTACCTTATACGACTTTGCGTACGAAGCAATATTTTTAATTTCACTTGCCTCTCTTTAACCACCTCTTTCAAACTCCGAATCTAAATTTAAGATTGAAACTCCTATTTTACTAAATTGTGATCAGACCTTCTCTATTATATGGAGCACCGTTACTAACCCATTGTTCAGAAAATTCAAGAAAGAAGCTACAGCAATTCCAAAATGGAGTTTTAAAGAAAATTGCTAGAACTACTTTTGAAAAAGAAAAGGCAGAAAGATTTAATTTGCTATTTATTATCCCTAAAGTAACAGAATTCCATTGCGAAAAGAAGACATAATTTTTATAATTCTTTAGAAGTGCTTTCAAATCCACTTTTTAGTAGGCTTAAGGTTCCACCAGCTCCTCAGAGGTGGCAACATAGTGTCTAAGGTAGATTAAGATTAGCCTAAGACAAGAAGTGTCAAGATTGAAGTGATCCCCACCACCAAGAAGAATAGCAAATCAGTGATAGCACTTTAAAAACACTATCTATTAACAGAAACAGCCTTAAAATGTATCTAGATACAGTAAAAGGAAATTATTCAAAAACTATTTTGGCAAAACATGTTACTAAATTGGGGTTATGAAAAAAAAAAAAAAAAAAAAAAAAAAAAAAAAAATTACCTATATATTTAATATAAAGTGAAATAGATAGTTTTGCGATCGTAAAAACTTTAGAATTCCAGTTTTCGACGGAAATACAAGTTTTAGGGTCCCCTGAGTCCAAATAACCAAGTCTTGAAAAAAGGTCTGTGTGTGTGGTAAATCTAGCATTTATGATACATTTAAACTTTGGAATCTTTTTCCATTCAAACCTGTATAGCTCCTTTACTTTAAACCTCAACGAAAAATGTTATATAACAAAAATGAATTTCATTAAATTTGTGATATGGTAACTGTCATCAAATTTTCTCTGCGAGATACACTTAAAAAGCTAGAGCGTGTGAAAAATTCCCGATCACTTAGAAATGTAGGAATAAGTGACGTTTTCCTGCAAATCAATATGGCTCCTAAACGGTAGGATCGAGCGACTAATGTCATATATTAAAGAATATTCTTAATTAAATTTCTAATCAGAAAAGTGTTATGAAATTTTCTATCCCAGCACTATCTACTGAGCTAGAGTGTGTCAAACGTGCTACATATTCAAGAGTGTAATCAACATTATATATACACATAAAATGTTTCAAAAAATACATTTTTTAATTAAACCAATATAACTTCGGTACAGTAGGTCCAAGTGACAAACCCTGCTTGTTAGGCAATGCTGGTGTTGTAACATTGGGATGGTAAACATCATCAGCCCAATGCTGCCATTACAGTTATTAAAATTTTAATATCCTATGCACACAGGCTGTTTTAAGCTTCTAATCAGCCACCATTCACAGCTTCTTTTCTGCCAGGCAGCGTCCCTGCAACTTGGTTTCTCTCTGTTCTCCTCAGGTTCACTTCAAAGGTGGCTTCTTCTGCTGTGCCTTGCCTGTTCTGTAGTCCACAGGTAGGTCTTCGACCAATATTAAAGTCGGCTGACATAATAGCGCTTTTCCACGAGTACACAGAGTTTCGGTAGTACGGATAGTTATGCTTATTGACCGACCGGAGGAAATCATTTTCCTTGAGGGCGTGGAGATCTGTATCTCTCCAGCGTTGATCCCGTAATGGTTCAAAGGCGGTGCAATCGATGATGATGTACTCAGCAGTCCGGTACGTTCCAGCTAGGGCATAGAGGGTCAATGTCTATCCCAGGGTGATGCGAGAGCTAGTAGCCCAGTAGGACTCACTTTGCTTCTGGTCATTACCGGACAGTTGGAAAGTATTTCCTCAGAGTAGAACCTTTCGGACTTATCACCCACCTCCGGTTTCACTCTTCTATTGTATCCTCCTGGATAATCTCTTTCCATTTGCATTGGTTATCACCATATGCTCTGCTAAAGATCTTCCGGCAGACCCACTGAGCCCTCTCTTTTAAATGTATACCTCATCATGTCTTCTCGCGGGAAAAGGTCTAGAGGTACCCCTACTACCAAGATTTGGAAAGCCTCATGGGATACACTTCGGTACGCCCTGGTGACTCACAGCAAAGCTGTTCTCTGGATTGTTGCCAATCAGCTTTTCTGCCGGTATGAGATTATGTTTCTATGAAGAGGACGCATACCTCAGAACGTCATGTAACAACAATTTTTCCATTAAATGTGAAACTAGAAACTGTTGTTAAATTGTCGATACGAGCAATACCTTAAGAGTGTGTAAAAAACCTCCCAACACTTCAAAAATCTAGGAAAACGGGATTTTTTTCATTCAAACCAATACCTTTTATTGCGGTAGACCCTTCTGACAAATGTAATATTGAAAAAAAAATTAATTAAATAGAGCTTAAATATATATATCAATTTCAACAGGATGTAAGGGCGGTGTTTAAACAGTTTCTTTTCAAGACTATAAAAAATAAAACATTAAAAATTAAAAGACCTCTAGAAACTAAAATAATGCTGAGAACGGAGCTTTTTGAAGGTAAGTTGTGTAAGCGACAACACCCGCTCCTCAGAATTCTTAAATATTCTTTATAAAAGTTACGCAGATTGAATTCGACTCGCTCGAACCCTCGCGCCATTCAATTTCCTATACTCTACTACTGTCTTTCTAAGGATCTTTAAAAAAAACTTTATTTAAATTAGAAGCGTCCCTTACTTAGGCGAAGCAGGAGGGAAGGACTTAAACTGTGTTTCTTCCTTAAGAAAACTTCTCCCTTCTGTCCTAATAAAAATGGAAAAGAAAAGGAGAAAAAAATGGGAAAATTTTCACCGAATGAAATATTTACATGAGTTATCACCTGGCCTGGGTGAGCTGTCCTTAGCTCCCAACTTTTCTCGTTTTCGTCCGACTTTTCACAGGCACTTAAATGACCTGAGCTATAATAATTCAATTTTTATTAAGTCTGACATCATTCCTTTTTTTTTTTTTTCAATTTTATTCAAGAGACGAATCCTAGGTAATTTTATAATAAACTTACATCTTTGGAAATTTTATGAAAACTGTCTAATAGTAGATTAAATTATTTCATTTATAACAGGAAATCTTACTTACCCATTTATTGATCGACTAACAATAAGTTAGTTTTTTGTTATTTTAGTGGAGCGACAGGCAGTGTCTGCCTTTGGCCACGCGGTGTAGTATGCCCGGAGAATACACTGGCGTCTATAAAAAATGTACATGTAAATTTTATGTAAAAAATGTAAATTTTTGTGAGTGGACACCAGTTAGCTGACGGGTCTCACATATTCAGCGGAGAGGTCAGTGTATCCCTATTTAATTAAACGCTTGAAAACACATATTATATATATATATATATATATATATATATATATAACAATAAGTTATACATATTGTATTAAATTCATTTCTAGTGTTTATGCATATTATTTATTATGTGGTAAATATATATAAATAAATTGATTTGACACAATAGTATAAAACAGCATAATACTGGGATCACCGGTAGCATGGTGGCTAGCATAACAGCCTCCTATGCCAAAGGTCACGGGTTCAAACCCGCTGGTGGTACTAGGATTTTTTAATGGGAGTGAAAAGTCCTTAGTTATGCCGTCCTTCGGAGTGGTCCCAAGCCTGTGCGATGTCAGGTACTCGTTAAAGATCCCTATCCTAATAAAACCTGGATAGGCAAAAGACTCCCACTGTGGCATCGTCCGATAAGCCTCAGTAGCATAAAGTGACGTTAAATAAATTAACAAACAAACAAACAGCATAATATTTTTTTGTAAATATTTTGTTGTAAACAACGTTGTGCAAGGACCTACTGTTCAACTGTTAAATTGATTTAAATGAATAAAGTGTATTTTTTAACTGAACATTTTGGATTTTTTTACATGCTATAAATATTTGACCTCATATTTCTGATTAGTAAATTAAAGGAAAATATTTTATTTTTTTCATATTAAGTTTGTCGCGAGTGCCGTACATTTGGAGCTATATTGGTTTGAATGAAAATGTTTACAAAGGTACCAATGCCTTAATGTTCATGGATGATTAATAATAAATTTAGTTGTTTTTTTGTTTTTTTTAATTATTTACTTTCTATACTTCATCAATCCACCTGTCCGTTTTCAAAATGGAAATCCACTGATTGGAAAAATCAGTAGAATATTGAAATAAATATCCATAATCTATTGTTTCTTCTAGACTAAAATAAATACTAAACATTTTTTAAAAAATTCTTTAACATGAATATTGGCAGTAGTAACTACCATTTTACTTTGTTCTTAATTATCAGTATAATTTTTTTTACTTATTATTTTCATATATGTAGCCCAGTAGAATTAGTCCAAAAAAGGGGATTGGCTAGAAAAAGGTGGGCTAAATTTAAGTTTGAGGCACGATTGTTTATACTGCCCCCCTTATTAAAAACCCAAGTTTTCACCCTTGTGCGTTTTTCACCATCTTGAAAAACCTCTAAAAAAAAGCACTTTTTTTCACCTTTTTCCTTATTAATCTATTCCTGGACATTTTAGAGCAAACTTTGTCGTTAGCAATTTTAAAGAACAATAAATTGCCTACATGTTTAGTATGTAACATGTTGGAAATTTGGAACACCTAATGAGATACATAGATGTCAATATCGGCCACATTCCCCCCAAAAAAACCAAAATGCCAGAAAAGTTGGTAGTTTCGCTTCAATAACTATTTTGGTGTGCAATTCATTAAAAAATACATCAGGAACAATCTTTAAGAACATTGAATTTCTAACAAGTTAGATGTATAAGACCCTTGACTACTTCTAAGAAATGTTGAAATCGTGTTTTTACTGAAAGGACTCCGTTAATAAATAAAAAAATACTCCGTTTTAATCAGATCTTTTAAACGCAATATTATCTTAAAACTATTATTGTTATGTGTATATTATATCATGTGTATATTCCAGGAAAATAAGACCAGTTGCATTCCTCTTTGCTTCTACAGGAAATCATATTCGGTAATGTCGATGTTGCTGGTTCTTTAATCATGGTCAGTGATGTTAGACCGACAATAACTTTTTCCAGCCCCAGTTTAAGGGGTCTTACACATTTTATATCCACATTTTTCCTTGTAGATAAGTTCGATAACCATGAAATTCAACTGCATCGCTTGTTGGAGGTAGACGTGCCAAATCGAACTTGCTGTAGCATTAACAATCAAAGATACCGCATTTCATCTCTAGAAATGTTCATATTACCACCATAAACAGACACTAGGAACTTTTCTTCAATAGCATGAATAAATAAAACGTTTTTCCCTAGATAAGTATATTATATATACCCATAACAATAATTGTTTTAAGATAATATTGCGTTCAGAAGATCTAATTAAATCGGAGTATTTTATTTTTTATCAACCGAGCACTTTCAGGAAAAACGTTATTTCAACATTTGTTAGGAGTAATTAAAAATTGTATACATCTAACTTGTTAGAAATTCAATGCTCTAAAAGATTGTCTCTTGTGTATTTTTCAATAAATTGCACTTTTCTGGCATTTTGGGTATTTTTTGACAATTTTCCAACATGTTACTTACAAAACATGTAGGCAATTCATTGTTCTTTAAAATTGCTAACGAAAAAGTTTGCTCTAAAATGTCCAGGAATAGATTTATAAGGAAAAAACTGAAATAGTGCTTTTTAATAGAGTTTTTTTCAAGATGGCGGAAAACGCACAAGGGTGAAAAGTGTGAAAACTTGGGTTTTTAATGAGGGGAAGCAATACAAACAATCGTGCCTAAAAATTAAATTTACCTCACCATTTTCTAGCCAAAATCCTATTTCTACAAGGCTAATATTATATTCTACTACTGGTTGTTATCTTTTGTTTTATAGCCCTAAAGAAGCCCAATAATTTAGGCCGAAACGACAGCACCATTAAATTAGGTTTAGCTTATTTGTCTGTTTATTTGACTGCACCTCAACCAACTTAATTTAGAAGAAGTAACTCATAAGAATACAATTTAATTTATTGTAGTTTTCGCCTTTAATAATAAACCTTTCAGAAATTAATAAAATGTGACATTGTTTATTTAGTTATGGTTCTACGGTTACCGAATCCAGCTACAAATACCCGAAGCTATCGAACTTCACTCGATGAGGGCACAATATCGATTCTATTATCCTTTTCCTATTGGCTCATACAGGCCGTATATCAGGAGGAGGACCAATAGCTCAGCGTCTTATATAACCAGCTTCTTCCCTTTCCTCTTCTTATTCCCGATATATATCACTTACTCATCTCTACCTACCTTCTGATAAATGATGAGGTATAACACCAGACAAGGGAGGAAAATTATCGTTTCACTTTATTTATGTACCCGTTTATGTTAATATAAAATGAAACATATATTTATAAAACTAATGTATTTTATCATATCCCCAAGTAAATCAAGCAGACTGTCTAAGAAGTCTAATAAAACAAATATCGATATTATGAACCAGTTGTTATCCCTAAGTGTTTCCTAGCAGGTTGGTGAAATGTTTTTTTTTTATTTTTTTATTTATTTAAAGAAATTTACAACTGTATTAAATAAATACAACAAGTAAATAGGCTTTATATATGATTAGTACACATGGTAGTCCTGAAAAGAAACTACCCATTGGTAGCCTGCAGTGTCTTATGTTAGGAGGTCTCTTGGCCACCTTATTTTAAAGCGCCTCGGTGGGTTTTCGGGAATAGATATGGAGGAGAGGTCGCGTAAAAGCGGGTTTGAGTGGGCAGGGAGTTTGGAATGAAAAGAGGTATATCTGTAACGGGCCAAGTCTTCAACTAATGGGATATTTAGGTCTTTATGGATGATTTTATTAGTAACAAAGTTAGGCGCATTGAGAATTTTACGAAGGATGTGATGCGAGAGGAATTTGATGGTTTAGTAGACCCCCATAGCTCAATGCCATAGGTCCAAATAGGCCTGATAATTGTGATATAAATGAGTTTTTTGTAGTAAGTAGGAAGTTTTGAGCGTTTGTCAAGTAAGTTTTGTAGTAATCTGTATCTACGAGCAGTTTCCTGTCGTTTCAGTCTAGTAGAGGATTAGGCGTTTGTCGAGGTGGAGTCGTAAGTACCGAATCTGTTCAACAGGAGTAAGTAGGACATTGTTAAAGGATACGGTGGGGAAGGAAGTCATAGGCTCACGACGTAGAGTGGAGGTGATTTGATGGGATTTTTAAGGATTTATTTCGATTCTCCAGTTTTGACACCATTCTTCAATAACTAATAGGTGAAAAAATAAATTTTAATATTGATAACATCCTCAACGCTGCTTATTTTATCACGAATAAGCTCTTTCATAAGGACCTTAATGTTTCACATGTAGCTGATATGACCCGAACCAGGAATCAATCCTTCCATGACAAACTCCACTCCAAACCCAACCCTTGTTTTCTCTTCCATTCCTGACAATTCTCCGAGGTGTCTGAAAAGAAGGTGGCCTCGCGACCTTCTTGTTTAGTTATTAACTGGGATGCTGCCAATAGGCAGCTTTTCTTCACGTATTTTTCATGTATTATATTCCATAGCTCATTTATTTTTTCCGCTGGCCGTGTAGGCCCTTGACCGCATGGCGTAATCTGCTGGGAGAATACATCACGTCTCTCGACGAAATTATAAAGGGTAGGGTCATAGCTCTCTACGTCTATTTTTGTAACTGCCACTAGTTGGCTGTCGGGTCTTACATACCCCGAGTAGAGGATATAAGTGAATCCCTATTTAATTGTATGCTTGAAAATGTCCCGCCGAGTCTGGGATTCGAACTCATAACCTTTGGCTTGAGAAAACAGCACGCTAGCCACTCAGCCACAGGCTAGTAAAATCTAGCAGGTGGAGATTCTCTTTCAATTTAAAAATGTACTACCTTTATAAGTTTTTCTATTTTCGGCAGGGCTAAGAAATTTCTTCATTCCGAACAGTCTTGACAAGAGTACCGTCAGGATATAGTCTTGCTCCTCTCCTATGCATTTTATATACACTTGACAAAGCAACCAACTTTGCACACTTGCCTGCAACTTATGCGGACGGTACTGGAATTTTAACACCACTTGACGATCCCATACTGGCCTCCCTGACTTCACAAAATCACCTTATGCTCCTAAAAAATTGGTGGTTTCTTTGAAAAATTCGATCAAATTATGACAAATCAAAACATGTAACGTTCACACAAAACGCCAGCCTACAAATTTTTATCGATGACAACCGAATTCCTCAGAACAACTCAGTACATTACCTAGAACTTACTCTTAGCTGAAGGATATGAGCCGCACTTAAAAAAAAAAATTCTCAAGCAACTTTAGGTACTATACTCTCTTCTATCCTAATCATCGAAACTAAAAAAATTTACTGAAACTAAATAGATGTGAGACTCACATGAAAAAACTGCATTAATTTTAATACTAAGTTTTAAGACTCATAAAAACAGCTCCTTGGTACGTAAGCAAGACAATCGGACATACGGATTTACAAGAACCAACATTTGACAAATGCTTCCGAACATTCAATTAACATTTTATAGAAAAATGCACGGACACAATAGACTTTTTTTTTTTTTTTTAAATTATTTTATTGATATTTACAACTGTACACAATAAAACAAGTAAATGCGCTATTTACAGAACATTGGCTTGGAAAAGTCTTGATAAGAATCTTCAGAGTTTATTTGGTAAGCAGGTCTCGAGGCCACCGTCTTTTCAGACGCCTCGGAGGATTATCGGGATTAGATGCCGATGAGAGGATACGGACAAGCGGGTTTATATGGGCGGGTAATTTGGAATAGAAGAAGGAGTATCTTGTTTGGGCAATTTCTGCATGGGGAATATTCAGGTTTCTATGAATGAGTTTGTTGGTAACAAAGTACGGAGCGTCTAGAATTTGTCGAAGGATTTTGCATTGCAAGGATTGGATGCGGGAGGAATTCAATGGTCTAGTGGAGCCTATTGGCCCCATAGCTCTATGCCATAAGTCCAGAAAGGTCTAATAATGGTTGTGTAAATGAGTTTTTTGAAGTATAGAGGGAGTTTTGATCGTTTGTCAAGTAAGTGTTTTAATAGTCGATATCTACGAGCAGTTTCTTGTCTTTCAAGTCTTGTATGAGGATTCTATGTAAGACGTTTGTCAAGATGAAGTCCAAGGTATCGTATTTGTTCTACAGTGATGAGTGGGGTATAATTAAAGGAAACAACTGGACAGGAAGTCATAGCTTTACGGCGTAGAGTGAAGGTGATTTGGTGGGATTTATTAGGATTTATTTTGATTCTCCAATTGTGACACCATTCTGCAATGGCGGATACATGGTTCTGTAGGAATTGGGAAGCAACAATAGGATCATTATTCAACAATAGACTTACACACGACATAGACAGCTGTGTCGCTATAAGCTGGCTGATATATCTGTTAGAAGAAGGTTGAAAAGAAGCTGGTGTTGAGAAACCTCCTATGCTAATAATGTCTGTTGCTGAAGATTTCTCTAGCACATTTCTTTATTGTCAGATAAATTCTTACAATGGCGAATAAAAAAACAAAAATCTGCATTTAAGAGTTCATTAACGAAGGTAAGTAAAAGTAGTGTGTTTTATGTATCAACATTTTATATAGATTCTCTGACATTATAACGCCTTTAATATGATTAAGTTTTGATATGTTAACTAATATAGCATTGGAATAAACTGATATAGAATTTGCTAGTATCCAATGTAGAATCTATATTCTAAAAGTAACTATTTACTTTTAAAATATTTATCATTTGTCATTATTCTTGCACAACCTAAAATGCATTTACACATTATTATATGATAAATGAAGAAACTGTTTGTCATATAGTCCATCATTGCATACATAAAACGAGTGTAATATATTAACTTAAAAAAAAAAATTTATAAAAATTATTTTTTAGTTGGTGGTGACTTACTCGGTAAATCAGTAATATAACAATGGATCGCTGACTACTTCTCAACTGGACCTTTCTCTTTGAGATTTTTTTTTTTTAATTCAAAAGTTGCTAATGGTCGGAAGTTTTAAAATAAATCATCCACAGGCCTTCTACCTTTTATCTGATGAAAATAATTTTTTAATATTTCTATTCATTTTAGGCTTTTTAAAACTTTCGATCGATAGATATGAACACAAAAATATCAAATTTGCATGTTGTATAAATTTGTAAATTAAAAAAAAATGTATGTACACTGAAGAAATAAATCGGAAATAATCGCTTGAGAAAATATATCATTTACGGAATAAAATGCATCAAATTTACTAGTAAAAATAGAAAAAAGTATTAAAAGAAATATGAAATTAATCATTATGAATATTAAATAAGTATTATTAAAAAATGTTGATATTTTCAGTACTTTTTAAATAGATTTATTGCTATTTACAACTGTATAATGATATACATCTAGTGAATGAGATACATGATACAAATGTCATGATTCACATGTGGGGATACTACCCATTGGCAGCTCTCCAGAAACTATGTTAAACTAGGTCTCGGGGCCATCTTCTTTTTAGACGCCTCGGAGGATTATCAGGGATCGTAGAGGAAGCAAGGATTGAAACTAGGGGGTTAGAGTGGGAATTTAGTTTGTCATGAAAGCAGTGGGTACCTGCTTCGCACCAGGTCAGCAACATGTCAGCAACAAATTTTATTTCAGTATTAAATGAAAATTTTCTTGTAAGCGGTCCCCCTGAAGACAACTTATGAATATAACCCAAAAATATGATTGGTCTAGGTATAAGACGATATTAAAAATATGGTTAGAACAAATTCAATGAACTAAAACCGTATGTTTCGAAAAAATAAAACCTTGAAGATCTAAAAACAAAATAATTTAAATGAATATTGTATGTGCGTTTTAGTAAACAAATCGAAAATAAGTTTTTTTTAAGGATGTTACGTGAATCATTAAGATAATCAGCGATAATAAAATAAATTAATATGAGGATTACAAAGTAAGAAACTAAATTGTAGTAAAAAAATCATACAAAAAACCCATAAGAATGACAAAAAGTAATTAATAAAAAAAATAAATAAATAGAGGGATCATATATAACGTTGGCATTAAAATAATAATTATTTAATAATCTACAAATATTAATAATGAAAATATTACTATACGGTGCATATTATCACACTAAATGGGTCTAAAATATGTAATAAAAGAAGATCAAATGCCGACTGCAAAAATAGACTAGTCATATATTTATATTAAAATGGAACTGAATAAGTGAACTGTTACTATATTTCATAATAATATATAATATCCAACTTGCCTTGCTCCCATTCAAAACATAATATGAACACATCATAATATTAAAAACTGTATAATGATTTTTTTTTTCATTTAGCTAAAAAATTCTTCCCTACACCACTGTCGCATTAAACCATAAATCATTAACGTTCTAAAAGAATAATATTTTTATTCATTATAAACCTTTAAAAAACTTTCCTTTTTAGAGTTACTTTTTTAGGTTGGTCATTTTACACTTTTATAGGCATAAATATTATACAAAGCCTTTGAATGTAGCATATTATAGTGTTATTTATTAATTATTTATTTAAATATATATATATATATATATATATATATATATATATATATATATATATATATATATATATATATATAATGATTTACACTAGTCAGTTACTCTATAGTTATAAAAAGAATTTAAAAAAAATTGAATAGTATTTTGTTTTCATCAATTTGAAGTAATTAATCGTTATTAAATTCATATAAATGTAAATTTTCTGTATGAAATCTCTTGATTTCAGGATTTGTTCCCACTTTCCGCGTTTGTAACCTTTCTGTTCACACCCAAGCTGATAATCCTGTTGCTTTTATGAACGTTATTGAATGTAGGCCACGTCGCAATATTTCCGGGAAGGCTGAAGTCAATATATATACACTCGAATCATAGCTTAATGTTAACTATTCATTTCGTTCTTTAATGAACACTTTTATTTTGATTTAACAATATTTACCAATTAATTATGAATGAAAAAGAATTTTTTTTTCAAATATTGTTTATAATTTAAAACGCTCTGATCCAGTTTAAGATATTGCAAACAGTAAGTTCAATGATCCATTGGATAATGAGACAGAACCTATAATGTGAAAAAAAAAAAAAATTATCTAAACATCCGTGACTTCTTTAATAGATTATATATATATATTTTCTTTTCTTTTTTATTTATTATAATTATTTTTTTTTAATATTATTCCATTACACAGACACACTAAAGCACAAACCAATAATAGATGTTCATGTTTTATTAACTTAACAATTATAAGTAAGAATGATAAGAATAGCTTTTGTAAGGCAAATGTTCCTTACATAAAGTTAATAAATATATTTATTAGTTAATTAATGCATTATGTTTTTTGTGCTAATAACCTACTAGTTGAGTACATATTCCAATATCCTAACCCCTAAGCTGAAAGATAATGTGATTTCATTCATTTATTCAGATATATTACAATTTGTCTCAATGTTTACTAATAATAGGGCTAGAAGATCACATATATACAATATTTACAGTATAAACAACAGAAAAGTCATATTTTATAAACAAAATATAATAAATAAAGGTATATTATAAAACAAAATTATAAATAAAATAAATACAAGGCTAACAAATAAATGAACAAAACATAAACCCACTGATACATATTTACAATCTACTGGGGAAACCTGGACGGGGCCTGTCCCCATATTTGTGGGGGGGACAAGCAGAATCCGAAGAATCCCAGTGCCTCTCAGCCGTCACTGAATAACTAAAGGAGAATTATGTATATAATTTTTTTTTTTTTTTTTTTTTTTTTTTTTTTTTTTTTTTTTTTTTTTTTTTTTTTTTTTTTTTTAGACATAAGAATAGTTGGTAATATAGACTTATAATTTGCGGTTTCAAAGTTTATTATTTTAGAAAACGACTGACCTGGAACCCACATACTCGACTTAAAAGACAAGAGCTCAACCGAAGATACGGATAATTATATAGACTACTGAACAGAACATCACAACTTTCCATTGAAAACAAACTATTGATTTACAAGACAATTCTCAAACCAATGTGGACCTACGGAATTGAACTATGGGGAACTACTAAATTTTCGAACATCAAACGTATCCAATCCTTTCAGTCCAAAGTCCTTAGAACAATAGTCAATGCTCCCTATTATGTTACAAACAAGACCTTACATCATGACCTTAAGATCCCTTATGTCCTTGATCTCATCCCATCTAAATTCTCAACCTTCCACCAGAAACTTACTCTTCTTCCTAATCCTCTGGCACAATCCCTATCTAGTACCAACCATCCTTACAACCCTCCTCGTAGGCTGAGGCGGCAGTGGCCGAGAGATCTCCTATAAAAATGCAACTGGAGTGCTGGCAATGGCCAACTTCTCCACTCATGCCTGAGAGTGTGTGGCTCTAGCGCCCTCACTCAGTCTCCACTGGCTTGACTGGTGACGCGGCTGAATGAGAGGCGCTGGGAACTCATGGTGTTGTGCCACTCCATCCACTTCTGGGTGTAGGGGTTCGATTCTGAGTTCCCAGGGGCAGTATGTAAATAATGTATATAGGTATGAATGTGGCCAAGATTTTATTTACTTTATATTTTATTTTTATTTTCATTTGTTAGTTAAGTTTCCTTATCTTATTTCATCTTATGTTATTTTAAATATATATATATAAATATATATATATATATATATATATATATATACATATTTTTTTTTTTTTTTTTTTTTTTTTTTTTAATTTTTATTATTTATCACTTTGACGACCAGAGCGGGCGTATACGCCCGCTGGCTTAGTCTACCCCTGGCCTGCTCCCTGGTTCATGTGCAGGGCGAGAGGGACCACAGCGGGCGTATACGCCCGCTCGCCCGCTCTCACTACCAGCCTCCAGCGGGCGTATACGCCCGCTACACAATCGGTTTTCCTCATCCACAAACCTTAGCCCAAAGGACCAGACGCCCTCTTGATAATTGATTTTATCTTGATAACCGACCGTGTTGGGTCCTAGAAACATTTTAATGAACTTGGGTTGTACTTTTTTTTCTCAGTTTTTTATGATATTGTAAATATAGATACCAGTGGCTATTCTCGATGTTAAAACAAAAAAAAAGTTATTAATTTATATTTAAACAATTAATCAAAGCAAATGATTATATTGAATAATGTACAAATCAGTCATCTGGCGTCTTTCCTATGAATTACTCTAATATACGTACTTGAACAAAATAACTTTTAAAAAAATTACAATATGTAACAACTTTCTCACTTTATATTTTGTACTTTTTGCTTCCTAAAATTTTAAATAGCACTCCTTACAGTATATTCTAACTTTATGAAAGAGCCCTAGTTTTTTTATCAAATCTGTGCGACTGAAGAGATCGTCAACTAGCTGAAGGAGCGGAGTCACTAAGAGGATCTTTTTCAAGAAGCGCCCTTAGAACCTCTTCTTTAAAATTTGTAATGTTCTATAAAATTTCTCGCCTAAAGCTGTTATGAATAACTAATGTATTTAGTAGGGAGGCCCCAAAAATAAGATCAATTGCAATTTTGTGATACCACTAACGGGTTCGCCGTAAGCTTGTGGAATAAGACGAAATTTGGTCTGAGGTATCGATTGACGATTTTCCACTGTTATAATCGAAAACCATCCTTGGTTTTGTAATGGTTCTTCCACTTCGAGTCACGACTTCAGTCATTTCATCCGTGTGTTCAGTAGAGAGCAGACGGACATCTCTTTTATTCTTCAGAGGACACGCACGCCTTCTAGTAACTTCCCCGTGGGACCGCAGCGGGCGTATGCGCCCGCTTCATTTATTAATGGTTTCATTTAACTTAAAGTAACTTTTATCACATTTTTTTTAATTCTATGTGTTTTTCGGGTTAAATAAAACACAAATAACTGATAATAATGTTTTGGGCCATTGAACCAAAATAGCCAGTTTTGGTCGGTCCCAGTTGGAACCGCTGCAGCGGACTCATACGCCCGCTATGGTCCACAAGAGAAGGTGCGCCAAACACGCGTGGTCGTCAAAGTGTTATTTATGCATTATTATTATTATTATTACCTTTTATTTTTTTATTTTATTTATTTATTATTTTTTTTATATTGTTATGTCTGTTTTGTTTTGTTTTTACTCTGTACATATGGTATGAATGACTTATTTTAGCCCTAATACTTATTGCCCAAGATAGTGGCAGATTGTATTATTTCCCAATAAAGCAATATTATTATTATTAAAAAAAAAAAAAAATTATTTTAGAAAAAAACCTTCTTTTTTACAGTAAGTTTAAAAGGTAATAGAGATTAATAAAACGGGGAAAAAAAACTGATTCTTGTCGATAATAATATAACAGATTATTTAATAAATCATATTTTTTCAAAGAAACTCAATGTTATTAATGCTTTGACCTTTTCCATCGCTAATCGTATATAAAATTTCTTCAATTTATTTTAAAAACGAGATTGTGTTGAAAGTCGTGTGTTGCGCGCACCAGATTTCTTATCTGGATACATTAATTATAAACTGTTTAATATCTGTAAATAATTTAAAAAAGATAAAGACGAAGCAGACGGTATATAATAATGATATATATGTTGTAAGAGAGAGGGAACTATATCAGTGACAGAGGGTATATAATTCAGAAGGCCCCGGGGCTGACGATGCTACAGACTGTCGGCCAGCCAACCTCGCCTGCTTAGCAAGCAGTCTCTAGGGTATAAACTTTATTTAAATTATCTCTTATTCACTCAGTACTAGCATATAAAGGATTACTTCATATTATATAACATAAAACTATTAACCATAATTTATTTTTTATTATAATTCAACACAAATACGATTCTTCTTTCTATAATAATATTTTCTCTACCTTTTCAGCTACTTGTATTAGAAACCCTAATATTCTAAAAAATTCTTTTATTTTAATTGTCAGACATACCAATATGATATATAATAAATAAATACTACTTTTTTTTCATTCAATACTATGGATATGTATATATTGGTTTGTTCCATAGTAATAGAGGATGTGGATTAGAAAAGGTTTTAGAATTGTTTTATTTGATCTAAATAGTTGCCAATACGATCAATTCATTCCTGCCAACATATTAGCGACTTTTGAATTTCATTAGAATTTAACTTCCCATATTTAGAATTAAAGAACTCCAAAAAAAGATTTCATATTAATTTTTTTTATCGCTAAGTAGTGGTCCATATGTTTTAAAAACTGATAATCCGTAGGCGTGAGGTCCGGAGAGGAGGGCGGATGGGGCAGAGTTTCATATCCAAACTCTGAGTTTAGTGACGTTACACGTCAGAATTGTGGCTGGTTGTAGCCATTCGAAAAAAATCGATTGGACAAAGATAGCTTCATTATTACCCTTCTTCAGTGTATTGCGTGAATTTGGTTACAAAGTGATTCGGCATTGATAGTTTTTATTGGATTAAAGAATCTGTCGTGTATCAAAAAAAAAAAAAAAAAAATTAAGACCATATATCAGTAACCATTTGATTTTATTATAGGTCTTTGGAAAATGTGCTGGTAATCCTATGTCACTGTCCGTAGCATCTACTGCTATGGTAGTATACCGTATGGTATTATGGTAGTATAACATAGTATACTGTATCTACTTTTGATCACGAGTTATATTTCTGGACAGAACAGGATCGGTTTCGTTTTGGCAAAGAGTTGTAGCACAAACTTCATAACACTATTTTTTGTTTGTTTTTTTGCTGCCGTTTAATGAGTCGAATTTGTTTTGTTTTTTAGTCCAGGGATATAGTGTTTAGTGAGAAGCAATATCCTATTGTTCCTATACCACATGCAATAAACTTAAAATGTCCGTCTTAAAATACCTCCAAAGCTTAAGTTATGAGAGAGACTTTACCTATGACGTTTTTATTTTTGCTGTTTTACAAAATAAAGAAGATATAAAAACTTTGCTTTTATTTTTTTATTGCAGGACTTACCCAATTTTACTCAGTGATACCTATCCTACCCGGTACGACCTACTCCCTTCCCTAGTTTATCACGGAATTCAATAAAATATGGCAGTAGGTCGATAAGGAAAGAGATAGGAGGGCATGATAAGTGAAGTAAAGCCGATTAGGTGCGGGACGCGAGATCGCTGGCTATATAGAGCCGTCATCCCCTACGCTATAATCCACTGCAAATGATAGTCGGGCTCTTCCACCTTTTTATAGCCACTCCCCTTATTTTATGGCCTATTCCTCGGCACTCCCAAGATGTTGGAGCTACTCTCTTCTCGAGGTAGTTTTCAATTCGTCAGGGAAAACTTTTTTTATCTAACATTCTATAAAAACGAAAAAAAAATTCCCAATAACAGCAGAACATGTAAAATTAAAAATAAAATGAGTTCGCGCATCAATCAACATTCACACACTATCTTACCCATCATTATTACTGTAACCCGCAGCTATGTGCGCAATATTACACTTTGTGTTGGTCTAAAAATATATGCGTTTTTTTTAGAGTTACTAAAATACACATAATTTTGTTATCGGTGCATTGCTTACAGGCCAATTCAATACCTAACGAAATGGATGACTTTTTTCCCTTGGGACTTATAGTTTTTAGTTGTGTTTTTTATTACTATATTGAAGTGTATATTTTCTGTACTACATTGTTATTCTTAAGGGACAGAGTCCCAGAATAAAGTTATAGTTTTTTTTTTTTTTTTTAAAGGTTTTTGACCCCTCAAAATTTAACGTTTTACAAGTGAAACTTTAGCAACTGTTAACTAATCGAAAATTTAGTGTTAAATATTTTCAGTTATAATAACTTTGTCGTTAAGAAATTCAGGTGCTGTTCTGGTTTAAAAATTAAGTGTTTGGGCTTTTTTGGTACGCTCTAGCACTGTTGGTGTTGATTAGATCAAAAATTTGATGATAAGAATCTTGTTATTAATCTTATGTTGAATATTTTTTGTTATATAACATTGTCACTAGGACCTACTGTTGAAGATAAAAGGTTGGTTTGAATGCGAAAACACATGGTAGTCGGGTAGAAATGGGAAAATCTGTCCCCGAGGATTCTTCGTTCCATAATATAATACGAAGGGGAGCCCGTAGCTGAGTGGCTAGCGCATTAGTTTCGCACGCTAAACCGTTGTGAGTTCGAATTCCAGTCTCGGTGGGACTTTAATAAGCATATAATTAAACAGGGATTAGCTCACAGCCCTTCCCCCGGATATGTGACATCCGTCAGCCTACTGGTGGCCACTCACAAAAATAGGCGTAGGGAGTGATGACCCTACCCTATAAAATTTCATCAAGATACGTGGTGAGTATATTCTCCTTTCAGAATAAGGTGTTCATTTTTTTATTTATTTGTGAATCGCCTCTATCCTACAGGGTCTTTCGTATCATCATAGATACATTGTATTCCATTGAAGTATCCTGTAGTCTTTAAGTCGTCCAACAGTACGGGCATCTGCTTCTCGTATTGATTGCATTTTATCAGCAAATGTTTAAATGTTTGTTCACATTTTGTACTAGTATGAGCTTGTTTAAAAGGTATCCATGGCTGAATTGGCAATGACAAATTCATAATCAACACAGGATAATTTCTTCTTTCCTAGACGTTTTCAAGCTAGTTACTCCATTCTATACAATTAGGTTTAACTTCTCCCAACATTGTTTGTCCTCTTCTCCACTTTTCCGTTCAATCTGATAGCAATATTAGCTCTCGAGTGCCAAACACCAACCAACGCGATAATCCGAGAAATAATAAAGGAAAGGAAAGAATTAAAAGTCAAAGGAATAAGTGTCATTATTCTATGCGTAGCAGCTAATTAAGGAATTTCCGGCAATGAAAAACCTAATCTTGCAGCCAACACGGCCAGAATAGGAGAAGAAATATTATTATTCAAATTAGTAAAGTAACAGAAGAAGATCCGGTGCTTCAAAAGAAAAAAAAAATTGGACGGTAAAGTGGAGAAGAGGACACACAAAGCTGGGAGCAGTTAAACCTAATTTTAACAAATAAAAAAATATTTCGATAACGTCTAGGGAGGAAGAAGTTATACTTTGTAGATTAAGAATTGGTCGTTGCTAAATCACACATGGATACCTCCTAAAACGGCTAGATGCTCCCACTTGCACAAAATGCGACAACACCTAACAGTGAAACATTTGCTGATAGAATGCAAGCAATACGAGAATTTTAGAGAAAATATTGGACTGCCACACACCCTGCATAAAATACTCTGCGAATAAGAGAAACAGATGCCCGTACTGTTGGACTACCTAAAGATTGTAGGATACTACAACATAATATAATGTATCTATGATGATCCTGTAGGATAGAGGCGATTCACAAATAAAAAAAAAAAAAATTAAAATATCGGCATATAAGCCATGTCAGACCATTTTGATCAGAATAAAAACTAAATGATATAAAAGCGCAATAAATTTTACATCGATATAGCGAGTTTAATCAAAATCGTCGGAACCGTTATTGAGAAAATCGAAAAAAGGTGCCAAATGTCTGGTATAAAGTGGGTCTTCTGGTAAGCTCATTTTTATGAAAATTTTTGTAACGTCTCGGGAATATATTTGTCTTAAATAAAAATTTCAGTTTCTTAGGACTTTTCGTTTCTGCCCGGGAGTTACCCACACACACACACACACAGAGGCCTTTTTGCGGGACTTGGTTATTTGAACTCAGGGGACCCAAAAATTTGTATTTCCGTTGAAAACTGGAATTCCAAAATTTTCACGATCGCAATACTACTATATACAGTAAGGGAAAGTCAAATTAACACTTTATAACTAAAATAACTTAAACTTTTAATCAATAATTAATGTTAATAAATTATTTGAGAGTTTACCCTTTCTTATATTGGGTTGATGCAAAATTAATGCAGGTTTCCTCTATTGCAATATCTTAATTCCAATTGTGTAAACAAAGCTAATCCTAAACATTGATCATTATTATACCAAAACAAACCTTATCTAATACCCTCTCTTTCACCATGAATTTGTTTAGTAAAATCGTTTTGTTCAGTGTGTTCAAAGGTCTTGAATCGAAAATGTCAAAGTGCGATTTTCGTCAAATTTATTTTTACGAATTTAAATTAGGGCGCAGCGCTGCGCAAACGGCTCGTAATATTAATGAAGTGTGGGGTCAGGGGGCTATTAATGAGTGCACGGTGCAGCGTTGGTTCCAGAAGTTTCGCAGAGGAGATTTCGACCTCGAAGACAAGGAAGGTCGGGGCCGTCATCTTGCTCTGGACAACGACCAGCTGAGGTCAAAAGTGGAAGAAGACCCAACCAAAACCACACGAGAAATGGCGGCGGAACTCGGTGTGAACCAATCCACAGTTGTACGCCACTTGGAAGCAATTGGTAAGGTAAAAAAGTTGGCCAAGTGGGTGCCAGTAGTAACGCCAGACCACACGTTGCACAACCAACGCTTCGACGACTGCACGAGTTGGGCTACGAAGTTCTCCAACATCCGCCTTATTCACCTGACCTCTCTCCTACAGACTTCCACTTTTTCAGGCATCTGGACAACTTTTTGAGGGAGAACAATTTTCAAAACCAGGACGACATTGAAAATTCTTTTCGTGATTTCATTGAGTCCAGGGATTCGGATTTTTTTTCTGGTGGAATAAGAAAGCTTGTTGAACGTTGGCAAAAGTGCATTGATTCAGATGGAAATTATTTTGATTAAATATATATGGTTAAAGTAAAGATATGGCGTATTTACAATACCTACTATAAACCTGCATTAATTTTGCATCAACCCAATACATACACATTGTATAAAGTTAACGAACAACAATATAATATTCATAAATAGATTTTATATAATAAAAATTGAACTAATTATGTGTGTTTCTATTTATATCAATCAATAGCAGTGAAACTTAAATATAGTTAGTTGCATATAGAATAGAAAGATAAATTTATTCTGGGACTGGGTCCTCTAAGAATAACATTTATGTGAAATTGAAATATACGCAAATATAAGGAAACAAATTAAGTTATTCATTAATGATGAGATCATTTTTAAGAAACTGAGTAATATAATAGCATAGCTATTTTATCTTATTATTTCTTTTAGAGTAAGAAAATATATTTAATGAACGAGATGTTATCTATTGCACTATAAGTTTCAATTGGCAAGTGGATGATGCTAATATATTATTATAATAAGAGCTGTTTATACTCTTTTGTAATAATTCGAGATCACTGTTCTTCATATATTATTCAAACGATTCAATAATATTCGGTATTTGTCTTTGAAATTTAGAGGATTCTTTCGAATAATATTGATATATTATTGATTCCATTGAGGATATGATTAATTTGAGTGAACTGGTTATATTTCACTCAAGGCCGACACAGGTGTTTTTTCTTGAGGATAAAAAATTAAGTTTTGCTTATTCCATTGCTTTGTTTATTCATTGCTTATACATTGAAATATATGGTAGGGGAAAGTATTGCTTTCCTGAAAATTTTCGAATTCCAGTTATCAACGGAAATACAAATTTTAAGGTTCCCTGAGTCCAAATAACCAAGTCCCGCAAAAGGTCTGTGTGTTTGTGTCTGTGTGTTTGTGTCTGTGTGTAAGTCCGTGTGCTGGTAAGTCTAGCGAGTAAAACTAAAAGTCGTACGAAACAGAAATTTTATATTTAAGAAAACTATACGCCCGAGATGTTACAGCAATTTTTTCATCAAAACCACCTTCAGGAAAAAAAAAAAAAAAAAAAAAGAAAAGAAACGGCTCTAACGGTTTTGATAAATCTCGCTATATGAATGCAAAATTTATTAGGCTTCAATTCCATGTAGGTTTCATACTGATTGAAATAGTCTAATAGGTCTTAAATTGCGATGTTTTAAATTTTCTTTATCTAAAGTACCTTTAATTTTGCAGATTTAAAAAAGAAATTGAGCAGTTGCCTTGTTAGCATTGATAAATGACGGCTAAATATGCATGTTGAACGAATTTGAAAAACAATTAAAGTATAAATAAAATAAATATTTTGTGTATACGTTTTTTTTGTTTTTTAACATAAGAGTATTAATATAGATGTATAACATACCATTGAAAATTTAAAGATTTTAGAAAAAATATTATCTGATTCACTGTAACTATAAAAGTTAATAAAATCAACTTATTGTTGTAGATAAAAACATATAGATTATTTTATAAAACACTGTTTTTTATTTTACTTTACTTTACGTAATTAAGTATTTAATTATGATTTTTCAACTTTTTTATCTTAAAAACTTCATTGTCATTAGTAGAATTTGTTTCTCTTTTTTGTAGTATATTATTTTCATTTATGTTTTAATTAGTTTATTTTTCATTAATTCTGTAGCCAGTTAAAGATCCTTTATTATTTTAAAGCTTACGTTAACCTATTCTTAGACAAAGGTATCAAAATAAAATAAATATTCATTAATTTCCCTTTCTTCTTTTTATTTTTATATTTAAACTTATTTATTTTTCATTTTGTTCAACACAATTATTTTCTGAGGATTGTTTTTTTATTTTTTATTTTGTATATATATTTATCCATAATTGTAAATATTGTTAATTATGTTCATTTTCTATGTTGGTCAGACATGTTGTATATTATAAACTGTACAAATCTGTTATTCTCAAGGACACAGCCCAAGAATAAAAATTACCTTCTATTCTAATTAATTATTTTGATCTGTTTATTTCTAAGCGTTTTAAAAAACTATCAAATTCAATCTAAAAAACAACATGAGGTAAGTGATAGTCGTATGTTTTTTGTATCCAGTTCAAAATTTAAAGGTTAAAGTAAAAAAACAAATAAAAATGTTATTATTGTTAAACAAAATAATATAGCGAAAATAGTAAATGGTACAAGAAGATTACAGAAAATACCAAGGGTTTTCAAGTCGTCAGACATAAAAGCTATTCCCATATTAAGTGGCCGACTAAACGGCGCAGAAACAGTCCGTTTTAATTTCCTTGTCCGAGGTAGCTTTGTGCAAGCTGTTGAGTGCTTGGTCAAAATGCTTTCTTTATTTAATGGCCTTTGTCATGGTAAGTACCAAGGCGAAATTACTTTTTACGCTAAATTTACTAAAAGGTCCCTTCATGGTAAAACTGCATTACGTAGAAACTGAAATCCTGAAACAAAGAAAATTACTGGCCCCTCTAATATAATATTTATTATACAAAATAGTTTCCTGAATTTAGTTTTTAGAGTATCATTTTATAAACAATCATTATGAAACTTCTTGAAAACTGTAGAAAATTGTGAAAAAAAGAAAAATTTGGTACGTTTATCAGATCCTCTATTACCTGTTATTAAGATCCACAGACGTTTTCAAAATATATTTCATAATTATAATTACTGTTGCAAAGATAACTAGAAAAACATTTAGTCGCTCTGAGATTAAGGACATTTATTATGCAAAGATCCTGTTCTAGAAAAAATGGCTAAAATTGAATTTCTATCTATAACCTGTTGTCCAGTCTGGGAGAAATTGAGTTTGAACTACAGACAGTAAAGAATGTAACAATCTACTGATAAATGTATTTTACGTTAGCAACTTTTGGTTTATTATTTAAACCATGAACCTATGTTATAGACAAAAAAAAAAAATAAATAAATAAAATTATCCTACCCAAAATGTGGGATTTCACGATTAATTGTTCGTACAATCTAATAAATTCGTATGTCCGCAGTGCGATTTTATAAATAGCTATCGTTTAATACTATTTGACGGAAATTTTCCCAAATCTATTTTAATGGCTAAGACATAAAACCATTATCGGCGGTCGGGTAGACTCATGCTCCATAAATACGCTAATACTTTTAAACCGTTATGAAAGAACACTATGGGGGTCGGGTTGACTTATGCTTTGTAAATTGTGACGTCATAAAAAAAAATTGTGGCTGGGTAGACTAATGCTTCATAAAGGCTTAACACTCTCAAAGCATTGAAAAACAATATGGCGGCCGGGTAGACTTATACCTTGTAAGCTGAGTTGTCATAAATACGAAATGGCGACTGGGGTAGACTTATGCTCTGTAAATTGCGACGTCGTAAAACTGAAATTGCGGCCGGGTATAATCATGCTCCATGCAAATTATGATATAAAAATGGCGGCCGGGTAGACTCATGCTCTATAATTATTTACTAACTTTAAACAGCAGTATGAGGTTGTCTGAAAAATGGCCTGGCCAGGTGGTTTAGGTTAGGTTGATGGTGCGAAACAGTGGTTAAGGTTATCTGATTGGTGAATAATGTGTCCCAAAAGCCTCATTTCTTACCTACTATCCCCTACTAAGCAAAAAAATGCTTGAAATTAGCGGTAATGATTGATAATTAGTGGCAGGTCCAAGTGGCAAATGACATAAAAAAACAAAAACAAAATTACTGTAAATTTCTTATTATTAACAGAGCTAGAGCGTATCATAAACGTTATTATTTTGAGTATGAAAAAAATGTTATATAAAGTAGACTAAACTTGACTTTTTTCTTTCTATCCAACTCAACAACAAAAGAGAAGATCATAGCGGCAAATATTATATAAAAAAGATATCGATGCTATCACTAACAGAGCAAGAATGTGTCAAAAAAGCCTCAAAACTAAAACAATGTTCAAACCAGAATAGCACCTAAGCGACAGGTCCTAGCGACAAATATAAAACAAATTAAAAAACAACATTAAATATTCGATTGGGTACTGTTGATAAAGTTTCACTTGTAAATATACTAAATTGTTAGAGCTTAAAAGCCGTTACACGCAACCTTTAAGCCCCCATCAAAAATACACGTTCAAAATACACAACCAAAAAAAAAATCTTTTTAATGATACTTTTTTTTTTTCTCTGGAGCGACAGACCGTGCAGGCCCTTGGCCGCATGGTATAGACTCTTGGGAGAATATACTCACATTCCTCGATGAAATCTTTAGGGTAGGGTCAACACTCCTTACGCCTATTTTTTGCGAATTGCCACCAGTAGGCTGACGAGTCTCACTACCCGGGGTGTGGGGGAGGGGAAGGCTGTGAGTGAATTCCCATTTAATTATATTCTTATAAACGTCTCACATCTCTGGCATGGGAGACTAGCGCGCTAGCCACTCACCCACCGGCTTCCCTTTAAATGATATTTAAGAAATCAAAAATAATCATGATGATACAAACTATCATAAACGTAATTTTATAAAATTTAATACCTAATTTAATTAAATCCGTTAATGCTAATCCTTGTCTTTGGGGAAATACATAATAAGGGTCAACATCATTCCTAGACTGGAGCTAAACGGGTAAGTAGAAATATTTAATTATTCTAGTAATTAGCATTTAGGAGAATCAAACAAATTTTAACACTAAGAGTGTAATTAAATAACTGGAAAAACCTTATTAGAATGCAGTAATTTCATTATATTCATATGAAGAGGAAGGAACATGAAAATAGTTTGTACAATCTCTTTTATCAGTCAAGAATTCGCCTCATAATTTTATTTTCTATGAAGGAAGAATGTGAGTATATGGAAAAGCCCTGTCCGTTTTTATGACATCTATAAAAATGTAATGCATTTCTGTAATAAAAAGAATATTATATTTCAAGACATCAGAGCTTTTTCCACAGTATTAGATTTTCATGATATGACAAGATACCTCAGAATATTAAATTAAATAACGTATTAATTTTTTTTTTTTAAATGTACCACAACATAATTAATATATATATATATATATATATATATATATATATATATATATATATATATATATATATATATATATATACATATATTATTATTATTAATGTTATATTAATAATAATAAAGAATCTTCGTTTTTTTCTGGGACTTTAGAATAATATGAAAAAAAAATAAAAATAAAAACTTTAGTGTCTTAGAGGTAAATAAATAAATTTAAAAATCAATAAGAAATTACAAATAATAATAATAAACTAAGAAGCAACCTTAAATAATAATATTGAAAATTAAATTAGATAATAACGAAATAAGAGGTACATTTATAAAATTATGAATAAATGATTGACAATGATTCTTTTTACTTAAAAAATATACTAATAAATAACATGTGCAAAATAAATAAAACGTAAAACATAAAATATAATAAATAAATTAACTTTTCTTTATGCTATATTAAATTAACATAGTACACGTCACGGTAATTACAACACCTTTTTGTGACGAGTGATTTAATAAAAACGCTGCGGATTATTACAGAAAGGTTTATTATTTCCAAATAACTATATTAGAGCAAAGCTGTTAATAAAGCTTTTTATAGACAGTTAACCTATATGAAAGTAATAAATAATTTGGTCGTACAAGAATGTGATGAGGCCAAAATCAGGTTCAGCCAATGGTAGGGTCGCACGCCCTACCAGTGAGTCGCACTATGCACGAAATAACAAAATAAATACTTATTCTGCTACAGACATGGTTTGAACCGGGACCCAGAAAACAGTAGTCTACTGTTTATTATAAGTAATATAAAAATAATTGGCGATATTACTACATACACAACTGTATTCAGACAATATTCCTAAAAAACTTTGAGCTCTATATAGGATCAACGTCCAGTCAAACCTGAATAAATTAAGGTTAAACCCCAAAAAAAACTCAGGTCAAGTTATCGGCTCCAGTTCCTACCTCGGATCAATTTCCAGCATTCCAACTCAATTCCTGTGTGATAACATCATCACTTTCACTTTATATTTAGCTCAAAATCCTAAAAGTCTTTTAAAACTGAAAGTTTAAATTTAATATAGTTAAACGACAAAAATCTTACAAAAAATTTTTCACTCAAATAATGCAACCGGATATAACTATATAACATTTATTGTATGTTATATATTTAAAAATTGTAACCAAAATGTTTGATTTGTGAAAGTTTAAATAAATTTTCTTTAATATGCTTTTATCCTTTTTTATATTTCCATCGAGTCTATTTCTGAATCTGATTTTTTTTTTTTTTTTTTGTCAAAAGCGATTTCGTAGTTACC
This sequence comes from Piezodorus guildinii, assembly GCA_023052935.1. Lineage (NCBI taxonomy): Eukaryota > Metazoa > Arthropoda > Insecta > Hemiptera > Pentatomidae > Piezodorus > Piezodorus guildinii. The sequence goes on along the minus strand of CM041297.1, from coordinate 24,636,505 downwards.
TACTAGTTTTTGTGACTTTCATGTGTTAAATGTTTTTAATACTACTTCATTGACATTGCTTGTTTTTAATATTTATTAATATTATACTTGTTTGTTTATTTATTTAACGTCACTTTATGCTACTATTGCTAATCGGACGATGCTACAGTGGGAGTCCTAAATTTTGCCTACCCAGGTTTTATTAGGATAGGGATCTTTAACGAGTACCTGACATCGTACAGGCTCGGGACCACGTCTTAACGTCCCCTCCGATGGACGGCATAACTAAGGATTTTTTACTCCCATTAAAAAATCCTAGGATCACTTGCGGGTTTGAACCCGTGACCTTTGGCATAGGAGGCTAAAAGATGAAGTTAAGGTTGGGTGATGATTTTTACTTTCGCTTACCTATATATGAAATATATAGTAAAGGGAAGAAAGTATTGAAATTTTCGAAGTGAAATAATCAATTAATAATTAATTAAGGTTAAACCCCAAAAAAACTCAGGTCAAGTTATCGGCTCCAGTTCCTACCTCGGATCAATTTCCAGCATTCCAACTCAATTCCTGTGTGATAACATCATCACTTTCACTTTATATTTAGCTCAAAATCCTAAAAGTCTTTCAAAACTGAAAGTTTAAATTTAATATAGTTAAACGACAAAAATCTTACAAAAAATTTTTCACTCAAATAATGCAACCGGATATAACTATATAACATTTATTGTATGTTATATATTTAAAAATTGTAACCAAAATGTTTGATTTGTGAAAGTTTAAATAAATTTTCTTTAATATGCTTTTATCCTTTTTTATATTTTCCATCGAGTCTATTTCTGAATCTGATTATGTGACCTTATTGACTATTACGTATCATCAGTAATTATAAGAGAAGAATAAATATAAATTACAAAACTATTTTATTATTGAAAAAAGTACAAATAAAAAAAATAAAAAAAACAAGAAAGAAAGAAAATTTTCCTATGCTTATTTAATAACTCACTTATTAAAAAATATATATATATATATTTTTACAAAGGTATAATGTATTGTATCTTCGGATCACTGAAGATTTCAGAGAAGTTATTATGTAATTAATGAAGTTTTAAAAGAGAATTGAGAGTGACAATATTTAAAATATGCATCATTACTAGCTGACCCAACAAACGTTGTTGTGCCATGTAAATTATTTCTAGGAAATGTTTTTTAGTGAAGAAAAAGACATAAATAACTTATTGTAAGCGTGTAAGGATGTGGTATATGAGTAAAAGAAGCATGGATCGCTGTGAACGATAAGGGGATAAAAAAATAATAAAACACCAGCCATTAATTTTTAAAATTTTTATTCCTTTAAATTATTTATATCATTTATTAAGTATAACAGAATTATTAAAAAACAATATCAATCTCTTAATGCTATGACGTAAACAATATTTTTCGTTAGCCCAGCTAACAAAAACATACTGGATGGTTTACCCATTCGATAACATGCCACATATAATTGTGAAAATACATGAGTTAAGGTTAAATATTGAAATAATAGTTGTAAAGGTTACTTATAGGCTTAATGCATAAACAATAATAATGGCCAGAAACTGTAGAGGGGGTGAGAGATGGCTTATAGTGTTAGAGAAAGAGGAGACCGGATTCGGTTCCTTCCCTAATCCGTGCTGTTTACTGGCTGAGGTGTGACACTAGACCTCTGGCGGGTATATCCTACAAGGTGATAATTGATCAGTTATCGAGCTGAATAAACACTTAATAAAATGCTAAAATGACTATTAAAAAATTAGGGTGGGTGACAGAAGGGTGGAAATTTAGGGTTGTATTCTATGTGTATTGCATGTATTCTTTGATGCCACATTATTAAAAATATTTAGAAAAAAAAGTGTCCAAAAAATATAAGAGAAAGTTAGGGCTGGACAACCCTTATCACTTAGGGGTATAACAAATAGATAGTAGCCGATTCTCAGACCTATTGAATATACATATTTTCATGAAAATAGGTCATGGCGTTTCCAAGGAGTATGGTAACTAAAATTGTGACACGAGAATTTTATATATTAGATTAATAGTTTATACTTTTAAATGATTAAAAATGTATCAATAGGAAATAGGAATCTGAAAGTAGCTACATCTATATTAATCGTAATCATTCACTCTTCAACGTTACTTAATGCTACTATAGCTCATCGGACGATGCTACTGTGAGAGCCCTAAATTTTGCCTATCCAGGTATAACCTTCAACCAGGCGCAACTAATCTATGGGATAAAGTGTCAAAGGGTGAGATTCGCCGATCAAGGGTCGTGGTCACTTGCCTTATCCTTATCCCCCATCAATCACAGAAAGCCATTTCCGGACTTTCTTTTGTGCGCTGTGGGTTTCTGTTAGGCATGCAATCTGACAGATTAATAGCGCCATATTTCTTAAGTATTGTCAATTTAATCGTTCTCAGTCAATTTTGTATGTTTTATATTATAATTAAAAATAGCTCATACTATCCAAGTTTCAAGAGCTGGTATAGTTAATTAACTGTGCTAAAAGATATATTACGGCAGTTCTAGCCCACTGCAGAACAACCCATGCCACGATGGACGTAGAAAAAGGTGTTCCAAATTCCGACAAACAATCAGGGTTCCCTTTTCTAAATATAAATGTAGTGAAGTATTTTATTTGGAATATGTACACATGATTTGCGGAAATTATTTAAACACTGCACTGAACAGGAATAAATTCAATTTTTTTTTTTTTTTTTTTTTTTTTTTTTTTTTTTTTTTTTTTTTTTTTTTTTTTGTCAAAAGCGATTTCGTAGTTACCTACTAGTTTTTGTGACTTGCATGTGTTAAATGTTTTTAATACTACTTCATTGACATTGCTTGTTTTTAATATTTATTAATATTAAACTTGTTTGTTTATTTATTTAACGTCACTTTATACTACTATTGCTAATCGGACGATGCTACAGTGGGAGTCCTAAATTTTGCCTACCCAGGTTTTATTAGGATAGGGATCTTTAACGAGTACCTGACATCGTACAGGCTCGGGACCACGTCTTAACGTCCCCTCCGATGGACGGCATAACTAAGGATTTTTTACTCCCATTAAAAAATCCTAGGATCACTTGCGGGTTTGAACCCGTGACCTTTGGCATAGGAGGCTAAAAGATGAAGTTAAGGTTGGGTGATGATTTTTACTTTCGCTTACCTATATATGAAATATATAGTAAAGGGAAGAAAGTATTGAAATCGTGAAAATTTTCGAAGTGAAATAATCAACGGAAATACACGTTTTAGAGTCCTCTCCGTCCAAATAACTATGTCCCAAAAAATAGTCTGTGTGTGTGTGGTGAGTCTAGTGCAAAAACGAATAGTCGTAGGAAACTGAAATTTCATATTAAAGACAACGTATAGACCTTGATGTTAGAGCAACATTTTTATTAAAATCAGCTGAGGAGAAGAGCCACAAAATACCATGCATTTTGCACCTTTTTATGATTTTCTCAAAAACGGCTCTAACGATTTTGATTTAACTCCCGTGTAAAATTAATATCGGAGGAAAATTTGATGGGCTTTAATATCATATAGGTTTCATTCTGATAGAAATAGTCTGACAGTGCTTAAATGCTGATATTTTAAATTTTATTCCTCTAAATATCTTTAATTTTGTAGATTCTATAAAAAAAACTATATAAATTAATATAAATAAAAAATATATGAATAATAAACGAATAAATTAAATTAAAATAAATCTTACTAAAGAAAAAAAAACAAAAATATTTTTTTTAATGTAATTTTTGTTTTTTTGAGCACTAAAACTGTAATATAGATATATAGCTTTCCAGCGGTATATGAAAGCTAAAGATTTTAGCAAAAGTATTATCTTATAACAAAATTGTAAAAGTTAAAGAAGAGTGATGAATAGCCGATAAATCTTACTGATTTTTGTAGATAATAATATAATCGATTATTTAATAAAACTCATGTTTATATCGAAACTTTACGTACATATTTTTTAAAATTTTTAAGTGTATTCAAAAACTGTTAAATTAATTTTAACAAATGAAATTATTGTGTTGCGTGCACCAGATTTTTTGCATCCAGTTTGAAATTTGAAGATTAAAGTAAAAACTAATAAACAAAATACAGTAATGAAAACAGTAAATGATACAAAAAGATTACAAGAAAATACCTAGGGTTTTCAAGTCGTGAGACCTAAAAGCTATCCGATATTGAGTAGCCGACTAAACGGTGCAGAACAGGCCGTTTTAATTTCACTTAACCAAGGAGGTAAGTAGTCAAAGTCGTGCGTTGCGCTCACCAGATTTTTCATCTTATTTTAAGAACTTTATCAGATTAATAATAATTATTAAAATAGATACTGGACGGTAAACATTAGACTCACTGTAAATCACCTCTATAATAAAATAATAGATGTTCGTCAAATAAACTAAGAATAATTGCTAATTGGTAATTCCTCCTCGACTTCTAACCTTCGCTGTGGAATTGAAGTAGTAAAATATCCTATGAAGTGGTAATCTTAGGGAACTTTCTAGACCGAAGACTCCAGACAAAACTACTACGGAAGCGGAAAAGATCAGCGGGAGCATACAGATCAGATTCCAATCTGAAGATAAGAAAGATGCGGTTAGATAAAGGAAGCTGTAGAATGCTGGAAGTGCTGACATCCTCCATCCATCAGACTCTGGAGATGAGCGACCTCCTGGAAGGCAAACAGATCCTGGAGGCGGCGGTAACGGCACATTCATGAGGTGTTTGTTCGCTCGTGGGGTGGAGGGAGGCATCCCGATCTAGGGAAGCACTTATCTGATTGCCTCGCAAGGATACCCAGCTTTCTTTGAATCATAGATAGCTGCGCGGGTCATCACTCTTTTTTATCGCAAGAGGTCGCCTATAAAAGATTTATAAAAGTATTATTCGATCAAGGATTTATAATGTGTTGGTAATATTTTATGGAAAAAACCGATAGATATAAGTAATAAGAAGGTTTATGTAGTTTAAATATAAACCCCTAGTCACTTTTAAAAATTATGATAGTTTAAACATAGCCTAGGAGAAAAAAAATCTCAACACACAACATTTACTTACCTTGGTTGTTAAAATCAATTTAAAAACTATTAAATACAGTTTAAATGTAATAAAGAGTTTAGTAAACTTTAAATAATTATATTCAGTTTAGTTGGAACCACATGTTTTAGATTAAATTAATACAACAGTTTAAAATTGTTATGTACAATAATCACTCAAGTTTAAGCCACATTCTTCAATTTCCATTATGTTCCACAAGTTTTTATAATAAATAATAAAAAGTCTAAAATCTTCAGCTTTCCAACGGCATATTATACTTTTATATTACTATTCTTATGTTCGGAATAAAAAAATTACCAAAAAACAAATACAACAACAGGTTTCTTCTTTTCTCCTCTATTAAGTTATCGAATTCGTTCAACGTATATTTTGCTATTTGTATTAATGCCTATCAAACAGAATTAATATGATTAAAGTTTTGGAATCTACAAATTAATAAGTAGGTGCTTAAGAGGGGGAAAAAAAAAGCTTTTAAGCCCTGTCAGACTATTTCAGTCTGAATGGAACCTGCACTATAGTAAATAGATATGGCGAGTTTAATCAATATCGTTTAAGCTGTTTACGAGAAAATCATAAAAAAGTGCAGAATACATGGAAAAAGTGGCACTTCCGGCCAGCGCATTTTGTTAAAAATGTTTCTGTAACATCTCGGGCGTATATTTGTCTTAAATATCAAATTTCAGTTTCATAAGACTCTTCATTTATGTGCTAGACTTAACACACTTTCATATATAGGTAAGCTAAAGTGAAAATTAATGATAATTCAAATATACCCGAAGATAAAAATATCTTACAGTTATGTTTTTCTGATCCCGATAATTCAATGAAGTTGAATATTACACAAAGGTCTTCGTAGTTTTGTGATTTGGATAGAGGACTGTTAGCTTATTTAAGTATTTTACTTGACTTCTATGCTACTAATGGATAAATAGATTACTGTTTTTTTTTTTTCAGCATATTACATTAACAAAACAAATTAAGTTTTTATATAAAAAAACATTTGTAGAAATATGATCTTTGATTCTTGAGAATCCGAGGCGTCTGAAAATAAGATGGCCTCGAGACCTTCTATTTTAGAGTACCTAAAGGAGTGCTGTCAATGGGCAGTTCCACTATATAGCTTTTTCATGTATTTTATCACTCAGCTTATTTACTTGATGTATTAACCAACACTGTTGTATTTATCAAATTAAATTTAAAAATGTCTATTTGAATCTGACGTTTTTAAGCTAGTTCTCTTCAATTCATTATCCAGCATACATTCTGTTTAACAACTTCGTTATTCATTAAATATTATGCTGCTGTGGCTAATCGGGTATTGGTTCATTTCAACAATATTTTTTTTACGATAATTCTAGTTGAGATATTTACCCAAAAATACTATTATTTTTGTATTTAACGTAGGTCAGTGCAATAATAAGTGATTTATCTTTAGAGCTATAATTTGATGACACTATCTACGTATTTTTTACGTTTTTATATGAGGCATAATGCTCCTATAGAAAACATTTCACCAACAAAACAATACTAAATGTAAAAAAAATTAAAAATAAATTAGTTAAGTCTTTAGTACATGGTTCCATGGCAGCCATCTAATGAATAAAGCGACCAGGAAAAGCGAGCTTTGGAAAACTGAGCCAGGAGACAAATTGAAATTGCTAAGCCGCTCCTTATTGCCATTTCAGAGCAATTTCCCGTGGCTGTGGGATATTGATGCCGTCGACAAGAACATTGTGAAACTGCCTTTCTTCTAGCTCGGGGGAGATGCGCTCCGGATTTAAGGAAATCTCTGTGGGGAAATGTATCCAGCAAATTGAGATCTTCCTCTTCTAATGGCTGGGCATTCCTTCTCGCTTCCCCGCTCTGCAGTAATCCGTATTGTCTGGATTTCCCGAGCACTGGGTAGAACCTAGCCTCCAGAAGGTGGCAGGAAAAAAAAAAAAACGAATACTACACAATGTAGCTAATCTTAATTAAGTTATATAATAAATCAGTATTGTATTGTTAAGAATAAATCTGATATAGAAAAATCTGGAGCGCACAGCATACAACTTTCACTTACTGGAGTTCATAAAGTCAATTTGAGAACTATGGAATAAAATTGACGTTTTAAAGAATTACATTCAGTTTCGTTGGAAACAAACGTATAAGATTTAATAATATAGCAACATGAAATTGTTTCGTCACTTTACGCTACCATTTGTACAACTTCGTGAATAACATTTTTTCACAAATTTGTAGCTTTCCATCTATATTACTATTCTTATGTTCGAGAAAAAAATAACTAAAAAAAATGTTTGCTCTGCCCTCCTTTCGTTGGTTTTCAAATTCATTCATTTTTATATTTAGCTGTTTCTTATCAATGCTAATAAAATGACATGGTTATTTCTGTTTAATCTACAAAATTAAAGGTACTTTAAACAAAAGAAAATCCGGCATTTTATGTAAGACTAATTCAATCAAAATGAAACCTACGTGACATTAAAGCCGAATAAATTTTACATTGATTTAAAGAGTTTTTTTTTTTTAATTATATTTATATTGAAATTTACAACTGTATTTTGTAATACAAGTAAATATGCTGGTAATGATAAAATACATGAAAAAAACATAAAGAGAAAACACCCGTTGGCATCACTTCACTAGGTAACTAAACTAGAAGGTCTCGAGGCCATCTTCTTTTCAGGTGCCTCGGAGGATTGTCAGGAATTGAAGAGGAAGCAAGGATTGAAACTAGTGGATTACAGTGGGAGTGGAGTTTGTCAAGGAAGGATTGATGGTTCGGGCCAAATCAGCAACATATGGGATTTTAAGGTCTTTATGGATGAGTTTATTAGTGGCAAGATATAAGGAGTAAAATTCAAATCTTTCGAGCCGTTTTTCAAGAAAATCATAAAGTACGGTAATCTGATTACCAAGCAACTTATATGACTGTCCCACAACCTTTTAAAGTTTCTAGGTATTAATGTGACTTTTTATTTTTTCGTATTCTAATTTTTTCATTAGCCCCTCTCATAAAAAGTAAATAACAATTAGAAAATTTGCTGAAGAAAATTTAATAAACAGTACCTGAAAGGTATAACTGATGATAGTGAATGCATGGATAGTGAGTGCCTAGCAGTAACCCTGAGAGCGCGTTTATACTGCACGCGTTTTGGGGACCGAAGAGTTGTAGCGCAGCACATTACATTAATTTTATGTATTGAGGATAAGAGTTGATTCATCATGGGATAATTATTATTGTTTGAGCCTGGACATTAAATTTTTTTTACCTGTATATTTTGTTAAGAATTTAAAAATTAAATTAAATTAAAATAGTTTTTTTTTGAATGAGGAAAATATTTATATTTGTTGTTAGTTTACGTGTTCTATTGAATAATGTAGTTAGGGATTAGCCAGATAATAGTGCCCTCCCCTTGCCCTCAAGCCAGTACTGATCACACTAGTAAGCTGAGAGCACGCTTTTCTCGTTTGGCGATTTCAAACCATTTTTGATCAGTACTTCGCCTCTTCTTCTTGAAGATCACCGTCCTTCCAGAATCGCCTACCCGTCGTGCGGAACCGAAGAATTTATGGACAGATAACTATCCTTTATATTTTTTTCTCATTATAATTGTTCATTTCTTTTTTGTAATATTTTAATAGTACTAACACACTAACCCAATTTTTTAATTTATTTTTACAGTTTGGCTAATCGAAGAATTTTTTTATTTTGTTATAAATCAAATGATTTTTATTTTACTGTAAATTTTCCTCATTTTTTTATTAATCTTTTATTTATTTTCTTTCATTTCAATTTGATTCTTTTATTTAATATTACCTATTTTTTTATTTTAATGTTAAGTACTCAAGACCAGCTCTTTTCGAAACTGGATCGAGTCTACGTTAGCCCATCTTTCCTTTATTTCGCTTTAACATCACTCATCCCAACATAAGTTTGGTCCTCGGGCAGCCAGATTTTGAGTACTTAATTGATAGTGTTTAATCGTATATTAACGAAATAATTTAACCATTTATTTAATTATTATTTATTGAAATATTAGATTAATTTTCTTTAAATTTTTTTTTGTGTTATTTTCAGCCTTAACTATTTTATCATTCGCTCAAATACCATTTTTTTATTAACTGCTTTATAATGCCACCTAAAACACCATCTTCTAAGGGGGACTTTGATTTAGAACTTTTAGTTGAGGAATTTAATGATCTCGCCGATGATATATTAGAAACATGTACATTGGGGCGCGCATCGAGTACCGATCCTAGTAAAAAGGGATTATTTAGGGCAAAACTTTCTCGACTAGATTCTACCCACGAGAAATTTATTTATTTATTTTTATTTTGTTATAAATCAAATGAATTTTATTTCACTGTAGATTTTCCTAATTTTTTTTATTAAACTTTTATTTATTTTGTTTCCTTTCAATTTTATCTTTTTATTTAATACTACCTATTTTTTTTTATTTTAATCTTAAGTACTCAAGACCAGCTCTTTTCGAAACGGGATCGAGTCTACGTTAGCCCATCTTTCCTTTATTTCGTTTTAACGTCACTCATTCCATCAATTATATTAATCAAATAAATATTAATAAGTCTTTGTCTGCAAAAGTTCAAAGGGCATTTACCTGCCCTCCTCCCTCCCCCTCCATTGGATTATCTGCGATACCCTGGGAAACTTCCTAGACCCCCAGCGGCAGCCGACAAGAGTATTAAGCCTGGCCTTGAGATAGGCTACTTATGATTAAGGTCTACAACGGCTGGACCGCACACCTTGGCACTTCTTGTAACAGCCCCGCCCGAGATGACGAGGATGAGAAATAAGATTCGAAGAGGTCAGTCAATTTCCATCCACAAGGTCCGCCGGGGGTCAGAGGGGAGAAGAGGCGCCTTAGTGTTTTAAAGGTATTTCTCTGTAACATTGTATGGCAACGTTAACTGTAGTGTCCCTTAGTATTGTCAGGTATTTTTTAAATAGATTGTATATGTTTAAGTTAATTTAAATAATAATGTCATATATTGAAACTTGTCTAGTTTAATCTTACCCTGCATACCACTTATTGGGACAATAAACACGATACCTTTAGAAAAGAAAATAAATCCAATGGTTTCACTAAATGCAGTCTATATATTAATTAAAGATATAAGTTAGTCTAGTTTTTTAAGGTATCGCTGCCTTAGAAAAGCAGCAGAGTCAAAACAAAGCATTGCATAGCACTACCAGTTAATTAATAGTCACATAGATTAACTAATTAATTTTTAAAAAAATTCTCAAATATGAAAAATAATATATTTTACCTTTTTTTAATTTAAAATAAAATCAAATTAATTAACTTGATTAATGAGAATTTCACGTGTAAAATAAATTACTGGGCTAAGGACTAAGGGAGCTGATGATGGATTTAGTTGTGCTTTGACACTTTGAGGTCAATCTCGAATTTCTGGCTAAGTACTCCCGCAATGGAGTATAGAAATTTTCTCGAGGGAACAGGAAAAGTCAATTTGATAGCGGCTCAATCCTGTTACCTCACAGTGTTCCCAACGGGTTCTTGTAGGGAGAAATGTATTAGGGGAATTTGAGTAGTTTTATCTAGTCCCTTATCTTGATAGATTCAAAACTATAAGTTCCTTATTCTAGGAAAAAATATATAATGAATGATATAATAGAATTATAAAATAATTTAAAAAATCTGGTGCGGGTAACACACGACTTTCACTTACCTCCGTTTTTAGAATCAATTAAAGAATTTTCAAACACAGTTAGAGATATAAATGAGTGAAACCATTAAAGAATTAATTAAATGGAATTTCTATAGAAACATGTGTTTTATTAAAAAATCTATTATATTATTATCTAAAATAATTACTTAGTTTTATGTTCATTTCATCACTCTCTAAAAACTTTTAAAAACTTGTGTATGAGATAATATTTTTTCTAAAATCTTTAGCTTTCAAACGGTATATCATACATGTATATTACTGTTCTTATGTTAAAAAACAAAAAATTGCATAAAAAATATATTTTTTCAGTTTTCTCCTTTAGTTGTATTTTAAATTCGCACAACTTACATATTTAGCTGTTATTTATCAATGCTAACAAGATAATATGGTTATTTTTATAGAATCTACAAAGTTAAAGGTACTTTAGAGCAAGAAAATTTAAATTATCGGCATTCAAGCCCTGTCAGACCATCAGAATGAAACCTACATGATATTAAAGCCCAATAAATTTTACTTCGATATAGCGAGTTTAATCAAAATCGTCGGTACAGTTTTCAAGAAAATCGAAAAAGGTGCAAAATGCATGGTACAAAGTGGCTCTTCTGGTAAGCCGATTTTGATGAAAAAGATTTTGTAACGTCTCGGGCGTATAGTTGACTTAATTATGAAATTACAGTTTCATAGGACTTACCGTTCCCGCCCGGGAGTTACCACACACACACAGACCTTTTTGCGGGACTTGGTCATTTGGACCCAGGGGACCCTAAAGTGTGTATTTCCGTTGAATACTGGAATTTGAAAATCTTCACGATCGCAATACTTTCCCTTACTATATATAGTAAGTGAAAGTAAAAATGTAACTAAACAATAGAACTATTTTTATTTGTTAAAGATATGCATGTCATAGGATTTAATTAAATATTGTAAATCTCTCTTCAACAACTAATAAAAGCTAAAACAACTAAAAAAAGAAAATCGCCTAATTCGAGTGTAGGCCATCACAATTTATCGAATAATTAGTTGTACACGCTGACACTAAAAACGAGTACATTTAATTTAATTTATGTATTCGTTGATTTGGAGTAGTTACAATATATAGTTTTACCTATATATGAAATATATTATAGAGGGAAGTATCTTATTCTTGAAAATTTTGGAATATCAGTTTTCACCAGAAATACACGTTTTATGGTACTCTGAGTCTAAATGACCATATCAAGCAACAAAGTCTGTGCGTATGCGCGAGAGGGAGGTAAGTCTGTCTCGAAAACAATAAAACTAGAGTTTAATATTTTAGGAGCGTATATGCAGATGTTGCAACACATCATTAGGAGAGCCCGTGGCTGAGTGGCTAGCGCGCTAGTCTCTCATGCTACAGGCAGCCAAAGGGTGGCCACTCACAAAATTAGTCGTAGGGAGTGATGACCCTACACTAAAAATAGCATCGTGAAACTCAGGAGCTTACACCACGAGGCCCAAGGCCTATACGGCCTGTCGCGCCACTGGAAGAAGAAGAAGAGTTTAATATTTTAAGAGCGTATATGCAGATGTTTCAACACCTTTACTATCCATATCGGCCAATCAGAATAGCCACTTTATATAATGCAGTTCACGATTTTCTCTAAAATTATCATAACGGTTTTAATTAAAAACAATGACAAATTTATTTTGCTTTAGTATGATGTGGATTTTATTCTGATTTAAATAGAATGACAGGACATAAATGCCAATGTTTGTATTTTCGTTCTTTGGATTTTGAAGATTTAAAAAAAAAATAACAATGTCATTTTATTAGCATTGATAAAAAGGTCGAGATAAACAAGATAAAAGAATTTGATAACCAACTAAATAAGAAAAGAGCGAACCTTTTTTTTCTTTTCCTTTCTTCCTTTATTTTTCCTCAACATAAAGTTAGAAATATAGATGGATCATATACCGTTGGAAAGCTCACGATTTTTAAAAATATGTTACATCATACACAAAGAAGTGATAGGCAATGTAAAGTAACAAATAGTTTGTATTTAAGAGACAAGACTTGAAATGTTTTATATACGATTTAGCAAGATGGATAAATGAAGATTTTTGCTAGGAAAATTATGTATTCTCTCTCTTTTGAATTTTTTTATGTAGATTATATTTCGTTAAAAGATAAGTGGATACACGCAAAAGATAATTTGGACCAAGCCAAAATGAAAACATAAATCTGATGAAACCCTGAAGATGAGATACAGGAGCTGTTTTAGGCTGCCCAGTAGTTAGATGCTATCTTCACCAGTTGTCATTTTAGAATTTGCGTGTATATTTTATATATGCCTTTATATTATTTCTATGTACCTACTATTGCATTTAAACAAATCAGCGATCATCAATTACGTTTAAAATACTGATTATTAATTTCAGTTGTAAAAAAAAAAAATATATATACAAGTCAAAAGTGATAGACCACCTATGGTTTACATCAGTTAATCTGAATTTTTTCGCAGCCATTTAGTGGTTTGCACTACGTCATAAAAACTGAAAACGCATTATTTTTATCCGTACTTTAACGAAATAAAAACACATACGAAATTACCTGTACAGTGACCTTTTTGAAAGATTGGGAGTCTAGAAATCAAGAAATCAAACTAGGAATAAAATTTATCTTTTCAAATCTACTCAAGAGAATATTAGACCGTAAATAAAGCTCCAGACACAAAAATCTCATTTTTTATTCTTATTATATTTAATCAAATTATTTCTTGTTATTTACAAATCTTTCTTACCCCATAAATAGCAAATTTGTTTATAAATACGAATAATACGTGTAATAAGATGCAGACCTTTTCTAACCAGCCCTATCCTAAGCTTATGTTCAGAAGCCGGAATTCCTCCTCTCATTTTTAGACGACAAAAACTTGCCATAAATTATATTTTCAAATTGAACCCACAGACAAATCATCCCACACACAGACACATATTTAAACCTAAATTTAGCAGAGCCTTTCGAAACAAAGTCCATGCGACCCTTCCGTTTGCAGAAAGAATTTCCTCCGCTTCCTCTTTACCTAGAGACCTTCCACTGTATAAAATAAACTCCCATGATAAAACCCCACCATGGACTCACCAACCACCTAAAATATTCCTTCAACTTTCCAACCTCTCCAAAAGAAATGCTCCCCCTTCCGAAATCAAAAACCGACTAATACAGATTATTCAAACCATTCCTGAACCCTTTTTATTTACACTGACGGTTCTAAATCAGATACCTCTACAGCTTACGCTTTCGTGACCTATAACTCGACACACAGATTCAAACTGCATAATCTATGCAATATTTACACAGCCGAACTACATGCAATAGCCCCAGCTCTACAGTTCCGTATGAAAGTAAATCAAGACCAAATCGTTATACTAACCGATTCCCTAAGCGCAATGAAAGGTTTGCAGAACTTGTATCCAATTTATCTCATACTAGTTCGCACTCACTCTCATATAGCTACGTTTCGAAACCTGGGCAAGGCGTAAGCTTCGTGTGGGTGCCGAGCCACGTGGGAATTACCGGTAACGAGCTTGCGGACTGGGCAGCGAAGCAGGCGCTCACACTGCCAGGGAGAGGAACAGCCATCTTGGCCCCGTCTGAACTCAGTGAACCGCTCAATAAGCAAGAAGATGACCGATGGCTAAAAATATGGGACGATAGCTAGGTAAGCAAACTGAAGCATATAAAACAAACAGTGAAACCCTGGTCCACATCTAGCCGTAGCAGCCGCAGGGAGGAGGTCGCGTTGACCCGGCTAAGGATAGGACACTCGCGGCTGACGCACTCTTATCTTTTTGCTAGGCAGCCGGTGCCCCGATGCCAGCTCTGTGATGGAACCCTTACCATTCGGCATATTTTTCAATAATGCCCTTATTACTCATCACACCTGAATAAAATTGGACTTAGCCCGAATATTTTAGCGGTGCTGGGTGAAAGAGAGGAAACCAATAAATTAGTTTTTGATTTTCTTAAGGAGCAGTCATTATTATCGAAATTATAAAGATCATTCCTAGTCAGTTTTTAATCAATACTTTTTTTTATTATTATTATCACGATTATTATCTTTTTTATTTATCTTTTTAAACTATTGTTTACATAATAATAATTTTGTTTTTCTCTCAATTACTCATTACCTAGTAGTTCTTTCTTATAAAGGCGTTGATGACCTTAGGGTTTTACGCCTTAAAACCAAAACAAACAAACAATAAGATGCTGATATTTTATTTAGGTATTCATAGAGGTTATTCATGATTTTTTTATCTGGACCATAGGTGGTCTCAAATTTTTTACCGTCAGTTTTTATCTATATTTAGAGAGTTCAGTTCTCGTAAGAAGTGCTGCTCCATTTTTCATTAGAGCATACTTTTCACATTACACACAGGAACCTCTGTCACTCGCTTCTATAAAGAGTTGACGTGGCTTTATCCCGACTACTGTCACAGGTCTTCTTGGCGTCCATCCTCTACCAAGTCATCCGATGCTGCCGTCTATCATATCTTTGCTCTCCTAGTATTTAAATCTTGGATTCCTTCCCGCCCTGTCGAACCGCAGATTGATTTCGACAGATCTTTCGTAATCTAATCCTCTTCCATAACTCTGTTCTTTGTTATTTCCGTAACTCTAATACCCTTTGAATCTTTAATTCCAATTACTTCTAATCTATTCAATTATCATAGAATCTTGACATCTAATTACGTTTATTTCATTGGATACACCTCAAAGGTAGTACAAGTTCTGATAAGACCTTGTTTTTTGAAGAAATTGTTTTTTGCAGTATTGTTTTATTTGTAACTGGAGTGTTAAACAATAAAGGAGATATGAAAAAAAAACATCCAATTTTAAATGAAAATGTTTATACAGAAAAACCACAGAAGTGTTACTACGTTATTAATAAATTATTCTTTTTTTCTTTCTTTTTTTTATCATATAGGAATTATATTTTTTTTAATCGAATTTGTGTGCAGGGACAGTAGGATAGTTTAAAATGTTATGTATTTTTTTTAATTATCATTTAAATTAGTTACATACATTTTTTTCAATAATTAGTACGAGAAGTCGGAGTGTGTGTGTGTGGTAACTTCCGGATGGAAACAGTAAGTCCTATGAAATTGAAATTTCATATTTAAGACAAATATACGCCCGAGACTTGACAAAACCTTTTTCATCAAAATGAGCTTACCAGAAGAGCAACTTCATACTATGCATTTTGCACCTTTTTTTGATTTTCTTGAAAACGGTTTCGACGATTACTCGCTATATTGATGTAAAATTTAATGGGCTATAACATCATGTAGGTTTTTCTGATTAAAAGGGTCTGAAAGGGCTTAAATGCCGATATTTTAAATTTTCTTCCTCTAAAGTACCTTTAATTTTGTAGATTCTATAAAAATAACTATATTATCTTTTTAACACTGATAAAAAACAGGTAAATATATAAATTGAATAAATTCGATACCCAACTAAAGGAGAAAACAGAAAAAGTATTTTTTTAATGCAATTTTTCGTTTTTGAACATAAGAGCAGTAATATACATGTATGATATACTGTTGGAAAGCTAAAGATTTTAGAAAAAATATTATCTCATAAAAGAACTTTTAAAAGTTAATAGAGAGTGATGAAATGAACATAAAACTAACTGATTATTTTAGATAATAATATAATAGATTTTTTTAATTAAACACATGTTTCTATATAAATTCAATTTAATTAATTTTTTAATAGTTTCACGTACTTTCATCTCTAACTGTATTTGAAAATTATTTTATTGATTTTAAAAATGGAGGTAAGTGAAAGTCGTGTGTTGCCCGCACCAGATTTTTTTACTTTATCACTGTATTTTTTTTATTATCACTTAAAGACACTAACGACTTTACTTCCCTTCATATGTATTATTCAGTAGGGTTTTGTCCTAGAATAAATAAATTATTATCTTGCGATCATTCTAACATACAATCGCATAAAAGGCCGAATTAAATGATAATACAACCAACCTGCTAAGAAGTCTATATAATGTTAACATCACTGAAAAAGTTTAACACATTTTCGTAGTTATTATTTTCTTAGTAGTAGTCCAGAGTAATATTTCGGTAGTAGTGAGTTTTATAGTTTTAGTAAATTTTAAATTTCCTTATCCTGACGTTAGTTTGGTTGTCAGTTTAGCATAGTTTACGAATTTTTTTTTTTTTTTTAAATATTTTTATTGAAATTTACACCTGTATTTTGTAATACAACAAGTAAATATGTTAATAATGATAAAATACATGAAAAAAACGCGAAGAGAAAACGCCCATTGGCATCACTCCACTAAGTGACTAAACTAGAAGGTCTCAAGGCCATCTTCAGGCGCCTCGTAGGATTGTCAGGAATTGAAGAGGAAGCAAGAATTGAAACTAGAGGATTAGAGTGGGAGTGGAGTTTGTCATGGAAGGATTGATACCTGGTTCGGGCCAAATCAGCAACATATGGGATGTTAAGGTCTTTATGGATGAGTTTATTGGTGACAATGGTGGTAAGGAGCATTGAGGATTTTTCGAAGGATTTGGATTGTAAGGATTGAATACGGGAAGAATTTGATGGTTTCGTAGAGCCCCAAAGCTCAACTCCGTAAGTCCAGATAGGCCTTATGATGGTGATATAGATGAGCCTTTTGTAGATAAGTGGAAGGTTGGAGCGCCTGTCCAGTAAGTGTTGTAGTAAGCGAAAGCGACGGGCAGTTTCTTGTCGTTTCAGTCGTGTGTGGGGATTCCATGTTAGACGTTTGTCAAGTAGTAGTCCTAGGTAGCGGATCTGTTCAACTGGAACAAGCGGAATATTATTAAAGGAAACTGTAGGGCAGGATGTCATAGGTTTACGACGAATTACGAATTTTAAATTTTTTTTCTCGAAAGTTTGATCAATCCAATTCACTAAAAAATCAAGCGCAATATAAACACCGCTTTATTTTACCAGAATAATTTCAATATTTCTTACTAACCTCGTATTTTATGTCTGAATTACATAATATTCAAATTTTTATATAATTTTATTAAAGTTATTATTTCTCATAAACGTATTTTTTACTTACAGTTAATATAATACATTTGTAGTAGCGTCACGAATTCGCAGAGTAAGACAAGTTGTTTGTATTCTCATCATCCCCTGGCGTGCTTATCTTTCGTGTAAAACCCTCAGCCGTCTCTAGCAAGTGTACATGTACATCAATGAATGACTATGTAAAGTGTACTTTAAACCCCTCCTCTTATTTTTAATTAATTATTAAATTTAAAAATTAAGATTAGCCTATAATAAGGTACTACACATATCCTCAGGTAATCGAAAATATAAAAATCTGGTGCGGTTCACACACGCTTTTTACTTACCTCGGCTGTTGAAATCAAGAAATAATAATAAAGGAATATTAAATAAGTTAAAGTTGAAAAAAAGTTTTAAGTTAATTTAAATAGAAAGTTTAGTCAGTTTCGTTAGAAAGATATATTAGATTGTGTGTTTATTAGTTTAACGTCACTTTTATGCTGTTATGGCTAATCGGACGATGCTACAGTGGGAGTCCTTAATTTTGCCTATTCAGGTTTTATAAGGATAGGGATCTTTAAGGAGTACCTGACATCACACAGCCCCGGCACCACCTTTTAACGTCCCCTCCGAAGGACGACATAACTAATGATTTTTTACTCCCATTAAAATATCCTAGGGCTACCTGCGGGTTTGAACCCGGGACCATTGGCATAGGAAGCTGTTATGCTAACCACTACGCTATGGGTGGCTCCCGGAAAGATATATAGATTAGACATTATAACAATATTAAATTGTTAATTACAATAGTAAGTAATAAGTTTAAGTCCCTTTCGTCACTCTTCACATTACCTTTTACAACTTTGTGTATAAGATAATATTTTTTCTAAACTCTATCTCTTCCCAACGGTTTATTAAAGTGTGTTACTATTCTTATTATCAAAAAAGAAAAAAATACCTTAAAAAAATATTTTTTGTCCTTTATTTTGGTACTTATTTTGTAATCTACAAAATTAAAGGTAATTAAGAGAAAAGAAAAGAATAAAATTACCATTTAAGGAATGTCAGACTACTTCAATCAGAAATAAACTTATATTATATTAAAATTAAATTTAAAATATTGGCATTTAAGCCCTGTCAGACTATTTTAATCAGAATGAACCCTACATGATATAAAAGCCCATGAAATTTTACATCGGTATATCGAGTTTAATCAAAATCGTTGGCAGCTTTTTTGTGAAAATCGAAAAAAGGTGCAAAATGCATGGTATAAAGTGCCTCTTCTGGTAATCTCATTTTGATGAAAAAGTGTTGTCACGTATCGGGCGTATAGTTGTCTTAAATTTGAAATTTCAGTTTCATAGGACTTACCGTTCTCGCCCGGGAGTTACCACACATACACACACACAGACCTTTTTGCGGGACTTGGTTATTTGGACTCAGGGGACCCTGAAACATGTATTTCCGTTGTAAACTGGAATTCGAACATTTTCACGATCCCAATACTTTCCCTTACTATATATAATAAGTGAAAGTAATAAGACTGAACTCGCTATATCGATGTGAACTTGAATTGGGATTTAATATCAGGTAGGTTTCATACCGTTTAAAATAGTCTGGCAGGGCTAAAATGCCGAAAATTTACCTTTAATTTTAAAATTGCCTAAAATCGACCATTTCATCTTGTTAGTATTGATATAAATGAGCTAAATATTAAATTTAAAAAAAATGATAACCAACAAAAGAAGGAAAAAGCAAACATATTTTTCTAGTTATTGTTGTAGATAATAGTTTTTATTTTCTAAGGTGAAGATAAAATTCAAAGAATAAAATTGGAGGCTGATTTATACTTCACCAATTTTTATTAAAAATAAATGCGCCATTATCATAAAAAAACTGATATGTTATAAATAAATATGTTCCTTTGCAACTGATGATAGCACTTTAGCCGAAACGTCGTTTATTGATTTTTAATAAAAGGGTGGTGAAGTATAAATCAGCTTCCTATTTTATTTCCTATTTTTCTCTTACTGAACCTTTAATTTTTTTCATTCAAAAATAAATAACCATATAATTTTGTTAGCATTTCGTTTTTAGCATTTATAAAAAACGGGTACATATAAGTTAAGTTAATTCTAAATCTGATTCTGGGGGAAAAAAGAGCGAACAAATGTTTTTCATGTGTTTTTTTTTTTCTGTTTTCGATCAAAAGAGCTTTAACATAGATGTATAGTATAACGTTGGTAAGCTAAAGAATTGAGACAAAATATTATCTTAGAAGAGGGATGGAAATCCAATAAAACTAACTGATTGTTGCTGATAATAATATAATAGACTATTTAATAATACGCATGTTTCTATCGAAACTAAATTTAATTATTCCTTTTCACTTATCAATATACTTCATCTCTAACTACATTTAAAAATCCTTAAATTTATTTTGATAACGGAGGTAAGTAAACGTCCTGTGTTACGAGTAACAAATTTTTTAAACAATAATTTTATTGAAAATACTGATTTAGTTGAATAATAATTCTTTACCCATATCGTACAACGCATATCAAACCAAATGCAGTACAATATTAACACAGGATAGGTTCCTGATTATTGAATTTGTATTTGTCTTCAGAGGGACAAGCAAAGGTAATCACAGTACTACCTTCAATCTCTGAATAAACATAATACATTAATTACCGACTGAGACACGATGCACTTGATACGATAATGAGGACTTGAAACGGTTATCGCCAAATAACGTGTGTGAGAGTTTGTTTGCGCGGCTGTAGCAAGTAGAGCAAACACAACTCCCATTCCCAACACAAACACAATATCCCCAGCCACCCTATCATTTTTACAGCTTCTTGTTAGATATACCTCAGTGTCTAGAGATATTTTTCAATTTTAGCCGATGGAAAACATATTGTTTACTCTTTCATGTTTGATCAAAAATTTTCAAACGTTTAAAAACAGGTTTATATTTTTACATACGAAAATTTATGAAATTTATACTGAATATTTAGTATTTTTAAAAGTTTCGACCTAGACTATAAGTCTGTTAGATCTAGATCGTGACAAAGCCGAATTTATCTGCTGATTATTTTAAATTATAACCTGATTTTGATTTTAAAAAGATACAGATAGACAGAAAAATCAGTTGCGAGCTATAGACGAATGTCAATAACCCCCTTACTCTCTTTTTGAAACCAAGTATTAATAGTTTTTTTTTTTGTTAAAACTTTATTGATATTTACATCTGTATTTATTATAAATACATAAGATAATGGACTAATATATATTTATGGGCGCAAACATATTTTGTAAAGAAACTACCAAACGGTAGCAATCCAATTTTAATTTAATTAAGTAACTTCATTTATTTGTAACTTCATTTATTTGTATTTAATTTCATTTATTTGTATTTAACTTCATTTATTTGTATTTATTTTATCTACAAATTTTGTTATTGTATACGTTTATTTAGCTTAATTTCATTTTATGTAATTTGACATTTCTTTTGTTTGTATTGTAAATATTGTATGAATGGGATCCTTTAGCAATATTATTATTGTCCAGTGTGACAAACTGTAATACAAATGAATAAATAAAAAAAAAAAAATAAAATAAATTAATTAAGTAGATCTAAAGGCCATGGACTTTTCAATCGCCTCGGAGGGTTGTCAAGAACAGATGGAAATGATAAGTTGCGTACAAGGGGATTTGTGTGGGTTGGATGTTTTATCATTTAAAGTGGTATATCGGTTTCGAAATGGTTCTGCAACATATGGGATATTTAGGTCATTATGGATGATTTTATTCCTAACAAAATAAGGAGGATTTAAGATTTTACAAAGGATTTAGGATTATAAGGATTGAATTCGAGTGGTAGTAGATGGTTTAGTAGAGCACCACAGCTCGACAGGGCTTAAATGCCGATATTTTAAATTTTTTTCCTCTGAAGTACCCTTAATTTTGCAGATTTGAAAAAAAATTGGAACATCAATTTTTTAGCATTGATAGATAACAGCTAAACTCATAAGCTGAGCGAATTCGATAAACAACTAAAACAGAAAACTGAAAAAAAAAATTAAGGCAATTGTTTGTTTTTGAACATAATAACGGTAATATACATGTATAATATCTCGTTGGAAAGCTAAAGATTTTAGAACAAACGTTATTTTACACAGACAATTGTAAAAGTTGATAAAGAGCGATGGAAAGGTGATAAAACTAACGGATTGTCTTAGATAACGATATAATCGATTTTTTATAAAACACATGTTTCTGTAAAAACTCAATTTAATTATTTTTTAAAACATTTATTTTTATCCCTAAATGTATTTAAAAACTCTTGTTAAAAAGTCGTGTGTTGCGCGCACCAGATTTTTTTCTACGAAAGCTATATAACTTCTAGACAGTAGGATCTAGCGACATATCTTATATAAAAGAAATATTTTTCTTTTTATTTCTGGCACTAAAACTGTGGTCAATTTTCGATCAGAGCACAAGCAAAGGAAATGGACGAGTTTTGTTTTTTAAGGATAGAAAAAAGCTACAAAATAAAATAGAATAATATGTGATTTTTTTTTCATTTAAATGTACATAGCTTAGCTCTTAGCTAATAAATTAAAAAAAAAAAAAAAAAAAAAATATATATATATATATATATATATATATATTCTTTACTAAATTTCTGTCAAGGTAACAGTCATTAAATTTTGATCCGAACAACCCCAACGCATTAGGTTTTGAGTTTGTTTATTGGTTTAACGTCAATTTTATGCTACTATGGCTAATCTGACGATGCTACAGTGGGAGTCCTAAATTTTGCTTATCCCGGTTTTATTAGGATAGGGATCTTTAACGAGTACCTGACATCGCTCAGGCTCGGGACCACCTTTTAACGTCCCCTCCGAAGGACGGCATAACTAAGGATTTTTCACTCTCATAAAAAAATCCTAGGGCTACCCGCAAGTTTGAATCCACGACCTTTGGCATAGAAAGCTGTTGTGCTAGCTATTACGCAATGGATGACCCCCTAGGTTTTCCGTATTACCCCTATTTAATTTTATTTTTTTTGAACCCTGGCGTATCGGCTGGACTTGAGGCATATGGGTCACCCTGTTTGACGAAGCAGGATGGTAGCGAAACTTGTTATATTTTTCAGGGTAAAAGGAACGTTACACGATAAAAAATTACTGATCCTCAGTCAAAAGAGATATCCTTTTTTTTTTTTTTTTAATAATTTTCTTTTGTATATCATGTTTATAAAAATACGACTAATATAAGGTATCATGCATCATTCTTATCTACGTTTTCCTAATTTCTGATTGTGTACATAAAGTAGAAATGCTGAGAAGAAGATAAGAAAATATTTAATTTACGAAATACCTGCAAGCTTACTAAACCAACCAGAAGGGCCAGTGTTTGAGGGTCTGACTGGAAAGGTATTTCCCCGGGCCTAGTAAACATCCTTCGATTAGCTGTCGCGTCCCAACTCTCGACCATCTTTAAGTAAGCACAAAGCTCTCCTCTGTCGGACCCGAATAAATATTTGCGCGTTCAATGTCATTATTGCTCCCCAGTTATCTAATCGAATATCATTGTGCGTACTGCAAACTTCAGGAAACGGCGTAACTTCAGTATGCTCGGAATCTAGACTTATGTTACATGGTAGGAATGGCTTGCGGTGTGTTTTTGTTCGAGGTATCCGCGCTATCACGATAGTGGCAATACTATACAAATAATTTTTTTTTTGTAAATAATTGAATTCGAGATATTAACGAAAATAGACATTTTAGGGTCCCCCCAGTTCAAATGAGCAAGTCCTGCAAAAAGGTCTGTGCGTCTGGGTGTCCGGGCGCGCGGTAAGTCAAGCTCAAAAACTACCGTAAAGACTAAGAAAAGTAAAGATTATAGTAGACATTTCATATATAGTAAGAGAAAGTAATTAAAATTTTAGGATTACAGTTTGCGACCAAAATACATATTTAAGGGTCCCCTGTGTCAAAATAACGAAGTCCCACAAAAACATCTGTGTGTCGATGTCTGTGGAAACTCTGGAAAACGATAAATGGTATAAAACTGAAATTTTATAATGTAGAAGCTTATAACGTGAAGAATTACGCTGAGTTTGAGAAAAATCTATTTTAGATTAAATAATCTAACAATAGAATTTATTGTTTACAATATTCAGTTACATGTTTCTTAATGATTTGGATAATTCTTCTAAAGGTAAAAATAGAAATTAAAACATTAGACTATGTAAAATATTAAGGGCTAATGATCCCATTCACGTGAAAAAATCAAAAAATTTGTGAGCGAAAAACATTTTATTTAATATATCTCCGAGTTGTTTTGTAAATACATATTCTGGGTTTCTGACACTGGTCAGATTCTCCTCTCATGTGTGGTGTAATTGTGGCTATGGCGCCCTCACTTAGCTTCCGCTGGCTCTCACCAGTGATGCGGCGTAGAGGGAGGCGCTGGGATCCTTTGGACTCTCACAAGTGGGAGGACAAGCCCCGTCCAGGGTTTCCCAGCTGATTTTAAATATTGTACATAGGTATGAATGTGACATGTTTGGCTTATTTATTTGTTAACTTCATTTATTCGTATTTATTTTATGTACAAATTTTGTCATTGTTTGCGTTTCTTAACTTTGGTTTCTTTTATGTAATTTGACTTTCAATTTGTTTATATTGTAAATAAGGTATACATGTGATGTAAGCAATATTATTATTTCCATTGTGACAAATTGTAATTTAAATATTTATTTATTGAGAAATATTACAATCTGTTTCATAATGAACAATAGTAATATAACGATGAAGTCAAATTACATAAAATATAAAAAAAATCATTTATATGTACAATAAAATAAAACAAAATAAAAAAAACAAAAAACAATTCAGACAAATACAAAGTTGGCAAGTAAATAAACATCATACAAACAATCATAACTATATACAACTGCTAAGGGGACCCCATACTGGGCTTTTCCCTCCACTTGTGGTGGAAAAAAGCGGAATCCAAGAGATCCCAGCGCCTCTCTCTCTCAGCCGCATCACTGGTCTTAGCCAGTAGAGGCTGAGTTAGGGCGCAATAGCCACAAACATACAGTACATGAGTGGAGGATCTGACCAGTGTCAGAACTCCAGTATAAATGTTTACAGAACGTCGCGGGGCCACTGCCGTTTCAATCTTCGTGGAGGATTGTAGAGGTGGGTGGTGCTGGAGAGGGATTGAGCTAAAGGATTAGGATGATGAAGAAGGTTCTGATGGAATTCAGAAAATTTGGATGGTACCAGATCTAAAATAAATGGAATATTAAGGTCGTGGTGTAAGGTACAGTTTGAAACATAATAGGGAGCATTAACTATTGTTCGTAGGACTTTGGATTGGAAGGATTGGATGCGTTTGATGTTAGAGTATTTAGCTGTCCCCCACAGTTCAAGTCCGTAGGTCCATACAGGTTTCAGTACTGTCTTGTATATTAGTAATTTGTTGTCAACTGTAAGATGAGATTTTCTGTTTAATAGTCTGTATAACTGGCCGAATCTGCGGTTGAGTTCTTTTCTTTTAAATCTTGTATGTGGGTTTCACGTTAGTCTTTTGTCTAGTAAAAAGCCCAGATACCGGACAGTGACTGAGGAAGGTATGGGATTGAGTTTTACTGTTGGACAGGAATTACGTCGAAGGGTGGAGGTGACGTGTGTGCATTTTTTTTCGTTCACCTTAATACACCAAGCATTACACCAGTCTTCGACAAACAAATTGTAATATATACGAATAAATAAATTTATATATTATCTCCGGTTCAAGTGAAGTAAAAAAGAAGATTTTTGTCAAAATTACCCAATTTCCATGTTAAATTAAATAATCTAACCCAAATTAAATAATCTAGTCAAAAAAGTACTTTTAATAAGGTTTCTTAAAAACTGCAGTACTGATTCCTCCTTCCAAAAAAAAATATTAACCTGAGCAAAGTTTCTCAAACACCTAATTGAAAGTACTGTTTTGCTGAATTTATTTATATTTTTTGGGTTATTTAATTAAATAATTTAATGGCTTATGTTTTAAATTACTCTGCCTTGAAATGAAGTAATTTTGACATTAATATTATTTTTGTACCTTCACTATAACCTGACATATTAAATTAAATGGGTTTTTCGACTGCAAATTCCCAGTGTTGGCTCTTTATATTTACCTGAGTTTAATCGTTTAATGTCTAGTTATACACAAAAACATCAAAATCGGTGAGATATATTTTGAATTGTTTCCTAGTTGGTTTTGTCTGCCACTTAGTTTTCACCATATTTAAAAAACAAATATTTTTATTATCTTCTCAAATCGTATATTTTAAGTTTTTTTTATTAATGATAACAAGATAAAATGGTTACTTTTTTAGAATCCACAAAATTTGAGATACTCTAAGAGCAAAAGAAAAATTGATTTTACCGAATTTTATTTTAATTTGTTTTTTTCGGTTGTATTTCTTAACCGTTTATTTAATGGTTTAGAAGCTGATTTCTACAATGTGTAGAAGAAAATTTTAGTTTATTAGTTTTATCCAATCTGCAAAATTAATGATCCTTTAGGGTAAACAAGAATTTAAATATTGGCAATTACCCTCCGTCAGAGTTTTTCAATCAGAATGAAACTGCTGATAAGTAATTAATCTGTCAATTGCCATCCAATCTTCTCTGATTAAAAAAAAAAAATCTCTAATTTTGTTAATTTTCTTTTGGTTTATTTTTTACGCTTACAAAAAGAAAAAAAAAAAATATATATATATATATATATATATATATATATATATATATATATATATATATAATATTTTTTTCCGAAATTTCACCTTAACAAAACCTACATGAAATTTAATCCTATTTAATTTTAAATCACTAATGCGATACTAATAAAAATATTTTAGTTATACTTGAGAAAATGCAAAATACGTGGTATAAAGTGGATCTTCTATTCACTGATTTTTCTGAAACATTTTAGGCATACACGATTCTAAAACAGGAAATTTCATTTTATTACAATTTGTCGTTTTCAAGCATACGCAGATGAACACAATCACACTCACCAATCCAGAAATTTTTTAGGACTTGGTCATTTGGAATCATAGGATCCTATAAGGTGTACTTCTGTTTAAAGCAAAAATTCGAAAAATATTTTATGCCTCATTCTTATCAAAACGTTAAAATTAGAGCAGTATCACGACAGTAAGTTACTATCAGCACTAGTTTGTCGATCACTATCATGGCCTTTCGACTTAACTTGGACGGTTTAAAGTCTTTATATACTATGACAAGTCAAAGTGGTTATTCACCAAATTTCAAAGACAATAATTCGGTAGATCATTTCTCCATCAAATCATTAACTACCGCCAACCATTTTATGTCCACAGTCTCCTGGTATTCAAGTCCAGGAAAGAAGATTCCTTAAACTGACTTCTATACCCCTTTCCATAGAACCAAAAAAGTTAAGTTCTCCATTTCAGCCCGGTCTCCTGTCTTATGGAATAATCTTCCGTCAAACATCCGTCATGCTTATTCCCTATTATCGTTTAAAAATCTCCTCTTTCAATAATTTCTTTCTTTTCTGTCAGATATAAGCCAAGGTTATGTGAAGGAAATATTGAATTTACTTTTAATGAGATGTAAAAATTAAAGTTTATGTCTATTCTTATTTATTTTTTGCTAGAATGTGTACATATAGATGTTATTATCGTTTTTTTTTTTCTTCTTCTTCCTTTTAGAATAGAATAGAATAGAAATTAAAATAAATTTTATTCTAGGACTGTGTCCTTTGAGACTAATAAATCTGTATATTTTAAAATATACTACATACCTGGCCAACAGACAAAATGAACATAACTAACCGATATTTACAATTATGCATAAATATATACATAATACAAAATAAGATAAACAAATAAAAACAATCCTCAGAAAATAATTGTGTTGAAAAAAAAATGAAAAATAAATGAGTTTAAATATAAAACAAAAAGGAGAAAAGAAATAAATTAACTAAATAAAATAAACATTATTCTGATCCTTAGTCTTCTAGGAAAAAACATAAGCTTTACAATAATATAGGACCTTTAATTGGCTAAGAATTTATGAAAAATAAACTAATTAAAACATAAAAGAATATAATATACAACAAAAATAAGAAACAGATTCTTCTGACAATTTAAAAAATACTGTAACGATTGAAACAAAAGAAGTTTTCACGATAAAAAAGTTGAAAAAATCATAAATGAATACTTGTAGAAATAAAAATTATAATAATATTTTATAATCTAAATGTAGTTTGTTCAATTAACTCTTGTTCAATCCCACCTTAACGTGCCCTTACCAATGACATTACCTCCAAAAGCAATTCATCCGTACGAAGTTCGTGATATTATTAAGAGCTTGCCGAACAATAAAGCTCCAGGGTTTGACTTAATTACGAATTTCATTATTAAAAATTTACCATGGAAAGCAATCCTTTTTTTAACCAATATTTATAATTCCATTTTCAAAATCACGTATTTTCCAGTCTTGTGGAAATATTCAGAAGTTATACTGGTGCTAAAACCAAATAAATCCTCAGACTGTTTAAATTCCTATCGCCCGATCAGCCTTCTTCCTTCGTTCTCAAAATTATTCGAAAAAATACTTCTTCACCGTTTAGATTCTCTTGAAATATTAAAGTTTATACCCAATCATCAGTTCGGCTTTAAAAAACATCATTCCACTATACAACAATCTCATCGTTTAGTTGATTTCATTTCAAATTCACTAGAGTCAAAAAAAATATTGTCCAGGTGTTTTCCTTGACATTAGTCAGGCTTTCGACAAGGTTTGGCACGAAGGATTGCTTTGCAAACTGAAAATTTTACTTCCACCTACGTTCTATTTAATATTCCTTTCATACCTTTCGGATAGACATTTTTCTGTGAAAGGGGGGACCGAACTCTCAGACATTCAGCAAATTAAGGCAGGTGTACCTCAGGGCAGTGTTTTAGGACCAATATTGTTTAACATTTAAAAGTCAGATCTTCCCCAGCACAATGGGACTCTTTTGGCTACTTTTTCTGATGATACAGCTGTTCTTTGTTCAGATAAGGATCCTTTACAAGCGGCAATATCCCTCCAAAACCACCTTGATGAAATTTCTGCTTGGGCTTCTAGGTGGAAAATAAAGATGAACGAGTCCAAGAGTGCTCATGTAGCGTTCACCCTGAACCACAAACCTTCTCCTCCCATTAACTTTAATAATATTCCTATTCCGCCTTCCGACGAAATTCGATATTTAGGTATTCACTTGGACAAAAGACTGACCTGGAGTACCCACATTCGACAAAAACGCAAAGAACTCAACAGACAATACGGTATTTTATCTAGATTATTTGACAGACGCTCTAAACTATCATTAACCAACAAACTAACTCTTTACAAAGTTTGGCTAAAACCAATCTGGACATACGGGATAGAATTGTGGGGCTCTGCTAAACCAACAAGTATCCAAAGAATACAGTCTTTTCAGTCGAAAGTGCTGCGCAAAATAGTGGACGCACCGTTCTACGTAACAAATGACGTTATACATAACGACTTAAACATTCCGACTATTTCAGCCACTGCTACAGAACAATACAATAACTTCCACCAAAGACTAATGTACAACACCAACCCTCTTACAGAAACATTAAAATGCTCTACGAATCCTTACAGCCCACCCCGACGACTACGCAGGCGGTGGCCAAGAGATATGCTGATCACTTAACGAACTCTGCTGTGATGAGCCGCTGCTTCAGCAGTCCACAAATTTGCTTATTGCAAAGGAAATGCAGATGACAAATTAAATTTTATGTCAAATTAAAAAAAAATAAATAAATAAATAAAAAAAAAATTTTAGTTTTGTATGCATACTATTATTATAATGGTTTTTGGCTAGTTATAATTTTTTTTGTTCATTAATGTTACTCTTAACGAACGTTGACATATATTAGAGTTCTTTGTTTTATTCTATTCTATATTTGATTCATGTATCAATAAGTTAATGCGTCAAGAGATTATATTGTGTAACTTTATTTTTTTCATCACCGTTGACTTTAACAGGTTATAGTATCAATAAAATAAAAAAAGTAAGGGTGCTTTTTAATCAATTAAATTGAGATTATTTAGTATAAGTTTTAAAAGTTTACTTTTAATTTTCCTGGAAACATAAACTTTCCATTAAATGATTAAACAATAGAAATTTTAGTATGCTACCCTCACTTATGTTTATTAAGTTTTTGTCACTCTTCACTACGATAGGTGATATTATTTTTAAGTTAGCTGATATTTTTATAAAATACTTAGCTTTACGACGTTATGATTAATCTATATAATTAATCCCTAGGCCTTTTCCATTCCATATTTTACTGATGAAATTTTTTAACTATGTTTTTGCTCAAGTTAATCAAAGCTAACAAATGTATATGAATAATCACATCTTTAGGCTAATTATGAAATGTTTTTAAAATCCTTGAATTTTTACAAAGTTTAATACTTTTATTTTATTAAAATTTAGGCCTTTTGGATAGCTCTGGTGGTGGTAAAAACATAGAGAATATAAATAAATTACTTATTAACTAACGTTTTAACCCATGTTTGTAGTCTTTATCAGTGATGCTGTGTATGTACAAGCCTTTCATGTTGTAATAAGTTTCAGCTATCTCCTAGTGAGCTGAAATTTATAAAAATGTATAGGCCATAAATTATTTGTTATCATTTATTACGATTACGGTATAGAAATTAAAATTTATAAGAAAGGCTCATCTATATTACCACCATAAGACCGATATGGACTTACAGAGTATAGCTATGGGGCTCTGCCAAGCCATCGAATTTTTCTCGTATCCAATCCTTACAATCCAAAATCCTTTGGAAAATCCTCATTGCTCCTTATTTTGTCACAAATAAACTCATTTATAAAGACCTTCATATGTTGCTTACTTAGCCCGAACCAGGTACCATTCCTTCCGTGACAATTTCCATTTCCACTCCAACCCATTACTTAAAATCCTCGCTCCCTTTATGATCCCTGATAATCCTCCAAGACATTGGAAAAAAAGAAGACCACGAGACCATCTATTTTAGAATATTTTTAGAGTGCCGCCTGGTGGGTAGTGTCTCTACATGCATTACATGGCATTTTTCTTTGTTACCATCATCTTTACCTGATGTATTATTTTTAAATACAGTTGTTGATATCAATAAATATTTTTTAAAAAATGTATAAGATTTCGAATAGTATTATTCATAAAAAAAACAAAAACAAATAAAAGCAATGTTATCATGCCATCGGACCCCGAGTGTAAAGACTTTTTCTAAATAGATAACAATAAAAGAATATAAAACAAAAATATTTGATTAATTTTATTTTGTTTAGTTCATCGATGCACTGAAACTAGAAGCATAAAAGTCAATAAAATTCATCGTTCGTTTTAAATTCACTTCTAAGTTTACACTGAGGCAAAACAAAAATAAATTGAGGATTTTCTCCCTACTCAATGTTTTTATTAAAAACTAATCTGCAGGGAAAATCCTTAATATTTGGTTTTTATGATCATTAAAAATAAAAGGTATTACGTTTTAAATAATTTAGGATTAAATTAAAGAAAAAATGAATTGTTGGAAATATAAAGCTATACATAAATTAATCAAAAAGAATCCTCTCTCAACTTCGTGATGGATCAGATTATCCTTATTTTTATTTTATTTTTATTTTGAATTATTATTAATCTATATATGTAATAATAATATTTGAGAGGTACAATATTAGTAGAAAATGAAGGAATCAGCGAAAATAAATTTTTATTTTGGGAATAAGTTTCCTAAATGTACAATTTGAAATTTATGTTCTGACAATTAAACTTTATCATACTATATACAACAATTGATGAATAACAAAATGCATTACGTACAATGCATTTATATACGGTAATAAAGTAAGGTTTACATTAATATTGTAAACTCAGAGGAATACGAAAAGTGTTTTTTGTTTGTGTGTGTTTTTTCCATTTATTGAGATTTACAACTGTATTAGTAAATACATCAAGTAAATTAGCTGTCAGATAATATACATGGAAAATACATGAAGATAAAATGCCCATTGCCATCACTCCCCTATGAATCTAAACTAGAGGGTCTGGAGGCCATCTTTTTTTCAGGCTCTTCGGAGGAAGGTCAGGAATAGAAAAGGGAGCGAGGATTGAAACTAGTGGGTTAGAGTGGGAGTGGAGTTTGTCATGGAAGGATTGATATCTGGTTCGGGCCAAATCAGATACAAAGGGAATATTAAGGTCGTTATGGATGAGCTTGTTCGTGACAAAATAAGGAGCGTTGGGGATTTTTCGAAGGATTTTGGATTGTAAGGATTGAAGACGGGAAGAATTTGATGGTTTAGTGGAGCCCCATAGCTCAGCTCCGTAAGTCCAGATAGGTCTTATGATGGTCAAGTAGATGAGTCTTTTGTAGTAAAGTGGAAGTTTAGAGCGTTTGTCTAGTAAGTGTTGAAGTAACCGAAAGCGGCGAGCATTTTCTTGTCGTTTCAGTATAGTGTGCGGATTCCATGTTAGACGTTTATCAAGTAGAAGTCCTAGGTAAGGGATCTGTCCAACTGGAACAAGCGGAATATTACTAAAGGATACTGTAGGACAGGATGTCATAGGTTTACGACGAAAAGTAAAGGTTATTTGGTGGGATTTGATAGAATTTATTTTAATTCTCCAATTCTGACACCATACCTCAAGTGGTATTGAAGAGTTTGAGAGGCAATAGTCGGATCGTTATTGATTGATAACACACAGGTGTCATTAGCATAGGTAGAAAGCGACGCGTTGGGATGGGTTGAGATATCAGCTGTATAAACTGTGTAAAGGATTGGTCCTCGGATACTACCTTGAGGAACACCAGCAGAATAAGTAGAATACAAAAAGTCAAACGTTTACTAAAAAATTGAAAAAATTAAGAAAAAAATTGAATAAGAAACAAAAATGAAGAACACGCCGAATAGTCAATTATACAGAAGCACTGCAGATTTATGTTCAAGGAGATAGATAAATAGTTGATGCTTCAAAGAAGTTAAGCATAGAATGTACGATTGGAAGAAAGTTAGTGTAAAGCCAATCAAATTATAACCGATAAAAACTTATTATAAAGAACTGCCTACGTTTCGAGTTCACTTAAATCGTTCTCAAAACATCAATAACAAAATAAATAAAAATAACAATTTTATAATAACTAATTACTACCTTAAAAGGTATATAAGGCAAGATGGAAAAACTAGAAATTTTTTTTAAAGAGTTAAGAAATTTAAGAAATTAAAAAAAAAAAAAAACGTTATCGGAGTTTATGTTCTTTTCAGGGTAATTATTAGATAGATGGTCTAGAGGAAGGTTCGAGATTCGGGCTCAACTTCGGCAGGTTAATTATTTATCATCGCATTTCATTGGCCGATGCAAGGGTAAGTTGACTTAAACCTCTTGCGGTTATTATTTTTGAAATTCTATTTAATCATGTAAATTAGACTAATCGATACTTCAGTCACTCATTATATAAAACTAGTAAATATATTTCACAAGATGAAACAAATTCAAATAAAAAAAAAAAAAAAATTGAAATCATACAGATATGTTAAAACAAAATACTACATTAAAGTTCTAAACTTGGCCAGAAGAGTAATACGCTGTGGTAAGCGTTTTTTTTTTTTGTTTTTTTAGAACTAAATTGGGACCATTGGAACTTCACTTTAAACAAGGAAAAATATTTATGCTTTTTTGTTGGTAGCATCCATTTTTAGTTGACTCCTCGGAATTAAGGTAATCTATCACCTCCGCAACAGAGACTCTTCTAATGTTCATCCAGCTTCTATTAAGTGGTCAACGAAAAAATAGGGGAAGAAAACGTGGCGACTGAGGTAATTCGAAGGCCTAGAACTTCCTCGGCAGTTGGTTCAGGAGGAGTCCGCCGATTCTTTCAGTGAACTTATCCCAAGACATCACCGCATTGGTACAGTTATAATTTTTTTTTTATTCTACTAAAAGTCTAAAAACGAATGCATTTAAAAATAAATTATGAATTCTTTCAAACAATAATTCATATGATATTAATTCTATTTAAAAATGCCATCATGCTGTAATTACCATGAAAGGCATTGATTCGAGCAATCAGTGTATCACAGTATTAATTAAAGCTTTTTGAATCAGATTAATTAATTAAAAAAAACGTTGGGTTTGTTCGTTCGAGTGCTTGCAATGAACAGGTTCCAATAAAAGTGAATGAGGAAAGTTTAGAAAAGCACTCCAAGCATAAACGCTTTAGAGGATACAATTAATCATTAATTAGTCTGGTGGGGTATTTAACATATTACAAATATTAGCATTCCATTTTAGTTTTATGTTTCAATCATGAACAGTAATATTATATTAATTGGAACAACCTGTTCTATTTAAGTACTACATATATATATATATGTGGATTTATCAATGTGATAAATAAATATATTTTAATTAACCATCAATTAATATACTTTTTACAATTAATTAACCATCAAATAATACTTTAATAGTAGTATAAGTAGGTTTGTATGGGCAGGGAGTTTAGAATGGAAAGTGGAGTATCTATCACGGGCTATGTCAAATGGGATGTTGAGGTCATTATGGAGGAGTTGATTTGTGGCAAAATAAGGAGTATTCAGGATTTTGCGAAGGATTTTGGATTGTAAGGACTGGATGCGGGAGGAATTAGATGGTTTTGTAGAGCCCCAAGCTTGATTCCATATGTCCAAATAGGTCTAATAATTGTGATGTAGATCAGTGTTTTGTAATATACTGGAAGTTTTGAACGTTTGTCAAGTAAGAGTTGTAGTAATCGATATCTTCGAGCAGTTTCTTGTTTCAGTCTTGTGTGAGGATAATTGGATAAATAAATTTATATTTAATTAGAAGAGGATATTAAGAAAAAGATGGCCGCACCTACAGTTCTATATTCATATCGCTCTGTATTTGTTACCTTGCCATTTCTGTTTTACTGAGTAAACAGCCCTCAAACTTTGTGAATAGTGAGTTAGTGAACAGTTAAACACTTAATAAACCACAACTGGAGAGACAGGTGAGTGCAGTTAATTTTTATAAGCACGTAATAGACTGGTGTTCGCTAGAGCCTGGAAGTAGTGCTACGAGGCTACTTTCGGCACCTGCCGAGAGGCTACTAATTCCTTCTGCCCAGCTATTGTTTACAAGGTCTTGGCCAGCACTGTTGTCATTTCCCAATTCGTAACCGGGACATTATTCATATCTGGTTTAATTTTTGTGATTTTAAGACTTTATTTCCTTAAAGTTATTATTTCGAACTATTTTATTTCTTTATTTTTGTGTATTTCTTTTATTTATTTACTTGTTTCTATATATAAATCAGATATGTTTCTTTTAATTATGTTTTTATGTGTATATAATGTAGATAGTTTAGTTTTAAAAATTTTTTAAGTAAATTTTTGTTTATTAGCTATTGTAGGTATATATATATTTTTTTTTCTCTTCTCTTCTCTTATATTAGTGATTATGGACCCAGATATGATTACATCGTGTGATGACTCGGACGAAGAGACACCATTTTCAGAAATCAGTGAATCTGATTCGCAATATTTAAAGCGCCGGTCACTTCAGAAAAGAAACCGCCACTCAAACCCTGGATCCCTGGAGAATTCGCCAACCAAACAGAAAAATAAACAGGCCAAGATAAAACAATCACCTAAAGAAATTATATCTCCTCCTAAAACTCGCAGTACGACTGCAGCCAACAAAAATGAAACAATTATACCGTCAGCCGCTACATTAACGACTGCCGCCCCATCAACATCCGCCGCTCCATCAACATCCGCCGCTCAGTCTACAGCCAAAAATGTCAACGAAGTTCCGAGCCAAGGGTTTACAAATCCAGAACCACCTCCTATATTTGTCTCTAAAATCAGCGATTTTATGTCCTTCGGTCGAGAAATGGCAAAGTTGATCGGACAGTCTAATTTTCGTTGCTTTTCAAGACAAAGTGACATAAAAATCAACACCACCAGCAAAGAAAGTTATAAAAAGCTCATCAGTTATTTAACTACAAACAATTATGACTTCCATTGCTACCAATTAAAAGAAGAAAAATCATATCGAGTGGTTTTACGAGGACTCCACTCAACCACACCTACAGATGCCATCAAACGCGACCTGGAAGAAATTGGACATGTTGTTAGAAAGATTTCACCCGTCGTACATCCAAAAGAAAAATATACGCTTCCACTATTTTTCGTAGATCTAGAACCGGCCAAAAACAACTCGGAAATTTTTAATATCACTAGATTAGTCTACTCAACAGTCCGTTTCGAAGAACCAAGGAAGCAAACCAGCATTGTTCAATGCACAAAGTGTCAAAACTTGGGACACACAAAGACATACTGCTTTCACCCGGCAAGGTGCGTTAAATGCGCTGGTCCCCATGCCTCTGAAACCTGCCCGAAGCCTCGAACTGAGACAGCAACGTGTGCTCTTTGTGGCGAAGCCCATCCGGCGAGCTACAGGGGCTGCACTGTTTACAAAAATCTACTTCGGCAACGATCTCAAAATACACCGGGATTAAGAATAGAACAGAAGACTTGCTCCCAGGTACCTGCACTAGATAATTTGACTGACTTCCCAAGATTTAAGCAACCGCCACTTATCATCGCGCAACCGCAGCCTCTACCTCTACCTTCTACCTCTACCGTCAGCGATGTTAAAGATGACTTCAGGAAATCATTCTCTGAGACCGCCACCTTTAAGAAGCAGCAACCTAGACGTCAGGCGCCTCCAACCTCCCACACCAAGCCTCCTGCATCCCATCCACATCCACAAACTCCACTTCGGCCAACTCCTTCCCACCACCAATCCCTGCGGGTAAAACTACCTCCTGAACACCCTCAGAAAATCACACCCCGTCCTATTGTTCAGCCAAGCCAGCCGAAACCCTTACCTGAAGTTTCACAGAGGACTGAACATCCTCGTACCCCGCGCCTAATCCAGTCTCCTGTCAATACCCCTGACCACATAACTTATTCTTCTCATATTCCTTATCCGCACCCTTTTCCCAACCAAGATCTATCTAGCATATATACCATCCTGAACTCCTTTCTCTCAGATCTTGCAGAAACCATCAAACCTCTTGTCACCCTTCTCACTAGACTCCTTTCCGAAATACCATTAAATCTCCCACGATGAATGTAAAGCCCTTAACTATAGTATTGTGGAATGCTAATGGCCTACATAACCACCGTGACGAACTCGACGTATTTCTACATGACAAACAGATAGACGTAGCATTACTGACTGAAACCCACTTCACTAAACGATCAAAGTTTTACATACGTGACTACATCACTTATAGATCAGACCACCCTGACAACACTGCCCATGCCGGATCATGCATCCTAATCCATAAATCCCTATCCCATTCCCTTATTCCATCTACTCCAACTGACACCATACAATCAACCTCTATAATCATTTCAACTCGTCCTTTCCATGTAACCCTTTCAGCTGTATACTGTCCTCCCAATAAACCTCTTTCCTATAAGCTACTCGATACCCTATTTCGATCACTAGGACCGCGCTTCATTGCTGGAGGAGACTATAACGCCAAACACCAGCGATGGGGTTGTCGTACATCCAATCCCCGTGGCAATATCCTCTCAAGCGTCTCAATATCCAACTGTTATACTATCCTCTCACCCATGAACCCCACTTACTGGCCTACATCTCTCCGAAAACGTCCTGACATCCTCGATATATTTGTCTCTTCTCAGATATCCTTCTCCCAAACTATGATCGAAGCCCTGAATGACCTTTCATCAGATCACAGTCCAGTTCTGCTATCCTTGCATTCGAGCTATGTTCCTAAACCCCCAATCAACTCATTAATTACAGGACGTGTGGACTGGGACGGATTCCGATGCGACTTGGAGAATACATTGGATCTAAAAATTCCCCTCAAGACTCGACATGACATTGATAAAGCTGTTGGAATACTGACAGACTCAATAACTAACAGTATAAAAGATAACACTTCATCCACATTCAACATCAATACTACTCAACAGACTGTACTGCCACAGCACATTCGTATCTTATTAAGAGAAAAACGCAGAGCAAGATCGAAGTGGCATAGGACAAGATATCCTTCAGATAAAACTAATTAT
This sequence comes from Piezodorus guildinii, assembly GCA_023052935.1. Classification (NCBI taxonomy): domain Eukaryota; kingdom Metazoa; phylum Arthropoda; class Insecta; order Hemiptera; family Pentatomidae; genus Piezodorus; species Piezodorus guildinii. The sequence continues at coordinate 24,598,415 of CM041297.1, read as the reverse complement.
ACAAAATTGACCAACAAACTAAAATCAGAACTCAGTAAATTCAAAACTCAAACATTACTTAACATGACTGAAAACCTCACTACCACTGATAATTCACTCTGGACGACCACTAAAAAACTCCTAAAGTTCAAAGATTTTAATCATCCCCTCCTAAATGAATCACAATCCTGGACAAGATCAGACGACGAAAAATCCCGGACGTTCGCAGAACATCTCTCTAAAATATAAACCCTCATCCTGATATCCTTAATCCTCATCACCTCGATTGTATTGCAGCAGAACTGGATATTCCTCTCCAAATGAATCTTCCCCCTAAAGCGTTCCATCCATCCGAAATATCGAACATCATCCAGAGTTTACCATCCCGCAAAGCCCCTGGACATGACCTCATAACTTCCCGTATCCTAAAACTACTTCCTCGAAAAGCCATCCTATATCTTACTTACATCTGTAATGCCGTTCTCCGCTCCACATATTTTCCCGCTTCCTGGAAATTATCCATCATTAAAATGATCCCCAAACCCAAAAAGCCTCCAGAATACCCTTCCTCCTACCGCCCCATCTCTCTCATATGCATCATGGGTAAAATCCTTGAAAAACTTCTGCTTAAACGCATATATCCCATCCTTGATTCCAATCACATTATCCCAGATCATCAGTTTGGTTTCCGAACATCTCACTCCACTATCCAGCAATGCCATCGTGTGGTGGACGTTGTCTCGTCTTCATTGGAGCGCGGATTGTACTGCACGGGAGCCTTCCTCGATGTAGAACAGGCCTTTGACCGAGTGTGGCACCCGGGACTGCTTTACAAACTCCGTAAATTCCTCCCACCTACATACTTCCTTATTATCCAATCCTATCTCACAGACAGGTCCTTCAAAGTAAATCATAACCGTTCCTGTTCATCCCTTTTTAATCAGTGTGCAGGTGTTCCTCAAGGCAGTATTCTAGGACCCATCCTTTACACAGTTTATACAGCTGATATCCCATCCCATCCTAGCACTTTCCTTTCTACCTATGCTGATGACACATGTGTGTTATCAGTCAACAACGATCCAACTATTGCCTCCCAAACTCTTCAATCACACATCAAAGACCTTGAAGTATGGTGTCAGAACTGGAGAATAAAAATAAATTCCAATAAATCCCACCAAATCACCTTTACCCTTCGTCGTAAACCTATGACATCCTGCCCAACAGTATCCTTCAATAACACTCCTCTTGTCCCGGTTGAACAGATCCGATACCTAGGACTGCACCTGGACAAACGTCTTACTTGGAACCCTCATACAAGACTGAAAAGACAAGAAACTGCCCGACGTTTTCGACTCCTTCAACACTTACTAGACAAACGCTCTAACCTTCCACTTAAGTACAAAAGGCTCATCTATATGACTATCATCAGACCGATATGGACTTACGGAGTAGAGATTTGGGGCTCTACTAAACCATCAAATTCTTCCCGTCTCCAATCCTTGCAATCAAAAATCCTTCGAAAAATCCTCAACGCTCCTTATTTTGTCACAAATAAACTCATCCATAAAGACCTTAACGTTCCCTATGTTGCTGACTTGGCGCGAACCAGGTACCACTCCTTTCATGGCAAACTCCATTCCCACTCTAATCCACTTGTTTCAATCCTTGCTTCCTCTACAATCCCCGATAATCCTCCGAGGCGTCTGAAAAGAAGATGGCCACGAGACCTTCTAGTTTAACATAGTCTTTGGGGAGCTGCCAATGGGTAGTATCCCCACATGTGAATCCATGCCATTTTTATCTTGTATCCCATTTACTAGATGTATATTATTATACAGTTGTAAATAGCAATAAATATATCTAAAAAAAAAAAAAAATTAGAAGAGATATTTCTAATTAATATAATAATAGTAATATATTGTTGCAGTTTTTGTAATAAGACTTGTAATCAATCACCAGGGGGAAAAAACTGAAAATACGCTCAACAATCGTCTTTCACTTACCTCTATGGTTAAAATCCATTTTAGAACTTTTTAATAAAAAAGAGGTTAAAAAAATACTTTGAGCTTCGAAGGAAACATATTTTTTTTCAGATTAAATGAACTACCAATATAAATATTGTCAACAACAATCACTTAGCTTTATCTATATTATTACGTTGAAAGAATTTGCTCTTTTCTACTTTGGTTGGTTGTTGAATTAGTTCACCTTGTATTTACGTTTTTTTTTCCTGTTTTTTTTATATCAATTATAACAACATAAAATGGTTAGTTTTTCAAATCTACAAAATTAAAAATTCTTCAGGGAAAACAAAAAATTAAATATTGGCAATTAATCTCAGTCAAGCTATTTCAATCAGAATGAACGCAACAAGCCAATTAAAGTTTGCATCGATACAGCAAGTTTAATCAAAATAGTTAGATTGATATATTTAATGCATATTTAAAAAATGAAATACGTTGGTTTTAAAATTTATTGTAAAATTTTAAGTAACCTCAGAGGGTAATATAAAAGAGTAAAATTAAAAATTAATTAAATCAGAAAACACTGCAAATATTACACAATGGTTTATTGTTTTCAAATATTTATATTACAGCATACTACAATTTAAATACAGGTGTTAGCAGCTCACTTAAATGTATATCAATAAATTAAGAAAGACGAACTAGTAACACTGTCAATTTATATTTTAAAAAAATGGCTAATCATCACTGCTAATTTTAAAAGGCTATCTATATCTCTAATATATCTGATATTTCTGAATTGATTTAAATGGTTCTTCTTTGGTATTGTAGAGATTTTGATCAGCACTTCGAAAAATAAGTAAATATTTTTACTTATATATTCTATACAGTTTTGTTCTATCTTAAAAAATAACGGAGTTATTAAATTAAAGTATTTTCAATCGTCTGCCATTTTAAAAAAATCATCGGACAGTTACGTGAAGGATTCAGGATCGTCGTTGAATGGCCACTTATTTTTTAGCCAAATTTCGAAATAAAATCGGTTCAGAAGTTTCGGAAAATATCCACAGGTGGATTTTTAGAATCATTGTTCGGTTTCAACGTATTTTGTAATTTAAAGAGCAGATGTTTTTTATTTATTTATTTTCTGATCGATTAAAAATTATTCCGATTAAAAATATTAAAATCGATTCCTTTTTTTATATATCTTATGGACCGAATAAGAGAAGTTGACAAAGATGATCAGAGCCGGGTCACAGTTCATTGTCTGATTAGTTATTTAATTTAACAAATTTTAATCAACTGCTTCTTTAAACCTATAGCCTGATATCAATTTTTATACTTTAGTATTGCCGTCAAATTCCCTGTTATTTTTTAGTAAAATTTCAAGAAAAAAATGGGTTAATAGTTTTGATAAAAAGTCTGGGACGAACTTATTTTTTTATGTATTTACTATTCGGATTTTTCTTATCTTGAAACGTAAAACCTTAAATTTCGGAGAGAGAGGAGAGTGTTGTTTTTTTTGGACCTTATACCTTTGCCTTTTTGAAAAAAAGAAAAAACAGCTATAACATTTTAAACCACTTAATAGTAAAACTATTTTAATAAAGTATAATTTTTTATCGAATGATATCTTATGGACCGAAAAAGAGAATTTGGCACAGAAGTTCAGAGCTGGGTCACAGCTCATTGGCGAATTAGTTCTCGAATTGAACAAATTTTTATCGGCTGCTATTTTAAAACTAATCAGCTGATATCAAAGTCGATATGTTAGTATTATTTTCGAATCTATTTTATTTGTGTGTCAAATTTCGATTTTAAAAAATCGTGTCAGTAATTTCGTAGAAAAGTAAGATTTTTTTTTTTTTTTTTTTTTCGCTATTCGAGTTTTACCTATAATGAAACGTAAGAATTAAAATTTTGTAAGAACTGCATAATATATATATATATATATATATATATATATATATATATATATATATATATATATATATATATATATATATATATATTCTTTTTTCCGTCGAAGAACCTTTGCATTATTGAAAAGAATAACCACCTAAAACTTCTTAAATATCTGAACAGTAAAACGATTCCATTAGAGAATAGTTATTTATCGAATGATATCTTATGGACCGAAAAAGAGGAGTTGGCAAAGAAGATCAGAGCTGGGTCACAGCTCATTGGCTAATTGTTAACTTGAGGGGAAAATTCCCAAGTTGGTAGACTTACCGCCAAGAGCGGGAAATAGGTCATGGCGGGAAAACAGCCTCTTTGGCAGGGAGACTGTGGCGCTGCCTAGGAGTGACAGCGGGAAGGAAGGAGGTGAATATAGGAGTTGAAGAAAGTTACTAACTCAAATATAAGTTTTGCCGCCGGGTCTGTTTACGATCGGGGAGTTATCCGAAATAATATGTCCCGGAACGGACGGCTTTGTGTTGTGGGAGCACTTTTGTGAGGACCCTGACTCTGTTTGTCCAAGGACCTCTTTGTACCCGCCCATGTATTATGCATCTGTCTTCATCTTCTTCCTGGCCACTTCATCTCCAACTTCGTCTTTTGTGTCGGCTTAACCGAACAGAAATTGCAAAAGTTTAAAATAAACTTCGTAATACCTAACAACTTTACTGTTGGTATCCATACAATAAAAGAGATAGAAACAACTTTTATTGAAGATATAGAATTTCTTTTTTGGGGATTTTATTAAAACAGGAGGGTTTATTGTACAGGTAACAGTGGTAGGTAGGTTGAGACGTAGGACAATTTTGTATTTTTTAATATTGCTTTATTGAGAAATAACACAATCTGCCACTATCTAGGGCATTAAGTATTAGAGCTAAAAGAATTCATTCATTCCATATGTACAAAGTAAAATAAACAAATATTGGGTTGATGCAAAATTAATGCAGGTTTTTAGTAGGTATTGTAAATACGCCATATCTTTACTTTAACCATATATATTTAATCAAAATAATTTCCATCTGAATCAATGCACTTTTGCCAACGTTCAACAAGCTTTCTTATTCCACCAGAAAAAAAATCCGAATCCCTGGACTCAATGAAATCACGAAAAGAATTTTCAATGTCGTCCTGGTTTTGAAAATTTTTCTCCCTCAAAAAGTTGTCCAGATGCCTGAAAAAGTGGAAGTCTGTAGGAGAGAGGTCAGGTGAATAAGGCGGATGTTGGAGAACTTCGTAGCCCAACTCGTGCAGTCGTCGAAGCTTTGGTTGTGCAACGTGTGGTCTGGCGTTATCGTGGAGCAGGATCGGCCCCTTCCGATTCATCAATGCTGGGCAAAGACGTTGCAATTTTTGAGTTCCGAGTTCCGCCGCCATTTCTCGTGTGGTTTTGGTTGGGTCTTCTTCCACTTTTGACCTCAGCTGGTCGTTGTCCAGAGCAAGATGACGGCCCCGACCTTCCTTGTCTTCGAGGTCGAAATCTCCTCTGCGAAACTTCTGGAACCAACGCTGCACCGTGCACTCATTAATAGCCCCCTGACCCCACACTTCATTAATATTACGAGCCGTTTGCGCAGCGCTGCGCCCTAATTTAAATTCGTAAAAATAAATTTGACGAAAATCGCACTTTGACATTTTCGATTCAAGACCTTTGAACACACTGAACAAAACGATTTTACTAAACAAATTCATGGTGAAAGAGAGGGTATTAGATAAGGTTTGTTTTGGTATAATAATGATCAATGTTAGGATTAGCTTTGTTTACACAATTGGAATTAAGATATTGCAATAGAGGAAACCTGCATTAATTTCGCATCAGCCCAATAATAAAATAAAATAAGTTAACCTAAATAACAATTGAAGAAAAAATAAAATAAAATAATTATAATCTTAGCCACATCCATACCAATATACATTATTTACATACTGCCCCTGGGAACTCCGAATCGAACCTCTACATCCAAAATGGATGCCGAGGCACAATGTCAGGAAATTCCAGCGCCTCTCAGTCAGCCGCGTCACTAGTCAAGCCAGTGGAGGCTGGTTGAGGGCGCTAGAGCCACACACTGTCAGGCATGAGTGGAGAAGTTGGCCATTGCCAGCACTCCAGTTGCTTATTTATAAGAGATCTCTAGGCCACTGCCGCCTCAACCTAGGAGGAGGGTTGTAAGGATGGTTGGTACTAGATAGGGATTGTGCAAAGGGATTAGGAAAAAGAGTCAGTTTCTGGTGGAAGGTTAAGAATTTGGATGGGATGAGATCGAGGACATAAGGGATCTTGAGGTCATGATGTAATATCTTGTTTCTAACATAATAGGGAGCATTGACTATTTTCTAAGGACTCTGGATTGAAAGAATTGGATACGTTTGACGTTCGAAAATTTAGAACTACCCTTAGTTCAATTCTGTAGGTCTACATAGGTTTGAGAATTGTCTTGTAAATTAATAGTTTGTTTCCAATGGAAAATTGTGATGTTCTGTTCAGTAGTCTATCTTCCGTATCTTCTGTTGAGCTCTTGTCTTTCAAGTAAAGTATGTGGGTTCTGGGTCAGTCTTTTGGTAGGACTACTAGGCAATGAATTTGAACTAGTTTATACCGAATTCGAAACTGAGCATTAAGACTTTAAAATTAAAATAAATTTTATTCCTTGACTAGTTGTTCTCTCAGGATATCAATAATGCACAGAACAAATATTTGTTAAAATTTCAGTATTGTAATCTCTTCAATATCCATTACAAGACATGGATCGCATTGGTTATCAACGACTAGTTTTTATGTATCGGTTTGCAAAATAAGTTCTTAGCTTTTTTTAATAATTCTATTTTATCTTCTCTGTTTATAAAATCATATTTAATTTCTCAATAACGTTTGCATATTCTAAAACGATTTTTTAAGGGGTTTGTATGCATTGGTTCCAACAGAGAATCCTTATATTTATGTTTTATTTTACTTGCTCAAAATGGAAAGGAAAAAATTCATTTTCATCATTTAATGATTTTTTATTTTCGAAAAGACTTTTTTTTTATCCGCTGTAAGGACTGTTTACAAAATTTGCAGTAATTATTGCGATGATTTCTTATTAGAAAGCACCGTACGTAAGCGGTTTGATCGGATTAGAACCGGAAATTTTAACTTGAATGATGCAAAGCGCTCGAGTCTTCCTTCATCTGTTGATGATGACCAAATTCCCAAAATAACCTAAAAAGATGGCAACATGTAATCAAAACGGTATCAAAACAGTTAATATATACTTTATTAAACAAATATAAAACAATATGAAATTTTTATTGAAATCACCATTAAAAAAACCCAATTATTATCCTAAGCTGTTCTCCTTTTTAAGACTCCCGATACCTGGGGCGGGTAAGGAGGTGGTTCAAGATCAAGAAAAGAGAACCGACCTTCATCTCTCCAGTCTACTCGCCCACCAACTATCCTGCTCCTGATTCTCAAAATTAGTTAAAAGATGGAATATGTAATATATTTAAATGGGTCATACACTATTGATTTAAAATATTCACAAGGATTGGAAGTGTTTCATTTGTTTCAAATCATTATTAAAAAAAAATCTGGTGCGGGCAACACACGACTTTCACTTACCTCGATTTTTAAAATCAATGAAAGAATTTTCAAATACAGTTAGAGATAAAAATACGTGAAACTATTAAGGAATTAATCAAATTGAATTTATATATAAACATGTGTTTTATTAAAAAATCTATTATATTATTATCTAAAATAATCAGTTAGTTTTATCTTCTTCTCATCACTCTCTATTAACTTCTAAAAGCTTGTGTATGAGATGATATTTTTTCTAAAATCTTTAGCTTTCCAACGGTATATCATACATGTATATTACTGCTCTTATGTTAAAAAACGAAAAATTTCATTAAAAATATATTTTTTCTGTTTTCTCCTTTAGTTGGGTATCGAATTTATTCAATTTATATATTTACCTGTTTTTCATCAGCGCTAACAAGATAATATTAATTTTACATCGATATAGCGAGTTTAATCAAAATCGTCAGAACCGTTTTTGAGAAAATCGAAAAAAGGTGCAAAATGCATGGTATAAAGTGCCTCTTCTGGTAAGCTCATTTTGATGAAAAAAGTTTTGTCACGTCTCGGGCGTATAGTTGTCTTAAATATGAAATTTCAGTTTCATAGGACTTACCGTTTCCGCCCGGGAGTTACCACAGACACACACACACACAGACCTTTTTGCGGGACTTGGTTATTTGGACTCAGGGGACCCTAAAACGTGTATTTCCGTTGAAAACTGGAATTCGAAAATTTTCACGATCGCAATACTTTCCTTACTATATATAGTAAGTGAAAGTAAAAAGGCTATGAACTTATTTTAGAACCCAATATTAAAATATTTCATATGATGAAAATATTGATAGTTTAGGGAATGGAGAAATAATTGGTTCATTGCTTTACGAATGGACGTAGGCAATGAATTTTAAAAAAAAGGTAGCAGGAATGACAAAACTTTTTTAAAGAAAGTGGATCTGTGGGAAAGTACATAAAAGTTCGGATGTCGACTTTAGTGAACAGACAAAAGAATATGTGGTAAGCATATCGAGTATATAAAGAGATTTTTTTTCCTTCTTTTTTTTTAACTATCAGAAATAACAGATACCAGGAAGGTATTGCCGACGGAAAGAAGAATATAGCTACTTCTGGAAGCTACTGATAATTCCACTCATGAAGCTAATGAATGAAGACATTAGTCTCTTGACTCTTGTGTCAATGTTTTCAGACAGCCCGCCATACACGTGGCAACCAGTTAAACTAGGGAAAAATAAAAAGGAGGCTGGAAGCAGACGGGTTTTGGATGAGATGGATTCGCGAAATCTTAGAAATTGTTTAATATCAGCTATGGATTTTCGGTTGATTTGAGAAATATGATTACTCTAGGATATATTTTGATCAATAATGACTCCAAGGTTTCTTACTAAGGTGTGGAAGTTACTTACTAGTCTATTAAGAAGAAATAAGTTGAATATTCACTGTATCTAATTTCAATTTCATATTTACATTATTTGCTTGTAATTATTTTTAAAATGGGCATGACTCTTCCGAATGATTTTTCTGATATAAATAAACTTTATATGTAAAAATTTTGCATTAAAGCTCTATCAGAATATTAATATCGAGCTTACATAAAATCAAAAACCATTTAATTTTACATATATGGTATACAGTAGGTTTATTCAAAACATTAGAACTGCTTGAGTAGATCATAAAAACTTTTAAATGCAACGTATGGGGTCAGCTGTGGTGTAGGAGCTAGCATAACAGCTTTCTATACCCAAGATTGCGAATGAATAAATAACAAATGCAATGTAGAATTTCTAACTCATCGATTATGGTAAAAAAGTTGCTGTAATATCCAAGACATCATATATTTGTCTTAAAAATGATCTTCCCGTTTATATTTTGTAGAACTTTTCGTATTTGAGCAAAACACATACACACATACCTTATAGCAGGACATTACCAGAAAACTATTTTTATATCACTTATATTTGGATAAATAAAAATACGTAAAACTATTTTTGTTCTTTTCTCCTTTGATTGATTATAAAATTCGTTCATCTTATATGTATGCTTGTTTTAATATTTTATTTTTATTTTATTTTTTAACATCATTTTTTGAAATTTACAACTGTACTTCAAGGTACAACAAGTAAATGTGACAAAAGATAAATAGCGTGAAACAAACTTGAAGAAGAACTACCCAATGGCAGAACTCCTGTAAGTTTTCTAAACTAGAAGGTCTCGAGGCCATCTTTTTTTCAGACGCCTCGGAGGATTGTCAGGAATTGAAGAGGAAGCAAGTAATGAAACAAGAGGATTAGGGTGGAAATGGAGTTTGTCATGAAAGGAATGGTATCTAGATCGGGCCAAATCAGCAACATACGGAACGTTGAGGTCTTTATGGATAAGTTTGTTCGTGACAAAGTAAGTAGCATTGAGGATTTTACGAAGGATTTTGGATTGTAGGGATTGGATACGGGAAGAATTCGATGGTTTAGTAGAGCCCCAAAGCTCCACTCCGTACGTCCATATCGGCCTTATGATAGTCATGTAGATGAGTCTTTTGTAGTTAAGTGGAAGATTAGAACGTTTTTCTAGTAAGTGTTGAAGAAGTCGAAAACGTCGTGCAGTTTCTTGTCGTTTCAGTCTTGTGTGAGGGTTCCAAGTAAGGCGTTTGTCAAGGTGCAGTCCTTGATATCGGATCTGTTCAACCAGGACAAGAGGAGTATTATTGAAAGAGACAGTAGGGGAGGATATCATAGGTTTACGACGATGGGTAAAGGTAATTTGGTTGGATTTGTTAGCATTAATTTTAATTCTCCAGTTCTGACACCATACCTCAAGGTCTCTGAGGTGGGATTGGAGAGTTTGAGAGGCAATAGTTGGATCAGTATTGACTGATAACACACAAGTGTCATCAGCATAGGTAGAAAGGAAAGTGTTAGGATGGGATGGGATATCAGGGATAAACTGTGTAAAGAATGGATCCTAGGATACTGCCTTGAGGAACACCAGCAAACTGACTAAAAATGGATGAATAGGGATTATTATGATTGACATTGAAGGATCGGTCAGTGAGGTAGGACTGGATAAGAAGGAAGTATACTGGGGGGAGGAATTTGCGGAGCTTGTAAAGCAGCCCTGGGTGCCAGACTCGGTCAAAGGCCTGTTCCTCGTCGACGAAGGCTCCCGTACAATACAAGCCGCGCTCCAATGTAGACGATACAACGTCCACCACACGATGACATTGCTGTTTTAATAATTAAATTTAAAAACTTTTAAATCAAGTAACAGTTGAATAATATTTAAGAATAATATTTATATTTTATTCTTTGTTCCGCATTTTTTTTTCTTTGAGTTATGTCAATTCGTAAAGACTTTCATTACAATGGAGAAAAACATAAATATGTGTATTTATCTTTGACTTAAAATAAATATTATAGTAATTTAAAGAATAAATAAAATCCTAAAGGCAATGAAGGACACTTAAACTTCAGTAGAAAACGTATAATATGAAGTTATAAATAAAGTTAGAACAGACAAATATTCTTCTTAAAGATGTTGAAAGGAAAATAATAATTAAAAAAATATACTATTCATTTAAGAGAAGGAAAAACCTTCTAAAGTACAACGAAAAAAAGTTCCCCAAAAGAGGTAAAGCTTTTTTTATTTTTATTTTATTGAATTTTACAACTGTATTTTACATAAATACAATACGTAAAAGTGATGAATTATAATAAAAGGCGTAAAAGGCTTGTGAAGAAATTACCAAGCGGTAGTACTTGGATGTTTATTTAAGTAAGTAGATCCCGAGGAAATAATCCAAAGCTTAATATAAAAAATATACACGAGCATAAAACACGTAGGCCTTCAAAAAGAACACATACACATATATGTTATACAGGCAGAAACACAAATGAAACAAGTTGAAAAAACTAGTGATTCAGCATTTCACGGCCTGAAAACAAGAGGGTTATGATGAAGAGCCCCTGGAGCTGGAAGCGATCCATCAAAGCCGTTCTGCTAAACAAGCCAAGGGGCAAGAAAAATCTCCGCTTCTTTACTCTAAATATAGAAACATTTACAACATAAAAAGTACCTTTCTAACGTAATTTTTACCCCTAAGGCCATTTTTTACTTTCCTTGGCAACAAGGTAAAGAAAGGTATCGTGCCCGGATCATATTTTTATAAATAAACTTTGTTCTCAAAGGATCTGTGTGATTCAGACCAGTCTGAGTTTTTATCAAGGCTGCAAATGATTACACAATGGTTTATTATTTCCAAATAACCATATTAGAGTATGGCGGTTTATAAAGCTATTTAGAGAAAGCTAACCAATATGAAAAGCAATAAAAACTTCAAAGGGAAATGGACTTTAATGTTCCATCACTAATGCTAACTTCAAAACGCTATATCTCTGCTATTTATGAACCGATTTCAATGATTCCTTTTTAGTTTCGTAGGAAATAAATAAACAAGCTAATATATTGGCGAAGATTATATAAGATTATTTTACTTTATTTCTATCTTTTTTTTAACACTAATAGCAGAAAAATAAATTTTGGGATTTATTTATTAATTTGGAAGAAAGTTTTTTTTGTTGTTTTTATGAGTTCTAATTATCTTGAAACGTGAGCCCTCAAATCTTTAGAGGGCGTAATTTTTTTTTTTTTTTTTTTTTTTTTTTTTTCCAGCTTTACAAAGGTTCATTATTGACAATAATAAACCTAAAACATTTGTACTAGACTACGTCATTATTTATTTCTTCTCAATTTTTCTTTTTTAGAAGGAAGGCCTAAAGTTTTTTAAGAAACCTTATTAAAAGTACTGTTTTGACATTAAAATTTTCGAATACCAGTTTTCATCGGAAATACACATTGTAGTGTCATATAAGTCAATATGATGAAGTCCTGATAAGGTCTGTGTGTGTGTGTGTGTGGGAGGGGGAGGGGTAGAGGTAAGTCTGTCACAAAAAAAGTGGTACAATATCGAATTTTCATATTTAAGACAACTTTATGCTCGTGATGTTACAGCAACTTTTTTTAAATCAATATCAGCTAACCAGAAGAGCCACTTATATCATGCATAAAGTTCTCTTTTTACAATTTTCTCAAAGACGGCTATAACGATTTTAATTAAACTCGCCATTTAGATGTAAAATTCAATGAGCTTTAATATGATGTAGGCTTTATTCTGATTGAAATAGTCTGACAGGGCTGAAATGCCGATATTTTTTCTTCCTCTAAAGAACCTTCAATTTTGTAGATTTTAAACAATTGCATCGATCGTCTTGTTATCATTGATAAATAACTGCTAAATGTGCAAGTTGAGCGAATTTGACACACAAATAAAGGATAAAGGCGCAAACACATTTTATATGTAATTTACTAATGTATGTGTTTTTGATCACAATAGTAGTAATATAGATGTATAATATGCCATTGGATAACTAAAGATTAAAGAAAAAATATTATCTAATACACGGAATTGTAAAAGTCAATGGAAAGTGATGAAAAGCCGATAAAACTTACTAATTGTTGTTGATAAAAATCTGGTGTAGGCAACAAACGACTTTCACTTACCGTCATTGTTAAAATTGTTTAAAGAATTTTCAAATACAGTTAGAGATAAAAATGTATGAAACAAATAAAGTATTAATTAAATTAAATTTCTATAGAAACATGTGTTTTATCAAATAACCTATTATATTTTTACCTACAACAATCAGTTAGTTTTATCGGCTTTTCATCACTCTTTATCATATTTTACAAGCTTGTGTATTAGATAATATTTATTCTAAAATCTTTAGCTAACCAACGGTATATTATACGTCTATATTACTGTTCTTATGTTAAAAAAAAAAAAAAAATGGCATTAAAAAAATAATTTCGAAGTTTTCTCCTTTAGTTAGATGTCGAATTCGTTCAACCTATATATTTAACTTTTTTTATCCTTGGCAACATGATTACGTTGTTAATTAATATAAAATTAATAGCATTTAATGTCTGTCAGACTATTTCAATCAGAATAAAACTTACATCGTATAAAAGCCCATCATATTTTAAATCGATATATTGAGTTTAATCAAATCATTTTAGACGTTTTTGAGAAATTCGTAAAAAGGTGCAATATGCATGGTATAAAGAAGTTCTTCTGGTGAGGTGATTATGATGAAAAAGTTTCTGTAACATCTCGGACGTATAGTTGTTTTAAATATGAAATTTCAGTTTAATAGGACTTTTCTTTTTTGATAAGGAGTTACCACACACACAGATCTTTTTTCGGTCATTTGGTCATTTGTACTTAGGGGACGCTAAAGCGCGTATTTCCGGCGAAAACGGTAAATTTAAAATTTTCACGATCGCAATACTTTCCCTTATCATATATTTCATATATATGTAAGTGAACGTAAAAATATAGTAGATTATTTAATATATCCATGTTCCCATTGAAGTTCAATTTAATTATTTGTTTTAACAATTTATCTCTGAATGTGTTTAAAAATGCCTAGATTGATTTTAACAACAGAGGTAAGTGAAAGTCTTGTGTTCCTCGCATCAGATTTTTAATTTTTTTTTCCCCGGGAATATTAACTAGGAAATTAATATGAAAAAAAAACGGAATTTCTCAAAAGATTAATATTTAAAAAATAAAATAGAGTATAAATTTCATCAGACCATACGAAACGCAGTGCTGAGTCTGGACCGAAAACTGTAGAGATCTGTTGCTGACCTCTGGTATCACTCAACCTGACATGGCTACATGGAACAGACACTTCTAAGCTTTTTCAAACACAATTAAAGCAGACATCCTATATAATTTATAAACTAAAAAATAAATTAGTTGTTGTAGCCAGATATCTCATATGAAAACTGTTTTATATAAGGTCGGAAACTTAAATATTTAAAAAAATGTGGACATCGCATTACCTTAATTATTTTTTCTAGAAAATAGATTATTTTGTAAGGAATATTATTATATTCTTTTACCTATTTATAAAATAAATAATCTGAGAAATTATTACGATAGTGGAATTTTCTAGTTCCGGTTTTCCATATAAATACGCGGTTTACTGTTCCTAGGTCCAAATAACCAAGTTGCGCGTAAAGTTGTGCGTGTGTCGTAAGTCTAACTAGAAAATGAAAAGTCGTAAGAATCTGTAACTTTATACTTAGGGCAATTATACGCCCGTGTTGATACACTAATTTTTTCACTAAAATCAGCTGACAATTTTGATAAAACTCGCTATGTCAATGTAAAATTTAATGGGGTCTAATATCAGGTAGGTATCATTCTGATTTAAATAGTCTAACAGGGGTTAAATTATAAATATTCAAATTTACTTTTATTAGTACCTTTGTTTTTGTAGATACCCCCAAATAATATTCATATCATTTTATTAATATTGATTAAAATGGATAAATATGGAGACTAATATTACTTTTTTTTAAAGATTAATATTTAAAAAATAAAATAGATTATAAATTTCATCAGACCATACGAAACGCAGTGCTGAGTCTGGACCGAAAACTGTAGAGATCTGTTGCTGACCTCTGGTATCACTCAACTGGTATCATTTTTTTTTTTTACTTAAGATCTGGGAAACTGAAAAAATGCCCGAAGAATGGAAAGAATCAATACTTATTCCGATTCACAAAAAAGGACCGAGGTCGGATTGTAACAACTATCGTGGGATCTCTCTTCTCCCAGTATGCTATAAAATATTCTCTTCAATTTTAACTAGTCGAATAACGGAATACGCTGAGGAAATTATCGGTGATTACCAATGTGGTTTTAGGCGGAATCGCTCGACTATTGACCAAATATTTTCCTTACGTCAAATATTAGAGAAAAAATTTGAATACAACGGTGCAGTCCATCAACTTTATATCGATTTTAAAAAGGCTTATGAATTAATAGACCGTCAGAAGCTATATAACATCATGATTGAACAGGGAATACCTAGAAAGTTAGTAAACCTAGTAGAGATGTGTTTGTCGGAAACATTCCATAAAGTTAGAATCGGTCATAATTACTCCGAGAGATTTGAGGTGCGATCGGGTTTGAAACAGGGTGACTCCCTTTCACCTGTGTTATTTAATATAGCTTTAGAATATGCCATAGAAAAGGTGATGTGTACCGAGAAAGGCTTAAATATGGGTGACAAAATTCCGGTTTTGGGGTATGCCGATGATCTGGTACTGCTAGGTGAAGACACGGAAACCATACAACTAAATACAAGTGTGTTAATAAAAACCGGTAAAGAAATAGGGCTCGAATTAAATACCGATAAGACGAAGTATGTGATTAGTAGCAGAAACGGTGTCGATCTTGGTGATATTGATGTATCAGGTCATACTTTTGAACACGTAGAGAAATTCAAGTATTTAGGTTCAATTATAAGTAGAAAAAATTAAATCCAGGAAGAAATAAAGTCCCGGTTAAAGGTGGGAAATGCGTGCTATTATTCAGTTGCTAAGTTACTTAGTTCGCGGCTTCTATCTAAAAACTTAAAGATTAGAATTTATAAAACTATTATTCTTCCAACGGTTCTTTACGGATGTGAAACGTGGCCGCTTACTTTGAAGGATAAACAACGGCTTAAGGTTTTCGAAAATAAGGTATTGCGTAAAATATTTGGTTCGAAGAGAGATGAGGCCACTGGGAGTTTAGAAGGTTGCACAACGCGGAATTGCGGAGTTTGTACCCTGTGAATATAATTGAGCTGATTGCATCGCGGAGACTCAAATGGGCGAGTAATGTTGTTGGGCTCGATGACGAGCGGATTCCGAGAAAGTTGATATTTGCTGATCCGACTGGTAGGCGTCCGAAAGCTAGGCCGAAGCGGAGGTGGGAGGATTGCGTTAAGGCTGATCTCGGGAGCTTGGGCATGGATGGTGAACATTGGAGGAGTCTGTGTAAGCGGAATTTGGTGGTATCGGCATCGAACCTTTGGGTTCGCTAAGCCTATTATTATCATTATTATGGAGACTAAACGAATTTAATAAATAAATGAAGGAGAAAAGAGTAAAAACATTTTATAGGTTATTTTTTCTTAACATAAGAATGGTAATGTAGATGTTTTATTTATATATCTCTATATATAAAATGATGACGCGATTTTGGTTTCCGCTCCTTCTAACCACGATACGGTTTTCATCATCATTAAGGGCATTCTTTCCTGAAGGATTATAAGTAAAATACATTGTAATTTAGCTTTTCTTTAAATGGGAAAATAAGTTTTCTGTAACTTAAATTTTCTTAACTTCTAAAGTAAGTTTTCTGTAACTGTAAGTTTTTAAATCTAAAAACTAACATAGTTATTAGGTTTTTTTAATTTGTTAATATTTTATAAAAACAGATGTATCACAGTAAACTAAATGTGAATCGTATTTAAACTAAAAAATGTGGAGCGGGCAACACACGTCGTTCACTTACGTCCGTTTTAAAATCGATTAGAGAATTTCCAAATATGAGTGAAACTATTAAATAATTAGTTAAATGGAATTTCTATAGAAACATGTGTTTTATTAAAAAATATATTTTTATCTAAAATAATCAGTTAGTTTTATCGGCTTTTCATCACTCTCTATTAACTTTTAAAAGCTTGTGTATGAGATAATACTTTTTCTGAAATCATTAGCTTTCCAACGGTATATCATACATGTATATTACTGTTCTTATGTCCAAAAACAAAAAATTTCATGAAAAATATATTTTTTCAGTTTTCTCCTTTAGTTAAGTGTCGAATTCATTAAATTTATATATTTACCTGTTTTTCATCAGTGGTAACAAGATAATATAGTTATTTTTATAGGATCGACAAAATTACAGGTACTATAGAGGAGGAAAATTTAAAATATCGGCATTTCAGCCCTGTCAGACCATTTTAATCCAAATGAATCCTAAATTATATTAAAGCCCATTAAATTTTACATCGAT
This sequence comes from Piezodorus guildinii, assembly GCA_023052935.1. Lineage (NCBI taxonomy): Eukaryota > Metazoa > Arthropoda > Insecta > Hemiptera > Pentatomidae > Piezodorus > Piezodorus guildinii. The sequence continues at coordinate 24,581,023 of CM041297.1, read as the reverse complement.
TATAGCCAGTTTAATCAAAATCGTAAAAACCGTTTTTGAGAAAATCGAAAAAAGTACAAAATGCATGGTATAAAGTACCTCTTCTGGTAAGCTCATTTTTATGAAAAAGGTTTTGTAACGTCTCGGGCGTATATTTGACTGAAATATGAAATTTCAGTTTCATAGGACTTACCGTTTCCGCCTGGGAGTTACCAAACAACACACACACCTTTTTGCGGGACTTAGTTATTTGGACTCAGGGGACCCTAAAATGTGTATTTCTGTTGAAAACTGGAATTCGAAAATTTCCACGATCAATACTTTCCCTTACTATATATAGTAAGTGACAGTAAAAAAGCCTTTAAAACTGTAATTTATAGTTTATTTGAAATATTAAATAGTTATAAAGCCTAAGAGTGCATGAACCTTTGCTATTCCTGTAGTTTTTGATATGCATTACATATTTATTGTGATCCACTTTAAAATAACGAACAACTAAACATCAAGAAATTTTGATATATTTTTCATTTTTGCCAATGATTAAATATAATAATCAATAGTCGTTAAGAAATAAATATATTTTGTCCCTAATTCATTTTTCATCACGATGAACTTCTAATCCTTATGCAATAAATTCTAAATCGGTCAGAGTTTTTTTTTAAATCAAATGACTACACATTCAAATAAAACTCGTGTGAAACAGGGGTGAGTCAACGAGTAAATTATATGTATGATAATACTTTTTCGATTTTAAGGCGTTTTAGTGTTATAATTTGATAGAGTTTTCTTAAAATATGCGAGGCACTAAATAAAAAAAAAAAAAGGCTTCAGCCACGATATAAATTCTCATTGAGTCAGAAATATTGGCCCATTCAAACAACTCGGCCAGTAGATTGTTAAAATGTGAATTTTCTTCGTAGAAGAGATAGAGGTGGATGATATATGGTTAATTCCGAAAACCTGTACAATCGGAGGTTTTAGAGTACCCAATATATACTGTGTTGCCACGATAATTATGTAGAATTTTAAGTTTTCTTTGAAAAAAACCCTTTATATAACAAAATTTTTCACGTAATAGGATTATTCTTTTCATAAGTCCAACACTTCTCCATAGGATAATGTCAGTATACCTCCGTAGCTTTTCGTAGCTTAGAAACAATTCCGTCTTAACAAAATGTTTTGTTGGGTTGTCTTACTTCATGTTCTTGAACCATTTTTGCTTTCGCCTTTATATATATATATATTATATTAATAATTTTCAATTATATTTATATATAATATATATATTATATATATTATAGTAAATATTTCTATCGGAAAATTGCATTTTTCAAGTCGAAATATTAATTTTTAGGTTTCTTTGAGTTCAAATAAGCAAATTGCGTAAAAAGTTGTGCGTGTGTGTTCTAAAGTCTATTACGAAAACGTAAAGTTGTGAGAAACTGAAATTTTATATTTAAGACAATTATATAAACTAAATGTCAAATTTCCTAGAAGAAAATTCCTCCTCCTTGGCCCTCTCCAATCCGGTTTTCGCCTGTTTTTACTACTCAAATCCGCTCTCCTTAAAATAACACAAGACCTGCAAAATGCCATTGATCACCAAAAATTAACTATATTATCCTCCTAGATTTCTCAAAGGCGTTTGACACGGTTGACCATAGCATCCTTCTTACCAAACTCCATAATCTTCCAGTATCCAATAGTGCTTTTCGCTGGTTTCAATCATTCCTCTCCGTTCTCAGTATGTAGTAGTGCCGGATCAACCTCCTTCCAGTACCCAGCACTATCCTGTGGTGACCCTCAGGGATCGTCTCTATCCCCCACCTTATTCGCTATCTACATTAATGACCTCCCTCTCGTTATCCATCACTCTAAACACCACCTCTATGCTGACGATTTCCAAATATACCTTTCCTTTCCACCATCCGACCTATTACTAGCTATAGAAAGACTACAAGAGTACTTAAATCAAATAAGTCACTGAGCTGTAGTCATTAGGTTAAAACTTAAAGCTGAAAAAACAAAAGCAATCGTAATAGGATCCCATCACCTCCTAAAAACAGTCCCACATATCCCAACCCTGTACCTAAATTGTAATCCTATAAAGTTCCACCCCACTTTCAGGATTCTTGGAGTGACCTTCGACCAAACTCTATCCTTCAAAAATCATATTTCCGAAATCTCCTGTCGTACCTTTTCAACCTTAAAGCGACTGTATTCCCTCCGTCACCTATTCCCGCTTGGAACCCGAAAACTCCTCGTTACCTCCCTAATATTTCCCCACTTTGACTATTGCGGTACGGTATACGATGGTGTTTCTGGGGATCTCGAGGTAAAAATTAAACGTTTAATTAATTGCTTTGTCCGATTTATCTTCGGGGTCCCTAGGTACGCCTCCGTATCCCAATTTTATGGCGAGTTAAAGTGGCTTTACCCTTCCAATCGTCGCAAGTATTTCCTTGCGTCATTCCTTTACCAAGCTATCCATTCCCGCTGTCCATCATACATTTTTGACCTCCTACAATTCAAATCCTCTGTCCATCCTCGTTGTACACGTTCCAGGCCTTCAGATTTATACAGTACGGCCCACCGAATAGCACATTTCGACAGATCCTTTCTCATTCGATCCACAATCCTATGGAATTCCATTCCTCCTTCCATCCGTCACTCCAATTCTCTTTTTACCTTCAAATTCCGCATATTTAATTACTTAATGAAGATCCAGAATCAATAAACTTGTAAATAAGCTTTTTTATTTATTTTTGTTGTTGTTTTCTTATCAATTGAATATGCCTATTTTATATAAGTAATTATCAACTTGTTTATATGTACTTGATATGTTCTAAGACCCCAAAGCACTTTTTGTACATACTGTATACTTTTATTCTAAAGGGACATGTCCCAGGATAATAATAAAAAATGTATTTATTTATTTATCTACTTAAATGCAGCTCCATGTTTTTCACCGAAAGTGCTACTTTATACTATGCAAATTGCACCTTTTTACGATTTTTTTTTCAAAAACGGATGTAACGATTTTGATTAAACTAGCTATGTCGATGTAAAATTTAGTACAGTTTAGTAACGCATAGATTACATTCTGAGCGAAAAAGTCTGGCAAGGCTTAAATGTCGATTTTTTAAAATTTTCTTCCTCTCATTTTGTAGATTTAAAAGAAAAAATTGACCATATCTTGTTATAAAATATATCATGGTTGATAAAAACGGAGTATATATACAATTTACACGAATTCCATAACCGAATACGAATATAGGAGAAAAGAGCAAACATATTTTTCAGATTATTTTCCTTTTCTTTTTTTTTTTTAACAAAAAAACAATAATATAGATGTATAAATATTTCTATCCAAATTATGTTCAGTAACAAAATTGAGATAGATCTGTGATATCACTTAAATTAAAAACCAATTTGCTAAAGCAGCTTGTACGCTGCCTAGGCTATTTAAAAAAGAGTTGGGATCAGTGAACAATGTGAAGAAAAGTTATAGTGCAAAGACCTATCAATGCATTATTGTTAAAAACAGTTTTTTCGTTGCCGATTTTTTTTAATTTATATAGAGGGATTTATTCATTATTCCAGAGAATACAAACAAGATTTTTTTTTTTTTTAACTGAAGGTTATATTCACGAATATAAGCGCGGACATTATCCCATGTGTCAATACGGTGTAAATAATGACCTAGCTTTGGAAGCTGAAACACAACCACAGTGAAAATAGGCGAGCCATAAATTCATTTGCGAACGTCAGAGCTAGCACTCTACAGTTAGACCATTCGAGAGAATTTTCCACTTCTAATTTGCATAACGATGGTTTTTCCGAGCAACGTTTTCCAACAGCCTACCGATCGGAATTAATACCTAAGTCTTGTAAATGTTCAAACGGAAATACGTCTATTTTACTTTCACTTACTATATATAGTAAGGGAAAGTATTGCGATCGTGAAAATTTTCGAATTCCAGTTTTCAACGGAAATACACATATTACCTGAGTCCAAATAACCAAGTCCCGCAAAAAGGTGTGTGTGTGGTAACTCCCGGGCGGAAACGGTAAGTCCTATGAAACTGAAATTTCATAATTAAGACAAATATTCGCCCGAGACGTTACAAAACCTTTTTCATCAAAATGAGCTTACCAGAAGAGCCACTTTATAATATGCATTTTGCACCATTTTCGATTTTCTCGAAAACGGTTTCGACGATTTTGATTACACTGGCTATAATCGATGTAAAATTTAATGGGCTTTAATATAATTTAGGATTAATTTGGATTAAAATGGTCTGACAGGGCTGAAATGCCGATATTTTAAATTTTCCTCCTCTATAGTACCTGTAATTTTGTCGATCCTATAAAAATAACTATATTATCTTGTTACCACTGATGAAAAACAGGTAAATATATAAATTTAATGAATTCGACACTTAACTAAAGGAGAAAACTGAAAAAATATATTTTTCATGAAATTTTTTGTTTTTGGACATAAGAACAGTAATATACATGTATGGTATACCGTTTGAAAGCCAATGATTTTAGAAAAAATATTATCTCATACAAAAGCTTTTAAAAGTTAATAGAGTGTGATGAAAAGCCGATAAAACTAACTGATTATTTTAGATAAAAATATATTTTTTAATAAAACACATGTTTCTATAGAAATTCCATTTAATTAATTCATTAATGGTTTCACTCATTATTATCTCTAACTGTATCTGAAAATTCTTTCATTGATTTTAAAAATGGAGGTAAGTGAAAGTCATTTGTTGCCCGCACCAGATTTTTTAGTATGATGAAACAAAATTTCAAGGGATTATAGGTTCTTAACTTGATTTCTAGGCACTGAGTCCATTAATTATAATTACACTTTGAATTTTACGGACATCGTAATGGGACTTTAACTGTGAACACAAGAGGAATTTTAAGGTATGTAATGTTGTATTAGTAAATTAAATAATAGTAAACCAGTAGACCCTGATTCCGATCCTGATCCCTGTAGATACCACCTCCGTTTGGTACGGGTGAGATTTGAATGAGATGTCTTTTATGTTTAAGAAATCTGTCTTAGACCGATTTAGAGTTTATAGCTTATAGTTCTTCGTAAATAAAAGTGTAATTAGAAAGAAGATATATTTATTTTAGCGTCTATTCATTACTATATTTAATCATCGGCAGAAATGAAAAACATAATTTTTTTTTTTTTTTTTACATCTATGAAACAATTCTTTATTGAGCAATATTACAATCTGTCCAATTTAGGACATTTTTAATAGTGATGAAGTACAACATTCATACTACATTCACACGATATATACTAAACAATAAATTTATATAATAATAATACAATATACATATATACAAAACAAAATCAATAAAATATATACAAAAGTCACTCATACCTATATACAATTCACAATCATACAGCACGTGAGTGGAGAATCTAGCCAATGCTAGAACTCCAATATACATTTTACAAGAGGTCTCGAGGCCACTGCCGTTTCAACCTTCTAGGAGGATGGTAAGGATGTGTGGAGCTGGATAAGGATTGAGCTAGGGGATTAGGGTGATGGATAAGGTTCTGATGAAATTTAGAGAATTTTAATGGTATAAGGTCTAAAATAAATGGAATATTTAGGTCGCGGTGTAAGGTATGGTTGGATACATAATAAGGAGCATTAACTATTGTTCGGAGGACTTTTGATTGGAAGGATTGAATGCGTTTGATGTTAGAATATTTGGCTGTCCCCCACAGTTCAAGTCCGTAGGTCCAGATAGGTTTCAGTACTGTCTTGTATATTAGCAGTTTGTTCTCGATAGATAATTTAGAATTTCTGTTCAGTAGTCTGTATAATTGTCCAAATCGTCGATTAAGTTCTTGTCGTTTAAGTCTAGTATGCGGGTTCCAAGTTAGTCTTTTGTCCAGAAGGAAGCCAAGATACCGGACTGTGTCGGAGAAAGGAAGCGGAACGGAGTTAAAGAGAACTGGAGGGCAGGATTGTCTTCGAAGGGTAAAGGTGACATGTCTGCATTTGGATTGATTTACTTTGATTCTCCAGTTGTTACACCAGTCTTCAATTTGAGAAAGGTGCGTTTGGAGGCCTATAGATGCAATTTCGGGATCTGAGTGAGAGGATAGGATAGCGGTGTCATCAGCGTACGTTGCTAGGAAGGTATTAGGGCAAACAGGAATATCAGCCGTGTATATGTTGTAGAGGAAAGGACCGAGGACACTGCCCTGAGGAACACCGGATTCGACTGGATAGTAATTGGAATATTCTGCACCACAGCGAACTCGGAAGGAGCGGTTTGATAGATAGGATCGGAGGACTAGGTATATGGATTGGGGTAAATGGTTTTTGAGCTTAAAGAGTAATCCCGGGTGCCACACCCGGTCAAATGCTTGCGTTATGTCCAGAAATGCACCCGAGCAGTACTCCTTGTTCTCAAGGGCAGAGGAAATATGGTCAACGACTCGGAGCCCTTGCTGAACGGTTGAGTGCTGGGAACGGAATCCAAACTGATGGGAAGGAATAGTGTGGGATTCTAATAAAGGTAATATTCGTTTGAGGAGGATTTTTTCAAAGATTTTTGAAAGGATTGGGAGTAGGCTGATAGGTCTATATGATATCGTTGTGTTAGGAGGTTTACCTGGTTTTAGGAAGAGAATTATAGTGGAATGTTTCCATAAGAGAGGAAAATGAGTAGTGCGTAGAATGGAGTTGTAAATATATGTAAGAAATATAATGGCTTTAGATGGAAGCTGTCTGAGAATCTGAGGAGTGAGGAGATCGTATCCAGGAGATTTACGGAGTGCAAGTTTTCGGAGATGATATTTGACCTCAGAGGGATTAACTGCTTTAGGAGGTAATGAAAGCGGGTTTGGAGACTGAAGGAACTCTTCCACCACTGCAGTGTGGTTTGGATGGGATTCTGGATGAGGTGTGAAGACTTCGGAAACGTATTTGGCAAGTTCCTCGGCTTTGTCTTCATCAGACGCAGCCCAGGAGCCATTACTACGACGGAGGGGATGGGAAATATGGTGGGATTTTAGAATTTTCTTGGTCAAGCCGAAAGAGAAGAAAGGAAGGAACTAAAGGATTGGGAACGGAAGGTCGCCAGCTCCCTCTTTAACTGTCTACAATAAAAGTTATAGGAGCGGCGATCTGTAGGGTGACGGGTGCGTTGCCATAAGGATCTGGATCGTCGTTTGGTGCGGATGAGGTCTATGAGGTGTTGTGGTAAGTGATTTTGGTTATGACTTATCTGGGAGTGCTTGGGAGAGGAGGCAGTCCAAACAGCTTGTTGAATAGCGATGGTGAAGGAGTTTACGGCATCGTCAAGGTCATCAGGAGTTTTGAGTTTCACACTGAGGTCAATATCACTGGTCAGGATTTGGCGAAAAAGGTCCCAGTTCACTGGTCCTCTGATAAATGACGGTGGGGTGGGTTTAGGAATAGGAATTAGGGATACTTTAAGGAGCAATGGACTATGGTCAGAGGACAGTTCATCAAGGCGAGTCACCGACATGTTTAGGGAGCCTAATCCGCTGTGGATGAAGAAGTCGAGGATGTCAGGATTACGGTTAGGATCAGTTGGCCAGTAGGTAGGAGAATCAGGAGGCAGGAGGTTGAAACGTCTAGAGTTGAGTGCAGACTGTAAATTCCGCCCACGACTATTCGTGGATCTGGAACCCCATTGTTGGTTCTTAGCATTCATGTCTGAACCCAGAATGAAGTGGTTTCCTAAGGAATTGAGGAAAGATTCGAATAGAATGTTGGAGATGGAATGTTTAGGAGGGCAGTACGCTGATGCGAGGGTGATCGGAAAAGAAAAAGTCTTGATTACTATGGCGGTGCATTGTAGGAAATCATAGGAGGGGACTGGGAGTATGTGGTGGGAGAGGGACTGGTGCACAATGACAGCAGTACCGGCATGGGCTTTTCCGTCTGGGTGGTCCGTACGGTATGTTACGTATTGAGGTATTTTAAAGAACTGTTTAGTGGTTAGTCTAGTTTCAGTAATAAGTGCTACATCAACGTTTTTGTCTTGCAATAAAGCTGTAAGTTCGTCAGTGTGATTTCTAACACCATTCGCATTCCAAAGGAGAATGGATAATGAGTTAGGTGTAGTCATTTAAGGATTTTTTAAGGATGGGATTAAATTTGATACGAGATTAGTAAGTAGTGATATTAGCGGCATAACAAGGGATTTTATTTCAGTGATAAAGGATGTCATCAAACTTGTAAGGTCTGTGACATTTGATGGAGGAGGAATATGAGAAATTTGATTCGGATGAGGTTTTTGATGGTTGGTTAAATTTTGAGGAATATGTGGTTGTGGAAGGGGTTCAGGATTTTGAAGTATGCGTTGTTCCGGCAGGGCCTCTTTGTTCTGGTTCCCACCTCCAAGTAGATGGGCAAATGTTACATTGGAATCAATTTTTTTTTAAGGTTGTCTTTTACTTCTGATCGGTTCAGCTGTTTCATCCAGATTCTGAGGTTTTTGGTATCTGCTTTTGAGGTTCTTGTAGATTTGACATCCCTTGTAGTTAGCCGGGTGGTCCTCGAGGCACAGAGCACATACAGCGGGTGTTGATCTTGATCTCGTGCATTCTTCTGATTTATGTTACTCACCGCATTTTACACAGCGTGGTGTGTGGTGGCAGTAAGTTCTCGTATGACCATATGCCTGACAATTATGGCACTGAACTATTTCTTTCTTAGTGTAAGGTTTCTCAACTCTTACACTAGTATAGTACAATCTATTGAGGTCGTAAACTTTTTCAACTCCTGCTGATGGTTCCAAGTCCACGAAGAATAGAGGCATTGGAATTTTATCTTTTAGGACATTGGTGACTTGCCGCACTTTATAGCCTATCTCCGTCAGTTCTTCTTTGATAGCTGTAACTGGTGTCGAAGGGTGTAGGTTTCTAATTACAACCCTTAAAGCTCTCTCCTGGCGCAACTGATAGGTATGAAAATCAGCTTTGGTCTCACTCAGATATTTTACTATTTTTCTGTAGCTTTCGGCGGTAGTCGGGGATATTTTAGTATCACTGGTTCTACTTATACAAGAATAACTATTAGGATCGGTTAATTTGTTTAAATGCGCACAAAGTAGTTGAAAATTTTTAATATTTTTAACAAAAATTGGTGGAGGTTGTGGTTCTCTGGGTATAGGAGAAGATTCCATAGATTCTTTTTCATTTTGATTTTGGAGGATCTGAAATGGGTTCGGTGTAAAAAACGGCGATTCATCAGTCATTCCTTGTGATGATGTTCTGGGCTGTGGTTCAGATCCTAAAGAGGTAGCTGAAGCGGTCGCTGGTGGAATCATTTTTTTATTATTTTCACGGCGAGGTCTCTGTTTTGTAGGAGACGAGTTTGAACCTGCAGATCTAGATCTTTTACTTGTAGCTTTTGAGGACATAACTTGATGAAAATATCTCATTTATTAAAAAAAAAAAAAAAATAAATAAAAAAAATAATAATAGATAAATAATGAAATGAGAATGAGAAGGAAGAATAATAAAAGAAAGATAAGTTAAAGAAAAGCAAGCCCGAGCTTGCCGAGCTAGCGGCGATCAGCTGATCAGTGACCCTCCTTTCACTTTTCGTGATTGTACAAAGTAAATTATAACTTTGCTTACCGATATTTCTCCAATATTCACTGCTGTGGTTTTCTTGAAGTCTAGTGATGTTTTCCAGACTGAACTCAAGCGAATTCCTACTGAAAAGAGCAAAAATCTGAGAGACGAAGTAACGTATGACTGTTGTCATCGAGCGCATCAGCTGTTTGAAAAACATAAATAAAAAATTATTAAGTTTATTTGATCCATTACAAAGGTTAATTATTGAATATAATAAACCAAAGCATTGATACCAGACTTCATTACGATTTCCTTTTCTCTTATTTCCATTGCAATTCAAATGATTCATACGAAATTTCCTGATTCCAGACCGCTTCAGATGTTTTCTCCAAAAGGCTAGTTATCATGGGAACTATTGGGTTGTGTCGCATGAAATTTCCATTTTCAAGGTAAAGGATTTTTATTAAAATACGATATGAAAACAAGATAATTTTATTCGATGTATTTACCTTATTTTTCTATACATTTTTCCCAACGTGACACCAACTTTTTTATCCCCGAACTGAAAAACTCTGAGCTTTGAAGTGAAACAAAATCTAAAACGCACTTTTCACTTGATCATCATTTAAAAAACGTTTTTCTTTGACGAAGTCGTCTAAATTCCTGAGCAGATAGTAATCTGTTGAATACAAGTCTGGAGAATATGGTGGGTGCGGAAGAACTTCGTAGCCCAGTTCTTTCAATTTTTGCACGGTATGTTTTGAAACATGGGGTCTAGCGTTGTCGTGTAAAAGTATAGGACCCTTCCGATTTACAAATACATGTTGTTTTTTTAATAGTTTTGTGTGCATTTCGTCAATTTCAATGCAGTACGTTGTAGAGGTAATGGTTTCAACTCTAGGTAAAAAGGAATAATGAATTATCCCAGCCATGGACCACCATACTGTAACCATCAATTTTTCATTTCAACCACTGCCCTGACGGACGGAGGTCTTCCTCGGGGCAAGTTTTCCAAGTCAATATCCCCAGCTAAATACTTAGCAAACCAACGGCGAATTGTCCGTTCATTAATGCTGCCTTCCCCAAACGCCTTGCAAATATTTCTAGCGGCCTCAGCGGCTGAATGGCCGAGTTTAAACTCGTACAAAAATATTACTCGAAAATCGCGTGATTCCATGTTCATATTTGGAGGTATACTAAAAAGTGGCAAGCTAATGTTTATAATACAAAGATAGAGGATTAGTAACTGTTTACTTTAAATATGTAAACATTCGAAAGAAAACAACAGAGACCTGCTAAATTCTTTATGTATTTCAGAAACTATAAAAACGGACATTTCATGTGAAACAACCCAATACATCTCTCATACGATGTAGCTAGACCATATAAGGTTTTTCTTTATTTTTATTATTAGTATTTTTTCTCTACGTTCATCGAGGTGTCTTGATCACAAAAATATTTTCGATTATTCTCTATCTTCAATAATAACGGAGTTTTAGTGGAATTACATCTATCTTAATTTGTGAGTTGTATTGAACTTTTTATTTGTATTTTTTTTTCTACTAATCGCGCCTAACTGATTCTAAAACTCTATACATATTTTTCTTCATCTTCAAGAATAACTGAGTTTTAGGCTTATTTGTAGGTAAAATGTTTATTATTTTTTATAATTATTAGCAGTTTTTCGGTTGTAAAACATGAATATATATATATATATAATATATATATATATATTTTTTATTTTTTTTTTTTTTTCTTATAAAAAAACTGAATTATTGAATTAAATCACATTTAATCGGTCGCTATTTAAAAAATCTGGTGCGGGCAACACACGATTTTCACTTTTCTCTCGTTTTTAAACTAGATTAAAGAATTTTCTAGCACAGTAAGAGATAAAAACGAGTGAAACCATTAAAGAATTAATTAATTGGAATTTCTGTAGAAACATGTGTTTTATTAAATTATTAAAAATCTAATATATTATAAGAAAAGGAAGGTCTACTCTTGGGTGACAAGAATAGAGTGATCGACAGATGGAAAGAATACTTTAAAGAGCTGCTAAATCCAGACGAAAACTGTGAAGAGACAATTTGTGATCTCGGAACAGTAGAAGAGGACGTAGAGCTGGAACCACCAGATCCGGAAGAAGTAGAAGAAGTAATTATGTAAAATATAACAAAGCGCCAGGAATTGATGGGATCCCAGCAGAAGAAATCAAAGCTGGAGGCGAGGCACTCTATAGAGAAATATACGAATTGATTTTAATGATATGGACGAAGGAGGAAATGCCCAGTGAGTGGAAGGTGGCTGTTATGTTGCCTATTCATAAAAAAGGAGGCTAACTGGATTGCGGGAATTATAGAGGTATTGCATTACTTAGTGTAGTCTACAAGGTGCTGTCAACTTTGATAATGAAGCGGGTTGTCAAGAGAGCGGAAGAGGTGTTGGGCGATTACCAGAGTGGATTCCGTCCTGAAAGATCTACAATAGACAACATCTTTTGCATGAGGATGATGTTAGAAAAATGCTGGGAATGGAATGTTGAACAACATCATCTGTTCATTGATTACAAGCAAGCATACGACAGCATAAATAGAAGCGTAATGTATCAAAAGCTAAAACACCTAGGATATCCTTTAAAGCTTATCAGGCTTATCAAGATGACCTGTAGAATTGTCAAGAATTTGTCAAAATTCAAGGTGAAATGTCAAACTCATTTGAAATTCAGAAAGGTGTTAAGCAGGGCGATCCTCTTTCTCCAGTCCTATTCAATTTGTTATTGGAAGTGGTCATGAGGTCAATAAGGACAAGGCCTGGAGGATGTATTTATCACAGACTGACGCAACATCTAGCGTTTGCAGATGATCTTGTGATAACCGGGAGAACAACCAGTGCTTTACTTGGAGCTTTCGAGGAGTGCGAAGTGGCTGCGTGGAGGACAGGACTGATCATAAATACGGATAAAACTAAGTATATGAGGACCAGCAGGAAAGAAGGAGGAAACAGGTATATCGAGGGGGCTGGATATAGGTTCGAGAGAGTACCACAGTTTAAGTATCTAGGCACTGTTATTACAGATAATAATAAGATTAGAGACGAAATTAAAGCAAGGATAACAGCTGGCAATAGATGCTATTGGTCTCTTATGAAAATATTTCAGAACAGGAATATATCCAGAGAACTGAAAATAAGACTATATTGTACTGTCCTTCAGCCAGTGGTCATGTACGGAAGCGAGTCCTGGACATTAACACGCAATGATGAAAGACTACTAAACATGTGGGAAAGGAAAATTCTCAGAAAAATCTTTGGACAAAAGAAGGAGATCGTTGGCGAATGAAGACGAATGACGAAATTAGAAATCTGTATCAAACACCTGACATAGTTGCCAAGATCAAGAGTGCCAGAATAAGATGGCTGGGGCATGTACAGAGAATGGAAAGTAGGAGGCTGCCTAAAATGATGATGAAGGGACACCCTAGTGGAAGAAGGAGCAGGGGCAGACCTAGACTTTGTTGGCTGCAGGACGTAGAGGACCTTCGGCCGTTGGGTGTCAGCGGATGGAGAAGGGCAGCCGAAGACAGGTCAGAATGGAGGAGGATCGTTGAGGAGGCCAAGGTCCTACAAGGACCATAGCGCCGATAGATAGATAGATTATATTATTATCTAAAATAATCAGTTAGTTTTATAGGCTTTTTATCACTCTCTATTCACTTTTAAAAGCTTGTGTATGAGATAATATTTTTTCTAAAATCTTTAGCTTTCCAACGGTATATCATACATGTATATTACTGCTCTTATGTTCAAAAATGTAAAATTGCATTAAATAAATATTTTTTTCTGTTTTCTGTTTCATTTGGGTATCGAATTTATTCAATTTTATATTTACCTGTTTTTATCAGCGTTACCAAGATAATAAGTTATTTTTATTGAATCTGCAAAAATATCGGCATTTAAGCCCTGTCAGACCATTTAAAACCTACATGATATTAAAGCCCATTAAATTTTACATCGATATAACGAGTTTAATCAAAATCGTCGGAACCGTTTTTAGAAAATCGAAAAAAGGTGCAAAATGCATGGTATAATTTCAGTTTCATAGGACTTACCGTTTCCGCCCGGGAGTTACCACCACACACACACACACACACAGACCTTTTTGCGGGACTTGGTTATTTGGACTCAGGGGACCCTAAAACGTGTATCTCCGTTGAAAACTGGATTTCAAAAATTTCATGATCGCAATTATTCCCCTTACTATATACAGTAAGTAAAAGTAAAAAAAAAAAACAGCTGATATGAACGCTAGGGTCATAGTATTTTGTGGCGAATTTTCTTTTTCTTTACTTTTCTTTCCTTATAAATTAGTTCATAGTGTATCGGTAAATGAAAGTTGTGATGCCGGCAGCAAAATCTTCAATAATATGTTTTTGCGTACACGTTTTACAACGCGAAAAATCAGTTAACAATACTGAATTGACTTACAAACATAATACAGAAGACAAGACAAATTCAAGGCATCTATATAAGTTGCACTAGTAGAGGACTGACAGCAACTCTCTCAGACTTGGCACTTACAGAAGTTTGCCTGACGTCACTATAATGGGATACCGCCGGCTAAACTATACTCTAGTTATACAGTTCCCAAACAATATCTGTTCGGGGGCTAATAGGTAATATTACGGATAGTGCATCATTTACAATGCCAAACTGGTTGTACAAGCAGCTTCTAGGAAAACAAAACGAACCAAAACCAAAATAAGGCTCTAATAAAATTTTACAAACAAATATAAAATCAATACGTTATGAACAACAGAGACTAAAACCGAATATCAGCAGCGATGAGCCATATTGTTATGTTTTTTTTCTGGTTTTGATTTATTTATTGGCACAAAACATCTTGGTCATCAGTGCCAGATACACTCACTATAAGATACACTTAGATATATAATATCAAACTCACTATAAGATGCACGTTTTTTAAAACAAACAATTATGGTTTTAGTTGAAATATTAAATAATAATATTAATTAAAATAAATAATGAACCAATATAACAAATGATAATAATACGCTAAAACAAATAATAATAATACACAATGAACGAATACTATTATTATACTTATTGCCTCAGAAGGTGGTAGATTATATTATCTCTGAATAAACAAGTTTAAAAAAATGTATATTGTAGAAAAATAACTACTAATGCAAAAAGAGTTAAATAAGTTAGTTTAATAATACAGTAATGAGAGATTTCCCGCTTTCTGTAAAATATCCTAGAATAGATATAGTACCATTTAGAAACCGACGTCTTAATTTAGTTACTATATTACTCCTAAGTATCTATATTTATGGAATATTCCAGTCTATTTTCTAACGGAGTCGACTTAAAGGTTTATATACACCTATCGCTTTATATACCCAATTTTCCTTGTTTTCTTAAACAGCTCTATTATTTCAATTAATTATGTGAGTTTTATCCTCGTTGAAATGATTCATTGCTCCCAATTTCCATTTGCTTTGTTTGATCGAAATAATTAACTATCCCTCGTTATTTTTAATCATTTATCTCGATATTCTTACCTCACTTTCTTCTTTTTTTTACTTATCTAAAAAAAAAAATTTAGAAGCGAAAAATATTTAGACTAAACCATTTAATATTTTCCTTAAGTTTATTTCTTCGACTAAAAGCGAACATATATTCAACCATTCTTCTTCCGTCACAGTTATATAGCTCACAACATTTTTTAAACTTATTGCAATAAACAGAAAAAATGTGTCCAGTCGTTGCGAAACGGTCGGTATCTTGAGAAAAACCTCAAAAGGGATGAAATTTCAATAAGTAAAATTACATGAAGTCTTGAAAATAATAACCATTAATCTTTTTCAATTTTTTAAGAGATAAGAACCTAAAATTTTTTTGGATCAGTGAAACTTGTATCTAAACCTTAATTTAATCAAGCGAAATACCCCAGTGATGGCAGAAACTATTAAATAAATAAATGTTAGTTTAGTTTTAGTAGTAGGGCCAAATGAAACTAAGAACTGAGCCTTATCACCTGATTTATTAATGAAAATGTTAACCATTAGAAAAAGAAAAATCTTCCAGCATTGCACCATTCAAAAGAGAAAATAAAGTGCTAATATAAAATTCAATAAAAAAAGGAGGTTGCGTTACAGAAGGAAAAAAATACAAAAGTCTCTAAAAAAAAAAAAAGGGAAAAGTAATAATAAGACAAATAATTAAATATGAAAAATTAATAAAATTGAAACGTAGTTAATTTAAATAACAATATCTTTTAGCTTGAGGTCATGCTTACTATTTGCACATAAATTTAAAAAAAAATTGTTAATGAATAAATAAAATTTGAAATGTTTGGCACATTTAAACAATAATGTAGTACGTCAATTGATTGCCGATGTTTTTAATACATACTACTAAAGTTGTTCACTAAGTTTTTATCTATTCCAATAATTATTTAATATTTCAAAAGCTACGTTTTTTGTTGTATTTGTTCTTATTTTTATGAAACAAAGTTGTTGTTTGTTTTTTTTGGAATTTTAGTATGTTTTTCTTTAAATATCTTCAATACGATATTCTTTTAACGGTTATATATAAAATATTTTTATCTTTTATCTAAAGGTTACACAGTTGAGTATAGAGTATATACTACTGAATTCGTTCATTTAGTATTCATTTATTTCAGTAAATGTTAAATATTTTTTAATCTACGGTTTTTATTTTATTTTCACTCGCATATAAGTGATCCTATAGGTTTTTAAAGTTAATCTTAGTTATAAATAATTTCCTTCTATGCATCTGGTTAATATTGAGGATTATTGCAGTTAAACGTCAGTGCACATATCAAATGCTCATCGACACGGTATTGCAGCCTCAGAGAGCTTTGAGATGGACCGATATGCATCTATTGGAGCTCTATGCCTCACAGACCACAGGGTGTCTTAGAGACATCATTGACTCCTGACAGGATCAGAAGCAAACGTGTGGATTAATATCGAGCATTGATTACTTTATTAGACATTGTACTGTGTACAGAATAGAGTAGAAAAATTCAGATGCTCGCAACAAGTCTTGCACTTACCTCCGTTGTCAAAACCAATTTAAGAATTTTAAAATACAGTTAAATGATAGAGAGATGAAGTAAGGTTAATTAATTAATTACATTGAGTTTCGATTAGAACATGTGCTTTAATATATAATCTATTATATTATTATCTACATCAATCAGTTACTTGCATCGGATTTTTATCACTCTCCATGAATTTTTTATATTTAGTGTAGAATATAATATTTTTCAAAATTCTTTAGCTTTCTAACGGTATATTGTACATCTATATTGCTGTTCTTATGCTGAAAAACGCAAAAATTTCATTAAAATATTTTAATATTTTTTTATATTTTCTCCTTTAGTTGAATATAGAGTTCGTTCAAGGGAGGAGGGGGACTAGTCCCAGAATAAAATTTATTTTTATTTTATTCCATTTCATTACTATATATTTTATACATGGCTAAGTGAAAGTAAAATATAAAGAATAAATTGGTTGAGGGTGCGGTCATAAAAATCACACAATAATAAAAATAAAATTACTTCAAGGTGTGACGAAAAGTGGGCAGACAATATAACTTAATCATATAAGTGTGTTTTTCCTGATGACCGCACTCTTAACAAGCTTCATCATATATTTTCGTATGCCAAAAATAATTCTATCATCATGAAATAAAATAATATTTATTAGCCAATCAACTAATATTATAAGCAATAAAAAATTCAAAGGAAAATGAACGATCACCATTGTTGATTTCTATATCCCTGCAATTTCTGACCCGATTTCAAAAATTCTTTTTTGTTTTTTAGCACTAACAACAGAGGCATTTTTCGTATTTATCGATTCGTACAAGGATTATATGGTTTTATTCTTTACTCGCGTACTATGTATTTTGGAACGTAAACCCTCAAATTTTGAGTAAGAAGAGGAGTGATATTTTTGGTCCATTAAAAAAGTTCATTATTGAATGAATAAGCCAAAATCGTTTTTTCAAGACTTCTGTACTATTATCCTTTTCATTTTATTAGATATCCATTCAAATAAAGTATCTAGATTCCAGAACCTTACATTTTTTTCTATCATTAATAATAACCAAGTTATTAGGAAATAACATCTATTATAAATTGTGGCTTAACCACTTAAGGTTTTTTTTTTCTGTTAGTTCATCGTGGTGTCTTGATCTAGAAATTATTTAGATTTTTCTCTATTATCCATAATAACCGAGTTTTGGGGGATCAAATCTCTTCTAATTCGGGAATTGAATATGTAGAACTTATCATATTTTTTTATATTATTTTATTTTATTATTATTATTATTATTTTTTTTTTTGTACACTCCAACACTTACTAGACAGACGCTCTAACCTTTCACTTAGCTACAAAAGACTCATTTACATGACAATCATAAGGCCTATCTGGAACTACGGAGTTGAGCTATAGGGCTCTAATAAACCATCTAATTCTTCCCGTATCCAATCCTTACAATCCAAAATCCTTCATAAAGATATCCTTCACAATACAAAATCATTCATAAAGACCTCCATGTTCCGTATGTAGGTACCAGGTATCATTCCTTCCATGACAAGCTCCATTCCCACGCTAATCCATTAGTTTCAATCATTGCTTCCTCTACAATTCCTGATAATCCAACGAGGCGTCTGAAGAGATGGTCTCGAGACCTTCTTGTTTAGATTGATTACTAGAGTGCTGCCAATGGGCAGTTCTCCTCACGTTTTTCATGTAGGTTTCGATTGTCAGCATATTTACTTGATGTATTGTAGTATACAGTTGTAAATTTCAATAAAATATAATTTTAAAAAAAATTGTTGTACTTTACCTATTCTATACATATTTTCGAGTTATATGTATAGGAAGAATTTTTTTTTTTTTAATTCTTTTTTCTCGTTATGCATCAAATGACTATCGACCTTGTTATATCAAGAACTGAACCAAGAAGCGAACCCCTTCCTTTAGGAAAAGTATCGAAGGGCGAAAGAAAAACACGGGTACCCCCATTGTTCGGGGAGTTCGGAGCCGACCCAACTCAATCAGAGCAAGAAGGCACAACACCCTGATTGCCTGCTATTCTTCGGCTGGAGTTCCTTGGCCATTGTGTCTGCCCGATCGGCCTGTTCGTAGCCGGCAGCCGATATGTCCGACATCTAAGCTCCAAAGGATCAGTTCAATTTGTACTACATCGTGTTTTATTAGAAACAATTTTATTGCCAAAGAAGTAGATAACTCTCAATTCATAATATTGTATATCAGAAACTTCTTCATCCGGAAGAATTTAGTCTATACCATTACACGCTAATTTTCAGAGCAGATTCTTCTGTGTTGTACGATAATTTAATCAAGCTTTGTGGAAGCAGAATTGACAGATTATAAAGGACGAAGAATAGCCAGACTATGAAAACTATGTTTGCTCGTTGAATTTGAAAAAAAAATAAATATGGGACCAAAAAGCGAAACGGGAAGATTTTAGAGATCACCGAATGCTGGGTTCTGACCTGACATTTAAGAAAAACTTACGTTACAAGTTTTTTTTAAACAATTTTTTTTTCGATTTGTCTCTACATGCTCTAAGACCACATTCATACAGAAACAAACATATATGTATTAAAAAATGTAATATGAAAATAAATTTATTATGAAGTTTACAAATAGACAAACAAAAAGAAAATTAACACACCTTTACCTAGGAGTATCCAAGACAGGACTTGTGGGACAACTGGCGAAATCCATCAAAGCGACAAGCGTTGGTACTAATTAAATATATAAACAAGTGGACTGTAAACAAAAGTACTAATAAAAATAAAATTTACAATTTTGGGATTTTTTTTCAAGTTTTAACAATTAACTAGATATATTGTTAAATGCAGTTGAAAATCGCAATAAATATATTTTTTTAATAGAAGGAATTGTTTCAGGTGGCGGTCGATAAATGAAACAATTAGGTAAATACAACTATTTTTTTCTGCCAACTTTTCGACCCCCATGGTGGGTCATCATTAGTATGGTAGGCGAGTGGAAACTCACCAAAAAACTAGTTTCCATTCGCCTAAACTACGCCCTGATGATGACCCACAATGGTGGTCGAAACGTTGGCAGAAAATAAATGTTTGAATTTACCTAATTGTTTCATTCATCGACCGCCACCCGGACTAATTCCTTCTAGAAATTCTCAACGGTCAACTAATTATGGGTCAACCAAATACGGGTCCGTTCAATAGTCTTCTGAAGCATAAAACAATAGCACCGTTATTATACAAGCCTATTTGGTTTTTCCATTTTATATATCTCCAAAAGGTACGAGAACAATTAACACCACCGACTATAATATACTGGAAACAAATGAGTGAACAAAAATACAAAATTAAATATAACTTGAAAATAAATGAATTGTGATAGGTATAATATTCTCCTATCAAGGTTCAATTAAATAAATCGGACTTTTTTAACATTATAATATATTATTCCCTTACGCGTTAGCTGATTTTTTAAAATAAACAGCTGCTTTTGTGAAACAGTTATTCTTCTGAAGTACCTTTAATTTTATAGATTGTATAAAAATAACCATATCACCTTTTTAGTATTGATAAAAACAAATGAATATATTAGTTGAACAAATTTGATATCTAACTAATGCGAAAAAGAGTAAACATATTTCTTATTGCAATTATCGTATTTATTAATTCTATTTTTGCTAGAGATTTTAGAAACATTATTATCTTATACTCAAAATTGTATCCCTTAAAAGAGAGTGTTGTATGCTTGTATGATTTTTGTATGCTTGTATGATTTTTATTTCCCAACTTGTATTTATCTCTACTACAGGTTGTTGTTTTGATTTGTTTCTTGTTGCTTTTTTTTTGTATATATTTGAATTTATTTATTTCAGATTTTATGTAAATTGACTTTATCATTATTGGCTGTATATATTGTATGAATGTGTACTACATCTCTATTACTACTGTTCATTATGCAACAAATTGTAATATTTCTCAATAAAAAAAAAAAAAAAAAAAAAAAAAAAAAAAAAAAAGAGAGACCGAAAAGACGGTAACACTAACTGATTGGCATAGATAATAATATAATCGATTATTTAATAAAACCACACGTTTATATTGTAACTAGATGTAATTAATTCTTTGACGATTTTTTATTTATCTCTCAACGTATTTTAAAATGTATAAATTGATTTCAACAACGCAGGTAAATGAAAGTCGTATGTTGCGCGCACCACATTTTTAATCTATTACTTATTTTTTTTTTTCTAGAATACATTAATGATTTATTTAAGATTATTATTTAAGGCTAGGATGAGGAAGTTTATAAAATAATCTCCAAAAATATGAGACCTAAGATGACAATACAACCTGAGCCTGACCCTTAATCCC
Source organism: Piezodorus guildinii (assembly GCA_023052935.1). Lineage (NCBI taxonomy): Eukaryota > Metazoa > Arthropoda > Insecta > Hemiptera > Pentatomidae > Piezodorus > Piezodorus guildinii. The sequence goes on along the minus strand of CM041297.1, from coordinate 24,559,973 downwards.
AGCTTCATTACTCAAAAGTAACGCTCCAATGATCAAGAAAATAATCTTTTGTTTGTTTTTTGAATTTTTTCTCCTAGTTTTTTTTTCGGAACCGTACAATTAATTTTAATTATCCTGATTCCTAGTGAAAAGAAAATGTTGATACCCTCATGCCACTAATTTCATTATTTAAATAAGTAAACATCAGAAGAATCTGTATACCTATAGATGAATATTTAAGAAACCAGAAGGAAAGTGAATTGCACCCATTTAAATTCAGACAAAAATGATTAAACCTACTGGTATTTGATACGGGACATGAACTATTACTACGAATACCAAAAAACAATAACGTATTCTTTACCGACATGTTTCTTTTAAAGTTATGCTGTCAGCTCTAACTATATAATTCCAATATGCCTGAGTCCACCAATAGTATTAATCCATTTACTTCAATAATAGTTACAGTATACCGGGCATTAAATATTTCCTCAATAGAGCTATAAACCTCCTCTCCAAATATTGATAACGAAATACATATACACTGCATTTCAAAACTTTGAGACCACCTTTGATTTATAAATAAATCCGTAATACTCAACAGAAATACAATTTATGTTTTGCTTCGAATCTCAAGCTCTATCGAAAAAAATATCATGGATCACAAACAAAAAACATTTAGGTTTCTTAATAAATAAAAGATTCTAGAGTTCTTGAAAAAAAGAGCAAAACATTTAATATTAATACAGAAGAAAAAGTGAGCGAAGTTGAGCATAAAGTAACGACTCACCTTAATATTAGCGAACCACAGCACGTTTTCGTAAGAGATAATCTATGTTTAGGGGATAAATAAAATTATTTTTAAAGAAAATAAAACAACAAAATTCTACAGAACGACTTACTGTTATGTATTGAGCATACTGAGGGGAATAAATTCATTACTAGGTAATTTTAATATTAAGCAAGTGATTGTTAATAAGCCTTTGCGAGCAAAAGTTTAAAAGGCGTTTACCTACCCCTCTAGAGTTCCCATAGGTCTAGCCTCCCGCGGTACCCCAAGAAGTTTAATGGACCCACGCTACTAGCCGATTATAGTATTAAGGCTGGACAAATGCTGAACCGCCGACATCGGGTACTTCCCATCTCAACCCCGCCTCCCTTTGTCTTCATAACCGATAGGAGATGGTCAATTTTTAATATATAGTATTCTTTGAAAAAAAAAAATTGTATAGAGGGGACGAGGATAAGAATCAAGGAGCAGAAGAGATCAGTTGATTTCGAGACACAGAGAAGAAATAGATCCGAGAAAGGACTGTCTGGGTCTGAGAGCGGAGTCGTTTAAGATGCTGGGTGATGAACCGAGAAGGAAGGGACAGACAAATTCCATCTGGTATACATATGGTCTAAACATACATTAAATAAATAAATTAGTTTAGTTTTTGAAGCAACCGCTGCCTTAGAAAAGCAGCGAGTCAAAATTATAGCATTACAACAACCAAGACACATTATTTCACGAACTAATTATTTGCGTTTTCAAAACAAACTGCTTTGAACTTATAAACGACATCTTAATAGCTGAAAGCCTGATAGAAGGTTTAAAAGAGCTGGATAAAGACCTCATTTGCTAAACTAAAGCCCATGAAGAGGTGATGCTGGGCACTTTCTTTACACGTGCCTATTACGTCTGCTACTTATGTTTTTCATAGCACATTTGCTTATGAACACATATTGAAAATAATATAAAAATTTAAAAAACAAAAAACTTTTCGACCCCTTCTTAGCCCGTCCCAATCTTTTCTGGGGCACTCACCAATCAAACAATCCGTCATGCTCCTTCCTAATCTTCATTCAAATCTTTACTTTTTCAACACCTTATTGTATCAAGATGCCAACTAATTTGAGAATAGGATTGAAAATGAGGTAAAAGATGTCTATACTTCTTAACATCGATGGTAGTAAAGTTGATTTTCATTCTTATTTTTATTTATTCGATTTTTTTGTTAGTTATATATTATATTACGATATTGTTGTTCTTTTTTATTATTATTTTTATTTTTTTTTGATCCTTTAAACATAATTTTTTTTATTTACTGTAATCATTAATGTTATTAGTTTTTTTTTTGTTTGTTTGTGCTATTAGGCCATATATTATTCTTATTTTTATTGTACATTTGTTTGTTTGTTTTGGTTTTAAGGCGTAAAATCCCAAGGCCATCAACGCCTAGACACCATATGCATATTCAACCTTTATAAGAAAGAACTATTAGGTAATGAGTGATTGAGAGAACGAAAGAAAACAAATAATAAAAAAGAATAATAAAATAAATAAATAAAAAAAATAAAGAAAGAAAAAATATTTTTATGTAAACAATAGTTTAATAAGCTAATACTAGTAATGCTAACTGACTAGGAATGGTCTTTATAATTTCGATAACAATGACTGCTCCTCAAGAAAATTAAAAATTAGTTCAACGGTCCTCTCTCTATCACCCAGCACCGCTGAAATATTCGGGCTTAGTCCAATTTCACTCAGGTGTGATGAATAATAAGGGCATTCCTGAAAAATATGCCGAATGATAAGGGCTACATCACAGTGCTGGGGCATCGGGGCACCGGCTGCCTAGCAAAAAGATAAGAGTGCGTCAGCCGCGAGTGTCCTATCCTCAGCCGGGTCAACGCGATTGTACATTTATATTGTTCTAAAGTTACCTTGTCCCAGAATGAAGTTATTTTTCATTCATTCAAAAAAAAAAAAATATATATATTAACATCCAACGGTCAAACAGTGCTTTTTAAACGTAAATTACGCCACATTTAAACTTAACCATAAAAAGGGTTGGTTCGATAGCCTTAAATAAATGTTTTTATCAAAACAATACCTTCTAATTTTACGATTAATTGATACACGATTTCAAGAAGTAAGATATGAGAATATTGTGTGTTCCACTCACAACATTTTTATTTTGGTTTAATTTTTTTTTTTTTTTTTTTTTTTTTTATAAGAAAGTATTGTTACAGTATTTTCGTAACCTTTCATCTTGTAATTGTATATATTTTAATATTTCAGACATGGAAATGGGTGGGAAGAACCATCCTCTGAAAAGGATTCTTAGAATGAAAAAGAGTAAAACAAGGAAAACAATAGCCTTCTCGAGCTAATTAAGGTTGTGAGATAAAAATGAAATCCAGGTGCTCCAGTAATTAATGTAATGCCCTCAACCGGCTAAGGATAAACAGGCTCCGGCTCAACAGATACCATCCCTCCTTTTCTCCTCTCTCTCACACTCTCTTACTTTCTCTCTCTCTCTCTCTCTCTCTCTCTCTCTCTCTCTCACACCCTCACCTCTCTCTCTCTCTCTCTCTCTCTCTCTCCCCTCTCTCACTCTCCCTCCCTCTCTGTTTTCTGGAGAGGATTTAATTTATCAGGCCCCTCTCGCGGATATTTAATTGTTTATCCTCCTTATTAACGTTCTAAGAAGGGGATTTGTGTTTAGGATAACAATAGTTATTAACATGACGGCGCGGAAGAATAAAAATAATTCTCTGCAGCTTCATCCAGGAGCAAATTAGGGCAAGGCTCACTGAGATAGAGCAACAGTAAAAGAAAAAAGCCATACGTTTATATTTCATATAGGACTGATTTATTGTTCAAATTATACTCTTGACTCTTAATTAGTGTTTTTAAGGACTTTTCTCTCATGTTTATATTTAATTTACTAAAAGAATGCTGCTGGTGCGTGAAACACAATACTTCAGCTTACCTCCCTTGCTAAAATCAATTTCAGAGTTTTTTAATGAAATATTAATAAAATTAAAAAACTAATTACTTTGAGTTTCGATGGAAACATGTGCTTTATTAAACAATACATTTTATTATAAAGAACAATCAGTTAGGCTTTTCACTACTTTTCATTATATTTTCATATGTTGCTTATAAGGTACATTTTTTCTAAATATTAATTTTCTAATGGTATATTATACATCTATATTACGGTTCTTATGTTAAAAAACAAAATTTGATAAAAAAAAAATATTGCTCTTTTTGTATTTAATCATGTTTATTAATTATAGCTAGATGATATGGCTATTTTTTTCACAATATACAACAATAAAGGTACTTTAGAGGAAGTCAATTTAAAATATCGGCATTTAAATCATGTCATACTATTTCAATCAGAATTATACATACATGATATTTAAGCATATTAAAGATAGCACCGGTATAACGAGTTCATTCGATGCAAATGGTAATCCTAAAAACTAAAATGGGGGCACGTTCAACAGCCAGCAGGGTATGAAAAATAATGAATGAGCAAACAGTTAATAGCAATAGAAAGAAAAAAAAAGACTTATTATTTATTTGTATGCATTGTAGGCTATTTAATTTTTATTTAGTGGTTATATATTTTTTTGATGACTTATAGCCAATAATATTTAGTTCGCGTTAAACAATAGTATATATATATATATATATATATATTAATATAATATATATATATATATATATATTTGTAGGACTATTGATAATTTAATTTTTCTACTGGTCATAGGGTCAGTCAATAAATAAGCAATTTTATTTATGCAAGATGTCAAGAATTTACCGTTCTCATATTCATGCCTTAGCAGTGGAAAAAAAAAAAATCACAACATTAAAATTTTTATACGATAATTAATAGATGATGTTATTGTAAGAGGGACAGAAAATTGAACAATGAATAGATATACAACAGTTGAGGGGTCAATCATGGCGTATTGGCTAGCATAGCAGCTTCTTATGCCAAAGGTCGCGGGTTCAAACCTGTGGTTGGTAAGTAAGGAGCCTTTTGGAAGGGACGTTAAGAGGTGGTCCTGAGCCTGTGCAATGCCAGGTACTCGTTAAATATCCCTATCCTAATAAAATCTGGATAGGCAAAAATTTAGCCATAGTCCGAAATTTTAAAAATTTAAAATTTAAAAATTTTAGTCCGATTAGCCATAGTCGCATAAAAGTAACGTTAAACGAATAAATAAATACAGCAGTTGAATGGATATTTCAATTAGAATTTACATTAAGAATTTACATCAATTACATTACATAAATATTTTAATTAATTACATTAAAATTTACTACAAATTTCCTTACAATTTCTGATAAAATAGTGTCTTACATAGACATATGTGTAAACTATAAAATTTGAAAGGACACTAAGAACAAAGATGTAGGCATAGTTGAGATGGGGAGGGATTTTATGACGTCAGAGAATCAGGATTTTTCTTCTATTTTTACTTTTTATTCATTATTATAATTAATCAGACACATTGTATTTATTAAATTTGAATAACATGACATCACATTTTTTAATGGTAATTATTTCTTTCATATATCGTTTGAAGCTGTTCTAAATTCTCGAAACGCATAAATAAAATTCGATAATACCCAAGACTCTTATAAAACTGAAATTAGAACAGCCGAGAACTAATCAAACAATATATATATATATATATTATATATATATATATATATATATATATATATATATATTTATATATATATTTATATATATATATATATATATATGTGTATTTTTTTTTTTTGTAGTTGACTATGTGACCTGGACAAAAAAATAATTTTAATGCAAACATACATTTTTTTTTTTTTTTTTAATATTTACCTAAATTCACTTATCTCTTATTTTTTTAAAGTGATAAATTAATAAAAATGTTTATGGTTGTTTTCTTTACAAAGTATGTAAATGACATGTACAGTTGGTTGGAAAACTAGACTAAGTAAAGACAAAACATGAGAAGGCATTTTCTCACGAACGCTAAGAAAATAGAAACCATCTTCACAGGAGGTTGACCTGCCTTAAGGAGGACCGTAAAACAAAAATAAATTCGAAAATGTTCTTCGCCTCAAAATGGACAAAATGGAGTTAATGGACTATAAAGAAGAAAGTACAAGGACCACTTGGCCATAAAACCTATTCCAAGGGAGAAAATGAAGAATATTTTCCCTTTACGTCTAATGCACCTGCACGTCGGAATTTTTTTTTTTTTTGCTATGGAATATTGGATATTAAATGGTATAATAAAGTTTTTTAATCCTAGATAAATGGATTATTCCTGGTAAAAAAATAATAATTAAAACTATTTAATTTGCAACCTTGATTACAAAAAAATTTAACTTAGATATATGTTATTGTTAATATGTATTTATTAAATTTTAATAACAAGAATTAAGATTTCGGACATCAGATTTTTAGAACTAAAAATTGTATATTAAGTTATTTCTCAGAATAGCAGAAAATACCGAAAAGTAAACCATTAATACTCCAACGAATAATAAGATTTATAGTAACAAAAACATCCAAAAAAAAAGAATGCCTCCCTTAGCTGAAACGTCAAGGATGTCATAGATATTTGTTTAAAAACGCATTACCCGAACCATAACATAATTATTTTTCTACCAATATCCTGATGTCTTTTTTTCTTTTCTTGGTAAATTAATTTGGATGATTCAAGAAAATATATATTCATTTAGATTTACAGCTCCATTAAAACAACTGCATTAAGTAATGTGGTAGAAACAGAATGACATTATCATACATTTAGATACCCTGCATTGGTATCATACCAATGAATATTATAAATTATCTTCTTTTCAGACACCTTTGAAATAATTGAGTCATGAAAGGTACCTGTTGCAGGTCCAATCTCCAAAATTAATTTATTTGTATGTAAATAAAACGGTCTAAAAAAGCAACGTTTTGAAATTAACAGTGGTGATAGACCATGTAAAGTTGTAAGTCGTTACCAAGAGGTATGCCGAGGCGTGACAGGATGTATACTTAACGTGGTGGTAGGACTGAGTTGAATCCGATATAAAAACAAAATTATAATAGAGGACCAATTCGGTTTCAGGAAACACCTCTCTACGGCAGACCAAATAGCAAGGCTTACTGATTACGTAACTAAAGCTTTTAACGAAAATAAACATACCGGCATGCAATTAATAGATTTAGAAAAGGCATTTGACACTGTTTGGCATACGGGAATTATTTAAAAATTAATTAAATACAACTTCCCTCCTTACCTAATTCATATTATCCATTTATATCTTGACAATAGACGATTTTATGTTCATGTAAATAATTCGACATCTAGCATACTTCCTGTAGCGGTCGGCCTTCCTCAAGGATCCTGCCTTTCGCCAACTTTTTTCAATGTATATATATCTGATATTCCAAGCCACCCGCAAGTAATAAGGTCTCTTTACGCTGATGATACAGCCTTATACACATCATCATATCGCATTGACACCATAGTTAACAGGCTACAGCTTAACTTAAAAAAAATGAAGAAATATTGTAATATTTGGAAATTAAAAATTAACGCCAACAAATCCAAAAATATAATCTTTGCTAAGGGCTAATCGAATATAAACCATCACCTTTTATTAAACTCAATCCACATTCGCTGGTCTAAATCAGTTACATACTTAGGCTTAACATTAGATAAATCGTTAATCTATACCGAACATATTAATGCATTTACAAAATGTTCCAATAAATATACAAATATTTCAATAGAAAATCCCATTTAAACACTCAGAACAACCTACTACTATATAAAACAGTCATACGTGTCCAGATTAGTACATGTATGCGAATCATCAGTAACTACCCACGATATACTAAAATTTCAAAAATGCTCTTAACTAAATCTTCCCACATTACAGCAGTTTATCTACACAGAAACAAAAAAATATTTTGATAAAACCACAGCTACTGTAAGTCCTTTGAAATTCGAAATTGGTAATTATAATAAAACTTCACTAAAGAGATACACGCAGAAAAGAACAAAGCATGTACTTTTAAATTAATATTGTTATTTATATTGTGTAGGTTTTTATCCTTCATGTTATTTTTCCTACTGTCTTAAGCAAAACATTGCATTATTATCATTATGTAAATCGAGCGATTATTGAAACTATATTATCATGATAAAAGGATAACTGAAATCATGTAAGAAACTTATTTGTAGCTATTGTATATAAATAAATATTATTATTATTATATTTATAATCCGATATAAAATATTTTGGCTTGGACTGTGGCCATTGGATTGAATAGGGTAAGAGCAGATTGGAGGCATTTGGGTAGTGCTATGTCTATTAATGTTTATTGCGAAAGTTTAGAATGCATGTTATCTCAAATTATTAATAATTATTATTTCACAGTGAGCCACGATGTAATTTTAAATAATAATAATAAAATAATATTTAAAATTTAATACTGTGCATATTTATATATACACAGTATATATACAGACGTCAGCAACCTAGATATTTTGTGATGAACATAAAAAAAAAAAAAAAAAAAAACAATGTGGAAAAGAAAATCATTGCAATTGATATCTGAAAAACAAAACAAACAAATGTAACTGCTCATTCGGATGATAATATATATATATATATATATAAAATATATATATATATATATATATATTATATATACACAGACGTCAGCAACCTAGATATTTTGTGATAAACATAAAAAAAAAAAAAAAAAAAAAAAAAAAAGCAATGTGGAAAAGAAAATCATTGCAATTGATATCTGAAAAAACAAAAAAAACAAATGTAACTGCTCATTCGGATGATAGGACAAACTCATCAGATTTGCAAACCGCTGATTGCAAACTCAATGGTGATGATTACGCTCCAACTGGGTGCTTCATCCGTTCTCCGGCCCGGCAATCAGGATTAGGTATGCATTGCTAGACTGTTTTAATGTATATTTAAATATATAATGAGTTTTCATGTAACAAGGATTTAAAAAAAAAAAAAAAAAATCTAGTACAAACAATAAGGTTTTTTTCTCCCGCCTGATTTTGATATAAATATCAAAACATAATATAAATCTGTAAAAAAATCTATTCAGTTTCAATCGATTTTTTGTTTGTATTATATCATGTAAGATTAATAATTATTATATTCATAAATAATTTTTCGTTGGTTTTTTTATTGTTTTCATAACCTTCTGTGATTTACTTTTATACTTCAACAATAATTAGCTTTTCAACAGGGGGTGGATTGCATCATTGTATATGGACTCTAGTATAATGGAGTAAGCTCTGATATGTTTTTTGTAGAGGCATAACAGGCTTCTATGCTCAAGATTGTGGTTCGAACCCGACAAATGGCCTTAGGATTTAATAGGAATCAATAATCATTGCGAGTGCCGTCCCTTGGAGGAAACGTAAAATGGTGGTAGTCATAGAATTAAACATGAATAGACAAAAATTAGGACAACCATTTTAGCATCGTCCGATTAGAACTTGTAACTTAAACAGGAATCAGACGGTTGCGCGTGACACTCTTGGACGGTCTTCAGCCTAGAAACAATACGAATCCTATTTCGTAATGAATATTTAAACCTATTATGGGTTATTGGATTCAGTAAAAATTGTAATTTAACAATAGCATATTCTAGATTCTGAAAATACGGTATTTAAATTCAGCCTGAATATTTATACAACAACCTGGTACAAAAAACAATTAAATTACGAACACAACTAAATTTACCAAATTCGATAGAAGAAATATTAAAAATTCTTAAATACATGATACAGTATGGCACTTATAAATCGATTTTGGTATAAAAAGCTAGTGTAACATTCAACGCACTATACTCGCCTTTATTTTCATCACATTCATTTAAATAAATCAATTTTGAATTTGGATTGCAGTTATATTTACGAAACAAAAAAAATGACGAAATTCATCTCTGTCAAAGAATATCCTGATAAATGTAGGCGCCGGATGTGGCTTATAAATTAACACATTTTAAATAAACAATTTTGCGTTTTATCTCACCTCATCAATATTGGCTAAATTTACATATATGAAAGTTATTCCAGGTATGGAATTGAATTATTCAAATTATTCATCTATCCATATGGATTAGCTCTATATTCGTTTTATAGGATTGAGCTTTAATCTCATCAACTCCAGCTTTTAACTCAGTCAACATTTATTTATATGGTACACCATAAAATGGCAAGGTAATTATGTGTGAATAATATATTTGCGTTTATATCAATGTGTTCTTTCAGCGAAACATTTCTAAGCCACAAATGACTTTAAAGCAATCGAAAAAATACTAAATATTTTATGTACCGGGTACATGCAATCTTTTATTTTTTTAATCAATTTTAGAATTTATCATCATAGCCCCTACTACCACTGAGTAAGGGTAAGTTTTAGAATTCTTTAATATAATTAAATTTAGATAAGTAAAAAATATTTATTTTAGGATAAATTATTATATAAAGATGTAGGTGTTTATGGTATTCATTTCCGAGTAAACTTTAATTTTATTTAATTACATATATTTTTATGGATATTTTGTTTCATATTATTATTTTATTTGCTGTGAATACTGAACGAATTTATGACCAAACTAATATTACTACATTTTTATTGAGAAAAATTGTAATATCACTTAAAATAAATTTTAGAGCAAAACAAATTAATTATATAACAATAGATACTATTGCAACAGCAATGATTTAAGTAATTACGCGTTATTGTGACATCCTTACCATCTACAACTTTGTGCTTTATACATTTTTTTTTTAAATCTCAAATTTTGTAACGGTATATTATATATCTATACAACAATAATTAGTAGCGGAAAAATAATTATAGACAGGAATATATTTCAGCTGTTTTCTTCTAAATCTGGGCATTAATCGTCTCCTATTTCGTATTTACCTATTTTGCACGTCACAAATAAGAAATAAGATTAAGTTACATTAGAAATCATTTTTTAGTATTTAAGAAGTTATTGTAAAAATCTATATATTTATTTTTGCCTCTATCTATTTTAATGAAGACTGAATATACAGGGTGAAAAACCCGTTTAATTTTACATAATTTTATGAAGTTTAATTGAATTCGGTAAAACTATCTAAGCAAAAATTAATGGTTCATGGTAATAAGTGGCACTTTAGGTCAGTCGATTTTGGTAAAAATGTTGCTGAATAAACCCCAGACAAATACATTTTTTTTTTAATTATATTAAATTTTGTAATACAAGTGTGTTAATAAAAACCGGTAAAGAAATAGGACTCAAATTAAATACCGATAAGACGAAGTATATGATTAGTAGCAGAAACGGTGTCGATCATGGTGATATTGATGTATCAGGTCATACTTTTGAACACGTAGAGAAATTCAAGTATTTAGGTTCAATTATAACTAGAAAAAATGAAATCCAGGAAGAAATAAAGTCCCGGTTAAAGGTGGGAAATGCGTGTTATTATTCAGTTGCTAAGTTACCTAGTTCGCGGCTTCTATCTAAAAACTTAAAGATTAGAATTTATAAAACTATTATTCTTCCAACCTTTCTTTACGGATGTGAAACGTGGCCGCTTACTTTGAAGGGTGAACAACGGCTTAGGGTTTTCGAAAATAAGGTATTGCGTAAAATATTTGGTCCGAAGAGAGATGAGGCCACTGGGGAGTTTAGAAGGTTGCACAATGCGGAATTGCGGAACTTGCATCCTGTGAATATAATTGCGCTGATTGCATCGCGGAGACTCAAATGGGCGAGTAAAGTTGTTGGGCTCGATGACGAGCGGATTCCGAGAAAGTTGGTATTTGCTGATCCGACTGGTAGGCGTTCGAAAGGTAGGCCGAAGCGGAGGTGGGAGGATTGCGTTAAGGCTGATCTCGGAAGCTTGGGCTTGAATGGTGAACATTGGACGAGTCTGTGTAAGCGAAATTTGGTGGTATCGGCATCGAACCTTCGGGTTCGCTAAGCCTATTATTATTATTAGTATTATATTAAATTTTGTAATATGTGTTGCGTACTTTTAGTTTTGTGACTTGACATAACACCAACAAACAAACGCAGACCTTTTTGTGGGAGTTGGTTTTTGACTCAGATGATCTTGTAACGTGTATTTCTGTAGAAAAGTCAAATCCGAGAATTTGACTTTAATGTAGTTTATGTAGAGGTATGTGAAAGTAATAAGGACTCTATTTCCGAAATTTCATCCGACTATGGGAGCCAATGAAGGGTTCCAGAGTGTTCTCTGAAATCGGATCAGACAAACATGGAGCTAATTAAGATGGAAGATCACCTTGCACTACCGACACCTCGAGGCCCTACGTCTATCTTCGGATGGGATTTCTCCTTTGGGAAAGTCATCGGATAGCTACTATGCTTTAGGAAGCTTAGGAACGTTCTAAAAGATTGTCTCTTATGTATTTTTTAATAAACTGCACGCCAAAATAGTTATTGAAGCGAAACCATATACGAAAACATATTTGTCTGACATTTTGTGTTTTTTTGACAATTTGGCCAATATTGACACCCTCATATCTCAGTAGGTGTTCCTAATTTTCCAATATGTTACATATGAAATATTTAGGCAATAAGGGTTTTTAATAAGGAGAGCAGTACAAACAATCGTGCCTAAAAAATAAATTTACCCACCTTTTTCTAGCCAACCCTCTTTTTTGGTCTAATTCTACTGGGCTATCAGCCACCCCGTCCATTTTTATCCTGGGTTCAAGTCTTATGCTGCAAATTATTACACAATAGTTTATTATTTTAAAACGATATATCCCTGCTATTTCTAAACCGATCTCAGTGATCCTTTTTTGGATTTGTTGCTGATTCTCTACGAAATACGCACTAATAGCAGATATTTATTTATTGATTAATTCCAGAACAATTTACATTTATTCTCTACTATAAATAATCCGAGTTATCCTGATTACTTAGTTCATATATTTTTCAAAGTAAAAGAGAACGTTTCGGCTATCATCAGGACTAAAATAGAAAGGATATTTGAATATGTGAGCAGTTATAATATAGAAAGTAAGAAGAAAATGATCTATATGTATTATATTTAAATTATTGTACAGTTATAGGAAAAATAACACCAAAAAGAAAAATACATACAACACCTATGAAAATAAATTCAACCAAGCTAACTTTACAACACATGTTTTGTACTTTTAAGAACGGGCAACATTAATGAATGTTTACAAGAAATTTGAAAACTGGACCAGTAGATTTAAAAAATAATAATAATTATAAAATAAAAAACCTAAACTAGAAGAAATTTGAAATATATTTCACCTATTAAATAGGTAAAAATTATTGGATTAATCAGGAAACTGAGACACAGTGCTTAAAGTTCTAGTTATCCGAGAATATCATCTCTTACAATTTGTGGCTTGGACATTTTTTTTTTTTCTCTCTTCGTTCGACGCGGTGTCTAGATCTAGAAAAATCTTTTCGATTTTCTTCTAATCTACAAGAATAATTGAATTTTGGAAAAAATACATTTATTTTTATTTCTGACTTGAATATATATGTACCATTGAGATAAGTAATATTACAATTTTTGTTCTCTTTTATAATAATAAGTAAATGTACTGGTTCTAAAACTATAGAATTATGTCTGTATCTTGGAAAATAAGGGAAATGCAAGCGTATATATAATCAAGATTTCATTTTTTTATTTCGAGTATTTTTTATTTTTTTTTTTTTGGTTTATCGAACTTAACTGATTCTAAAACTGAATCCATAATTTTCTCTAACTTGAAAAACTAGTGAGTTAAGGTCTAATTATAAGTGAAATTTCAATTTATTTTTCTATTTTATAATTTTTCCCGGTTTCTTGGTAGAGAAACACTCATAATTTTTTTTATATCTTCAAAAAGCATTGAGTAATTGAATAAATCACTTTTAATATACTAGGTGAGCACTGGGGGTTTTCCAATTCTAGATGTACAACGGTTGAAATAGAAAAATAAATTAGGGATCTGTTGTTGCTGGTGACTAGCATAAAAACTTCTATGCCAATGGTCAAAGGGTTTAAAACCGCTGGTGGTCCTGTGCGATGTCAAGTACTCGTTAAAGATCCCTATCCTAATTAAACTTGGATAAGCAAAAATTAGTACTCCCACTGTAGCATCGTCTGATTAGCTACAGCAGCATAAAGGGACGTTGAAAAAATAAACAAACAACAAAATAAAGGACTGTCACAGCTGGACTCCAGTATACAGTATGAAATAATAGTTAAAAATATTGATTCAGTCAATCCATTAATGAATCAAAACAATTTTTCGAACACAATATAAAGGTATAAAAAACTCCTTTTTTATGCTCACAAATCGAATGTTCATAAAAAATGTACAAAACCGTTTTTAAAATCTACAGAGAATGGTTTTGACAAGACCAGGCTTTAGATATTTTGGAGTAGAGGAGGAAGGTAGTGAAAAATGTATATTTCCTATTTTGCTTCGGAGAGAATACTATTTGAGTTTGTTTTTCCTCCCGAGATGAGTACACTAACACAGCGGCTCCTCTGTTGCCTTTATACGACGCTAGATAAACAGTCCCTGATACCCGATATATCCGGCTCGCCTTCTGCTTCCCCGATATCCCTATAGAAAATTTTTTCCTCTTCTTCTGTTTATCTAGAATTTATGAGAACTTCATGCAGTAAATATTGCGATACAAGGAAACCGAGCTGCTCTGAGAGAATTTTATAAATGCTTAATCGCTCTGATCAATTTTAAACCTGGGCGCACGTTGGCTGTATTAGAAATGAATCCTATTGCATTTCATTAAAAATACGCGACTGTCACTTACCTTTGTTGGTAAAACCGATCGGTTGTTTTACGGTTTTATCACTCTCGACTAAACTTTAAAATTCCGTACATTAGATAATATTTTTTTCTAAAATCTTTAGCTATCCAACTGACCCTCTTTCCAGTCCCGAATTTCCATTCCTTGTCCGACTTCAAGTCAAAATAAGAAAAACTATTTAAGCTTTGACCGATTGCAGTTGTAAGTGAAAGCCAACTTGCTCAAATCATTAAACCAGCTCTGAATTCATCTAGCCAAAGAAGGGATCCAATTGTTGTTAACCAGACTGAGGATAGGAACATAAATACTCACGCATCAGTTCATTTAATTGGAAGGCACAACTCCAACCATATGTGAAAACTGTAAGTGAAAGTCAAGCAAAACATAAGGTAGACCGTGTATCAGATACAAGTAAGAAAGTGAAAAAATGGAAATGCGAAAGTGGCTCGAGACAAAACTCTAGGAGATTACACGAATGTTTACATGCAGTTATGAATCATCAAAAGTTTACTGTATTACAACAAATGTAATTAATACAACGAACGGTCACTCTAACCTATGTTGTGGTACTTGGCACTAAATGTACAAGGAGAATATCAAAGGGTTATTATTCATCAAATTATTGATTTTAGGTTGCAAAACCGCATAAATTGCATTAAATAATTTCTATTACTTTCCTCTTATTTGTTTTATCAATTCGAAACAACTTGATATTAAAAGTCTTTATCATGCTAATAGATGTGTCAATTATTATTTTAATCTAAAAACCCTAAGGTATCTTATGATTAGGAGTAAATTAAAACTCAGCATTAAGCACTGTCAGACTATCTAAATTTAAAATGAACCTAAGTTCTTAAGGCCTTACATTTTCATGGGATTTTGGTAGTTATCATCAGAATGTTTAAGAGCCGTTTGGATAATCAAAGGCGCATAATGAAAGTGCAATAATTGTAAGCATAAGTGGCTCTTATGGTTAGCTGATTTTGATGTAAATGATTTTGTAAACATCGGGCGTATATAGTGGTTTAAATTTGAAATTTAGATTTATCATCACTTGTTTTCACTGGGAGTACCCACACAACTACATAACACACTCACAACGGGCTTTTGAGACTTGGTATTTGACTTATGATGCCATAAAAGTGTTATTTTTCCGTCGAAAATGGAATTCAAATTTTCACGTCGCAATAGCTTTTCCTTAGTATATATTTCATATATAGGTGAGTAAAAGTAAAAACATGGATTGGTTATTTTCTTTAGAGATAAATCCCCAATCAGATCGGCTGCTCAACTATTGGGGAATTGCTATGAATACACAATGATATTGAATCAATCCTAAAAGCAATTTTAAATACCAAAAAATAGAGATACTTCCTAATAAATGTATATATTCATATTACTATTATGATTATAGTTCTTGTAAATTTATTATATATTGTGTGATGCACAATTCTCAACTAGTCCAGGATTATGGTTTTGGTTTTTGGTTTTTGTTTTATTTATTGGCACAAAACATCTTGGTCATCAGTGCCAGATACACTCAGTATAAGATACACTTAGATATATAATACCTAACTCACTATAAGATACACGTTTTTTAAAAACAGACAATTATGGCTTTAGTTGAAATATTAAATAATAATATTAATTAAAATAAATAATGAACCAATATAACAAATGATAATAATACACTAAAACAAATAATAATAATACAAAATGAACGAATACATTATGAACAAATAATAATACATAATAGACAATAATCATATACATAATAAGTAATACATCCATAATACATGAATACATACATACAGATAATACATAATTTACAAATAATACACTCATAAATAGTGCCGGATACGCTCATTTTAGAAAATTAATTTAGACAAACTTTTTTTTTTTTTTTTTTTTTTTTTTTTTTTTAATATTAAATAATAATATTGATTAAAACAGATAATAAGAATAAGAATAATCTATAATAAAAAATAAATACGACAACGTTAGTAAAAAATAAACATATATCAAGTTATATTAGTAGACAATATTCAAGGAAAAAAAAAAAATAATAATAAAGATAAATAGAAATAAATAAACATAAAGTAAGTCCTCAAATCCTCTTATAAAAGTCCATTTCAGAAAGGAGGCACATTAATTGGTCAATTCTATTCCCATCGTTTCCTAATGCAACCGCGACATTGTGAGGTATTCCCTTTTGGTCCAGTTGTCTAGTGTAGAAGGGACATTCCTCGAACACATGGGTAATTGTTAGGATTTCCCTACAATGCTGACATCTTGGGGGCAACTCTTTACATATTAAATGCCCATGTGTTAACCTTGTGTGCCCTATTCTCAAGCGGGCCAAGACCACCTCCTCCCTGCGGTTGCTGCGACTTGAGGTTTTCCAATACTTTACTTCTTTCTTAATGGTTTTCAATTTGCTTGGATAACTGTTTTTCCATGCTTCGTCCCATTTCTTCCATAAATTTTCTATAAGAGGGCGTGCTAGCTCTGATGGTGTGAGCAGTGCCCTACCACGACCAGGGAGAGTGAGAGCCTCTTTAGCAGCCTTATCTGCCATTTCATTCCCTCTTATCCCCATGTGACCTGGTATCCACACATAATTGATTCTTTTCCCATTTTCAGCCATTACTTTGGTTAATTCCAGGATTCTTAAAATTCCTGGATGACTGGAATGCATATTCTGTTGTGCTTTTACAGCGCTCAATGAATCTGAGGCTATGGTGAAGTTCTCTATTTGGAGTGTTCTGGAATAATCAAGGGCCATTGCGATCGCATTCACTTCAGCTGTATATACGGAACAATATTGATGTAGTTTCGACTTGTAGGTGCATTTTGATGCGACGAAAGCTGAGCCAGTGGATGAGTCTGATTTAGAACCATCTGTGAAAATTAAGTTGTGGCTGGGCAATGCGCTGATTATCTTCTCAAAGCGGTCTTTAAAATTTATTAATTTGGAATTTTGTTTACTATATTTAGCCAACTCAAGATATACATGGGGTTTCAGAAATGTCCATAGTGGTGTTTTGTTTTCTATGGATGTTATATTGATTAATTTTAACTCGTTAACAACGGACGACATTCTTTCTGCTAATGGTAAGGTTGGGTTGGTCTTTAGTTGAAATTTCGCCGAATATTTGGATTTAAAGATGTATACGTGAGCAGGGTGAGTAGCTTGTGTGATTAATTTTGTGATATAGTTTATGGCCAATTTATCGCGTCGGTAGGATAGTGGTGGTAAGCCAGATTCTGCACAAAGACTTAGAGAAGGGCTGGTCCTGAAAGCTCCTGTAGCAATTCGTATGCCTGCATGGTGTACTACATCGAGTTTAGCCAGATTGTCCCTTTTGCCGAGCCAAAGACAAAGCAGCCATACTCCATCTTTGTACATATTATTGATAAGTATATCTTGAGTAAAGTGATGCGATCTGCACCCCAACTTGTTCCAGTTAAGACTTTAAGTATATTAAGTTTTTTAAACATTTTTCTTTCAGAGATTTTATGTGATTTTCCCACGTAAGGCGTCTATCAAATTCCAATCCCAAGAATCTACAACTATTTACGTAGGGTAAAGGGACGTTGTTAAGTAGGAGGTCTGGTAGGTCGGGGAGATTACTTCTTCTACTGAAATACAAACATTTTGTTTTAGCTTCCGAAAACTTCAGTCCATAGTTTTGTGACCACTCGTTTAATCGGTTTAATGAAGTTTGTAACTTATCTGTTATCGATAGCAAGTCTTTGGATCGACAGAAGATTGCCAGATCGTCTACAAACAGCATTGGTTTGACTCCACGAGGTAAATTGGTGGCCAGGTCACTGATTGCGAGAATGAAAAGCGTTGTGCTAAGAACGCAACCTTGTGGGACACCATTTCTTTGTTCATGTGGCATGGACAGCGAATTCCCTACTCGAACTTTGAAATAGCGATGACTAAGAAATTTACAAATGAAGTTTGGCATGTTACCTCGGAATCCTAGCGACATTAACTTTTTCAGGATTAAATTAATATTGGTTTTGTCGAATGCCTTGTGCATGTCAAAGAAGATAGCGATGGCTTGTTCATCCTGAATAAATGTGTATTGGAGTTCCGCCTCCATTTGAACTAAATGATCCATTGTGGATCTACCTTTACTGAATATCCATATAATAATTTTTTATTTTATTTATTTTTTCACAACAATATAAAGCTCTTCATTATTTACATATGCCATTACAAAAACTTTGATCTTAGAATCGTGAGTGAAGAAACCTGCCTGTAAGATCCTTGGTAGGGATCTCTAAATAGTCTCTGTCCAGACGTTTTTCATGAATTGGGTAGATCAGTCAGAATGTGACCAGTGGGATGTCAGCGATGAGATCGGAAAGTTTGAAATATGATATCGTTAATTGTAGTAGAGGTTTTGTGTAATGATTTGTTGGTTAGTAAAAGGGAAAGTGAGTTGGCGGAAATAATGAGTTAATTGTCCAGGTGATTTTTGAAGAACACCTATACCACTCATATGTTTAATACATGTTGTATATCACATTTTGTTGCTAGAATGGTATTTTAGTAAAATTCAGTATTATAGTGATGATTGTCTTTTTAAGATAGTTCGTGGATTTCCTGTCAGGCGGTAAGTGTGTGTCATATTGCTATTTTCTGAATAAATAATCAGCAATAAATCTATAATCCTATACTTGGGAATCAATCCAAAAACAATTTTCCATAATATTCTAAAAAATGTTATACTTTATAACTATTCCTTTGATATTCTGAATTTTATTAATTTGTATGCCAACAACACCAGGATTATGGTCTCCTAAAAAAAAAGGTTAGTAAACACTTAAAACGACGCTGTTAAAGCCCTGTCAAATATTTTATGAAAAATTTAACAAAGACATAGCGAGTTTAATCAAAATCTATAGATCCATTTTTAAGAAAGCCGGTAAACAGTGGAAAAGGCATGGCGTGAATTGGCTTCTAGTTTGTCGATTTTATCGAAAAAGTCGCTGTAACATCTCAGGCATATAACTTATCCCTTTCGGGATAGATATACCAAACACCTTGGTAATTAGATCAGGAGACAAAAGGCAGTACTAGGATTTTTTTGAATAGGAGTAAAAACTCCTCAGATATTCGTCCTTCGGAGGGGACGTGAAAAGGTGGTGCCAAGTATGTGCGATATCAGATACTCGTTGAAGATCCCTATCCTAATTAAACCTGGAAAAGCATACTTTAGGACTCCCACTGTAGCATCATCCAATTAATCACAGTTGAATAAAGATACGCTAAATAAATAAACAAATAACTGTTAAATTCTGTGATTAAAGATGTTTGTGATGGGTTTTTTATCGGATATACCATCCAAACCCTTTAAATATATAAGCTTAATTGCAGGTTGAATTACAAAACCATCTCTTATCTGTACTAAACAGTTACACTAAAATACAAATTATAAAGTTATCCCGAACAACTAAAGCCTATAGATAAAACTAAATTTGACAGGCGTACAGAGAAATCCCTTTTGCCTGGCCGTCACATACTTCTCCAGCAGTTGTTATCTGTAAGAGCAGTTATTGCGGCGCAGTATAACATGAGATAACTCCGGTGATAAACTAAAAATAATTCCGCCCTAACGACTGAAGATATTTCCTAGGGCACGCAAACCCTTATCTGCAAGTTCCAGGAACGTTGGCTGTCCGTCCTTTGGAGTCGCTTCAGTAGGGTCAGCGGTATGTGATGGACTAGACCATTACGGATAATAGAGCTCATTTCTTTATGGTTAATGTTTGCTGATGCAAGTTTCGGCATCTACTGTTTCAGCGGTAAAATTATATGGAAGCAAAAACTAAGAGGCTGGTAGAAGAGAAATATGGTTGTGTCGTGCTGACACTACCCGTTATCTTGTAGTGAAGGTTATGCGTCATTACATTTATCGAGTAAGATCCACAAACTGTAAGTGAAAAAATGTAAAATAGATTGCGGAAAAAATGTTTATAAAAAAATCCTAAAAATAACAATAATACTGTTACGAACTATAAGGTTCAATATCGATAACATCAACTGCGTACGGAGATCCATTCACTGATCATCGTTCAAACACAAGCCCCCAAGATAAGACTTATACATATCACATTGCATTACAAACTTTTCAGAAATGTTTCTTCACGCAATGCTCCGCAATGTGACCTCTTAAAGTTCCCATTACCTCTTCTTTCTTGGACCAGACGACTTAGAATTTGTTAGTACATTAATTCTCGAAAATTTTAAGGCGTTGTCAATCCTTAAAAGTAAGCGACCACGTTTAACATTCGAATAGATCCGTCGTGAGAACAATAGTTTTATATATCTGTGGCGGTCGTGAAAATATAACTCGAGTTATATTCAAAAATGAGTTAACTCCAATATCGCTCCCTCAATCCGTCTCTCACGTCGTGTTAAATTGGCTAAAGAAATTACTTAAGTAGAAGAAATTTTAGGGGAAAGAAATAGATATTAATAACTCTATTTGTAACGTAAAGTTTAAGTAGCTCACCTGTAAATGAAAGATTTTAAATTATCCACTTATTCACGACCGCCACAGTATAACTTTTAAGTTAGAAGTTAAAATGTCTCAGCAAATACAGGACTAATTGATAATTAAAAATTATAAATGGAAATGAATGCCGAAAATTGAAAAAAAAATCTTACATTCTCTGTTAAAAAATTATTAATTTATCGTTTAAGAAAGTAGGCCTGAGAAATGTTGCCATTGGTTCTATCTCCTTATTTTTGTTTCTAAGAAGACAAAATAACACAAAACTCTTTTCATGTCTTATTTCAACATATTTGATGAATTGGAACAATAAATAATTTTAAAAGAGTTTGTTAAAAAAAAAAATGTGTTAGTATTATGGAAAAAGTATTTATCTTTTTCTTTTTGTTTTTTTAAATATATTCAATGCTTTTGGTTTTTGATTAACGAGAGAAGAGAGAGAGAGTGTGTTGGTTCAGAGACAGTTAGGACTCAGCCATTGGTCCGCCTAATCCGCCCTGATTGCATTGAAACAACCGCTTATTGGCTCCGCGATAGGCCTATGTCGCCTCGTCCAATCGGAATCATCAATTAATTCCAAACGGCTAGTTACTCTCTTTTATCGTTACTGATAACATTGAATGCGATACGGGTACAGGTGTTGATATCTTACTAATACGCTTTCCAGATTATTTTGAAAGATATGTTCTTATTGATTCATCGATAAAAAGTGAATTATTAAAAAAAAAAAATACTTAAAATGAAATATTATCTGAGTTTCAAAATGGAATAAAACTTTTTGAAAAATTCAAAGGTTGATTTTTGAAAAATTCGACATATTTTTGACCGGCTGCTTTTCTAAGGCAAGCGGTACCTTCAAAAACTAGCTTACTTGGTATAATTAATCCATATATAAATTATATTTAATGATACCATTGGATTTACTTTCCAAAGGTATCGTGTTTAGCAACCCAATAGGTGAAATGCAGGGTAAGATTAAAATAAACAAGATGCAATTAATACTTTATTATAATTATTACCTTACACATATCCATTTTATTAATACATTGCTTAGAACTTTGATTGAGATTGCTGTGGGACATTTTCACTACTACCTTTGCCATGCAATATTACAAAATGAAATACCTTCAATATACTTAGTAGACTGGCGAAGTTGGAATCAGTTATTGGTTCTTAGATCTCTAGATAGGTTCTTCTTGAGTATAGACCTCGGCTGTTCTCTTACTGGACTTCAACTCTCATCGTTCGAATAAGACTCTCCTCTTGCTGGAATAAGATTCCCTCTTCTTGAGGATGAACTTGACTTCTAGAGGATAGAACCCAACTGCCTCTACGAATCTCCTTTCTTATCCTCGTCACCTCGGGATGGTCTAATATGAGAAGTCCAGGCTAGTAGTTGGGTTCTAGAATGAACCAAGTGTACCGCGGGAGGTAGCCCATGCCCACGGACAATCCAAGGGGGTTTGGGAAATGCCATTTGACTTTTGCCGACAAAAGTTATTGTTATTTATTTAATTAATATATTGATTATCAAATAATGAATTTACAACCCTCAGTATTCTCATTACATTACAATATATATATATATATATATATATATATATATATATATATATATATATATATATATATTTTTTTTTTTTTTGTTATAGAATCTCTAAAAACGTGTAATCAAGTTATTGCCTGAATATTCTTGTATTCAACCCACGTTTAGGCGCATTTAGCATTTAGTTACAATAGTTACAACTAGGAGAATTCAAACCTATACAAATATTCCAGTATGTGAGCAGTACTTTCTCAGAAACTTAGAGATCCTCTTATTATTCTGTAATACTACGAAGTTTATCCTTTCTCGATAAAGTCCTTATTCCGTTCAAGAAAACTGGTAAAAACCTTGGAGTTGCCTTTAACCAAATCCTGGAATAACCATGTATCTGAAATATCCCGATAATCCATTTCCATACTCAAACAGCTCTATAGATTTCGTGAATCATTACCTTCAAAAACCCGTCAGCTACTTGATTCCTCTGTTATTTTCTCAAACTTTGACTACGGTTGCCTTGTGTACGGGATACTAATGAGACTAGATAAACTGAAAATAAAATTAAAAAGTCAACTACTTAAAAAAAGAACTACTTAATAAAATTTATTTTCGGAGCCCGAACCAACTTAAAATGTCTCTATCCTTCTGTTTGACGGCAATATTTCCATGTTCCTTACCTATTCTAAACTTTAAAGAATATAAAACCTTCCTACATAACTAAGCTTCTCCCCCTCCGCTTTGATATCCATTCGTTGAGTACTAGAACCCAATCAATCAATGTTCATACGTCATCACATAAAACTGCATCTTTTCACAAATCGTTTCACATCCTTCTTAAATTCGCTGCCTATCTCTATCTGTAAACCACCCACCTCTCTTCCTTCCTTCAAACTTCAATTATTCTACTATATACTCGAATCACAATCTTACATTCCAATCCATTTGTTCAATTGTAAAATATATATATATATAGTGTGTGAATAAATGTATATTGCTATGTTTTTGACCGGCTGCTTTTCTAAGGCAGCGGTAACTTCAAAAACTAGCTTCCTTGATATATTTAATGAATGTATAGATTAATATGACTGAAACCATAGGAGTTCTTTTCCCAAGGTATCGTGTTTACCAAACCCAGTAGGTGGCATGCAGGGTAATATTAAATTGTACAGATTTCAATAGATAACTTTATTATTTATATTAACTTAAACATATACAACATATTTACACAATAGTTGAGAATAAAGAGGGACATTACCGTTAACCTTTCCAAACAATATTACAATAAACAAAAACTTGGCTGGCTGGCGAAGGTGGAATCAATCAGTCTTAGGCGCCCCTTCTCGGCTTCATCCACCAGGTGCTTGACCCCCGACGGACCAGAAGACAGAACTCTTCTTGTAGTTGGAACTTCAACTATCGTGGATGGAATGGGACCCCCCCCCTCCTCAAATCTTTTTTCTCATCCTCGTCACCTCGGGTGGAGCTGATATGAGAAGACCAGCCAGCCTTTGTCCTAGGAGTCTAGAATGTACCAGGTGTACCGCGAGGGGCAGCCCACAGATAGCCCAAGCCCACGGACAATCCAAGGGGGTTTGGGAAATTCCTTTTGACTTTAGCCGACAATGCTTATAATTATTTATTTAACTAATATAATAATTATCCAATCCTAACACCCCTCAGTATGCTCATTACATTACAATATATAAGTGTGTATAAATTTGCAAAAATTTATAGATATATTGAATTGTGTATATATATATATATATATATATATATATATATTTTTTTTTTTTTTTTTTTTTTTTTTTTTTTTTTTTTTTTGTAACCAGACCATAATGGTTTCATTTCATTCACATATTTATGAAGATTACCTTTGTATTATATTACGACTTTTGTGGAATCGAGCTTTGGAGCTCCCAAAAATCTTTCAATATCTCCCTAAACCAATCCTTCATATCTAAAATCCTTCAAAACATCCTTAATACTACTTACTAAGACACCAACAAAATTATCCCTAAAGACCTCAATATTTAATTTTTGTTGCAGATTTGTCCTGAATCAGATATATCTACGCTCTACGCATCCAGAATCCTGAACAGCACTAACCCTGTAACTTTTGATAATTTTTTATAGCGATTTTTCTGGTTGTATAATTTTACAATAAGGCAGTATTTTTGTCATTTTACACTTTTAAATAATACAAAATAAATAAATGAAAAAAATGTAAAAGATAGTAAGGAATTCTTCAATAACTTTGTGAACGATAAGTGAAAATTGGAATAATATTCAAATCTGTACATCAGGTCTATAAAAAACCATAAATGTCATTTTTTGGGCGAGAAACCGATATTATCGAATATCGACCATATCAGTGACTTTAATCCTCTCTATTTTCCGCCAATATTTGATACTTTTTTACATCTCTATTGTACACATTGACCATAGGATTATTAATGAAAAACAAGTCACTTTATCTTGGACTGTTATTTATTGCAAGAGCTTTGTAACTAAAAAGGATAAGTTTATAAATCATAAATGATTCAGTTTATAAACTAACATAAAACCTGTTATTCATTATATTTCTTTAAATAAATAAGTACACCTTGGCAAACGTTTCACTTGGAACACTCAAACAAGACTGAAACGACAAGAAACTGTTCGACGTTTTTAACTACTTCAACACTTACTAGACAAACGTTCTAATCTTCCATTTAACTACAAAAGACCCATTTACATGACAATCATAAGGCCGATATGGACATACGGAGTAGAGCTCTTGGGCTCTACTAAACCATCGAATACTTCCCGTATCCAATTCTTACAATCCGAAATCCTTCGTAAAATCCTTAATGCTCCTTACTTTTTCACGAATACACTAATCCATAAAGACCTTAATGTTCCGTATGTTAGTGATTTGGCCCGATCTAGAAACTATTCCTTTCATGGCAAACTCCATTCCCACCCTCATCCTCTAGTTTCAATACATTCTTCTTCTTCAATTCTTGACAATTCTCCGTCTGAAAAGGAGATGGCCCCAAGACCTTCTAGTTTAGAACATTTTTAGAGTGCTTCCATTGGAAAGCTTCTCTACATGTGTTTCATGCCTTTTTACATATCATTCCAATTTACTTGTTGTATTACATTATACAGTTGTAAATTCCAATAAATAAATAAAGAAAGAAATAAACATAATTTTAACAATAAATAAGGAACGTTTCTACCTTAAATTAGAAAATAATTATCATTTTTTGACATTGAAAAAAAAAACAATTATTTGATTAATGAAAAAAAAAAAATAGACATTTGTCCTCAGTCAGTTCAATAAATCAAAAAAATAGTAAACCTATTGAGTCAATTTTTTTTAAAAAACTTATTTTTAGTAACATACATTTGTATTATACAACACAATAAGTTAATTTATAGGAAGAAGTAAAGTCCTGAAAATATCTTGTACCTAGTGGTAGCTCTTTACTAACTACAAATCCAATTTAAACTAAATAATCATAAATTACAAGGTGGATATATTTATTTTACTTTACAGCAGTCTTTATTAATAGAATATATAAAATGCATACTATTTATATCCATATTTATAAAACCTGTAATCTATAATAATAATATTGCATTAAGGCCTTAGAAAAAGTAATACGATGCTATGAAAAGTAAGATCCCTTGGTTATTTGACCTTTTTTCAAATCAACCCTCATCTTTTTAAATTTTTCATTAAATGCAATATAAGCAATTAATGTTATACTAGATATTAAACATAACATTTAATACAATTTCAGCACTTATTATATACTTTATATTGTTATGTTTAAAATGAATAATATCACAGGTTACAGACCCATTTTGACCAAAATTGAAAGCACGATATTAATTCTAGAGGTCATCAACAGAATAAATATAAGCCCTCGCATGCTGTAATTGAACCTGGTTCGCTATAGTTCCATGCGCTGGCTTACGATATTATGCTAATATATGTTTAGAGACGGGTCACTTACTTTGTCAACTTCGTTTAAGCCTTCGATGTAGTCGTTTTGTTTGTAGTAGATTAAGGAGGCCATGTAATACGTTGTGGAACAAACAAACTAGTCTATCTTATTAGCATTATTTTGAACTTTGCTGATCACAGATTCTAAAACTCAAACCCAAACGCACGATCAAAAAGAAAAGAAGATATATAGGATAACACGAAGCTTTGATTTGATCCGAAATAGAATGCAAAGCGGTATAATATAACAAATCTGCGAGAAAAAAAAAATCAAAATGTTTATGATTTCATCTTAATTTTATTGGTTTATTAATAATATAAGCCCATATATCAAAACATATAAGGAAGAAAAAAAATTTAATTATAAAATTGATAAAAGTGCCTATTTTTTTGCCTTAACTTTATTTCAGAAATTATATTTATTTTTAATTTATTTGACAAGATGATAGTGGGATCTGAAGGTATATTATTTTGCAACTATTATTTACAAAATATTCGTTCCATAAAAAATAGAAAGATTAACAGCATTTTAAACAAATGAGTAAGGTTAACCTCAGCAAATATTTACACGGGATTTGAAACATCAAAAGTTTTTAAAAGATCCTTATTGAACCTTCAACTAACGAATTTCGTTGAAAAATGTCAGTTAATAAGTTAGAATAATTATATTGTTTATAAAATAAAATATATGTTTTATGGTACATTGATTATTTATATATTCCTTTTTTTTTTTTTTTACTTTCACCTACCCTAAGTTTCACTTATCGTAAGAAAAAGTGTTGGGATCGTGAAAAGTTTCGAAATTGAGTTCCCCGAAAGTACAAGTTTATGCTAACCTGAGTTCAGATGTTCCCGTAAAATTTTGATTAAACTGAAATTTTACATTTTACAAGCATTTCAACAAAACTTTCAAGATTATCAGAGAACCAGATGAGCTGTTTTATACTATTCGGTTTTTCTTATCATATTGAGCAATATCAGGCTATTTCATTTCCTACCATTGGCTGAGTGAAATACCATTATTATATTAAAATGGAATTTCCTGAAAATTTTAATATAAAATTTATGTGGCTGCAGTAAGAAATACTATGAAAAAACATAATTTAATTAGGAACCTGCAAGAACCGAATCGAATCAATTAAGTTTAAAACAACATAAAAACTAATTATTGGGTTAGAACCATTCATCAAAATAATAACGGTGATTCTAGACGTACTACGTAAAAACGTGATTCTAGACGTCAATGAACCAATAAAGATGCAAAAACCTCTGGTGCGGGCAACACACGACTTTCACTTACTTCAATTTTTAAAATAAATTAAAGATTATTCGAGTACAGTACGAAATAAAAATGAGTGAAATTATTAAAGAATTACTTAAATGGAATTTCTATAGAAACATGTGTTTTATTAAAAAATCTATAATATTATTATGTAAAATAATCAGTTTGATCTGCTTTTAATCACTCTTTATTAACGTTTACAAGTTTGTTCATTAGATAATATTTATTCTAAAATCTTTAGCTTTTCAAAGGTATATCTTACGTATATATTACTGTTGCTATGTTCAAAATAAAAAAATTGCATTAAAAATATATATTTTTCATTATTCTACTTTAGTTGTTTTTTAAATTTGCGCAACTTACATATCTAGCTGTTATTTATCAATGCTAACAAGATAATTTGGTTTTTTTTATAGAATCTACAAAATTAAAGGTACTTTAGAGGAAGAAAATTTAAAATATCGGCATTTAAGCCCTGTCAAACCATTTTAATACAAATGAAACCTACATGACGTTTAAGCCTATACAATTCTACAACGATATAGCGAGTCTAATCAAAATCGTCTCAACCGTTTCCGATAAAAAAGAAAAAAGGTGCAAAATGCATTGTATAAAGTGACTCTTCAGGTAAGGTCATTTTGATGAAAAAGGTTTTGTATCGTCTCGGGTGTATATGTGTCTTAAATATGAAATTTCAGTTTCATAGGACTTACCGTTTCCGACAAGGAGTTACCACACACGGACACAGACCTTTTGGCGGGACATGGTTATTTGGACTCAGGGGACCCTAAAATGCGTATTTCCGTTGAAAACTAGATTTCAAAAAGTTTCACGATCGCCATACTTTCCCTTACTATATATAGTAAGTGAAAGTAAAATAAAGAAAACAATAAATTAATAGAAATATATTACATAGTTATTCGCTTCTGCTATATAATGGAAATATCGTAATATGTGAAGGAAATGAAAGGAAATATTATCTGTTTACAGAGGATATAGTACGTCTTGGAAGAAAATTTTTTTAGTACCTCTTGGAATGAAATGAAATGTGTATTTACTACGTTTTGGAATGAAAAGCAATTTTCAAATACGTT
This sequence comes from Piezodorus guildinii, assembly GCA_023052935.1. NCBI lineage: Eukaryota > Metazoa > Arthropoda > Insecta > Hemiptera > Pentatomidae > Piezodorus > Piezodorus guildinii. The sequence goes on along the minus strand of CM041297.1, from coordinate 24,530,897 downwards.
TTTAAAGGATTTCTATGTATTTTAGATAAAATCTGATGACGGATTTAAATAAAATCAAACAATTAGAATACAATTATGACAAAATATCAATTTCGAAAAAAATATATTTAGTACCTTTTGGAAATCAACTTCTTGATTGACTACTCGCTACTTACGTGTATGAGAGTAATTTAAAATGATTAAAACATCATATTAGTAACAGCCTGAAGAAGAAAAAATCAGAAAATATAAATATTTCTAAAATTAATGATGAAAATGATTTTTACTTTCACTTACTATATATAGTAAGGGGAAGTATTGCGATCGTGAAAATTTTCGAATTCCAGTTTTTTAATAACATAATTATGCTTTATATTTATTTATTATGAATATGGTGCAGCAGTAACGAAGAGATGTAATACAAATGTAAAATGCTAATGTTAATAAACACGTTAATCTCTTAGAGGTATGAAGCTTTACTAATGAACTACTTAGATAAATAAGACTTGAAAATTGCCTTCTCTCTATTCATCTTGACTATTTAGAGTTTTTTCATTAGTTTTTTTTTTTTTTTTTTTCATTTTCGGACAAAAACTTGGACTAAAATACTTCATTTGAACCAAGAGCGAGGAGATGGTACCATTACATGACGCCAGAGGGAAGGCACAATGCCAACTGTATCAGAGGCCATGTCATTATCCTCTTCCTTCCCCTCCTCAGCTCCTTAGCTTCCGGAAGAACCGCCTTCAGATGAGAAGGGCTCCAAATGATGGGATCATCTTTAAGGGAAGGATAAAGGGAGAAGAGAGGAAGGGACGAGGAAAATGCTCCTAATATACCACTGACTTCGAGTATTTCATCAGCATCGGGCAATAACCTTTTTTAGCATACAATATAATTAACAATAAAATATTATTAACTATTTAGACATAGCTTTATTTTCAGTAAACAAAGCAAAAATATTATCTTAATATATGTATTTTTCTCAAACGATTCTTGATTTTAAAACCGAATGAAAATTAATAAGGCGAAGAGATTAAATAATATTGGATTGTAACAGATGAAATGACCATTTTTAGAATCAGAAAAAAATAAATACGAATTTAAGATAAAATATAACATATCTTTTATTCAAAGTATTTAACATCACTTTTTATAAACAATTGCCAACAGCTTACCATATTTGGAGCTATGGAACACTGAAAAAAAAAAAAAAAGAATTCAGAAAATTTCAGTCTTAAAATCTATCAAAAAATCTTGGATGCTCCGTACTAAAAATAAATTTTGACTTGCTCACTGTTCCACGTACTGCTACAGAATATTATAAAATCCCGATAACAGTTCGGCCTATCGTCGAAACACTTAAATCCCCCATCGATTTGTACAACCACCCCAACAGCTTTTAAGGCGGTGGCATAGAGATTATCTGATCTGACCATTCGGATATAATTTTATTTGCTTATAGCAGATGGCATTAAAAAATCGTCAAAACATTTCAAATTCATGTATAAAAGTATATATATATATATCATATTTAAATAAGCACTAATTAACTTTCTTAAAAAAAATATTTTTCTTCAATATCTATGACATTTTTTTCTACGTATCGAGGTTCTGTCCCCATTATCAAGATTATTACTGTCTACACTTACACAAATTTTTTTACATAGCTATATATATATATGAAGAAAAATATTTTTTTTAAGAAAAGGAAGTTATCGAGTGCTTATTTAAATATGAAATATTGAATGAAGCTGCCTAAAAAAATATAAAAAGAAGAGAATATATACGCTGCAAGAGATGACATGCAAAATTTATTATATCAATATGAAAACATATCTTTGTGTAGTAAAATAAGTAAAAAACCTTACCCTTTACCAGCAAATATTGATGGTGAATAGAACAGCACTTACCTGAAACAACGAAAAATAGTTATTAACGAGATATTTTGTATTCTATATTCTGATATTTAAAATACGTTTTAATATATAAGATTCTAGATTAAAACATCGCTGCTATTTATATGGTTATCAGCCCTTGAAGGCTAGTGTCGTAATAGCAAAATAAAAATAAATCCCACCAACTGATCTTTAATCTACGTCGTAAACCTATGACCTTCCGTCCCACTGTGCCCTCTAGTTGAACAGATCCGGAGACGCCTAACATGGAATCATAAATCCTTAATGCACCTTACTTTGTTACCATCGAGATTACCATGTAAATTTATGTTTTTTTTATGTTTACTCTAAGAAACTAAAGTTCTGTTTGTATGTTTTGTAAAATTATTCAAAAGGGACTTGTCCCAGAATAAAATAAAGAATTTATTATTATTATTATTATTAAATTACTATGTCACTATAAATTACCACAAAGACCTAAATATGTATATCATTAGACTATGACTTAGTCCTAAATATATATACCTCTCTTCATTCTAAACTCCTTGGCTGTTCAAACGCGCTAATCCCTGATGGCCAAGGGATCTCCAACCATAAATCAGACACTGGAGTGCTCCCAATAGGTACGTTTCTTTACAGGGCTATCATGATTGTTAACTACATAATTATCTTATTTAGTTGTATTGAATCAATAGAGTTGTTAATTTCTTTAAATAAAAAATATATTATACGGTCTTAAATACTTCTAATGTATGTTTACTCATAAATTTAGCATTATTTTATTGATTCTAATCTTTATAATTTTAAAAAAAATCATATTCTACCAGAATAGTGCCTTAAAAATTTCATAAACATAGTTTAAACCATTATTAGTTCTATATTCTTAGTAATCCTGTGTAGTATTCTTCTAGTGTGGGATAGTTCTCAATGCCTATCTTCATTAGCGATAGGTTTCCTCATCAAGCACTCTAGAACACTCTAAGTGTCTTGAGAGTTTGTGGAGGCTTGAAAGTACTCCAATAATTTCTTTTTGCTCCTAGAAGCTTCTTGATGGAGCTTTAATTAATTACTTACTCTGCTTTAGACCAACACATTCTCTTCATTCCTTCTCTACTCTTCTCTGTTTGCAGTTTAGCTACACAGTTCTTTGATGCATTTTTTTAATATTTCTGAATAAAAAATGTTTCAGAGAGTTTCAATGTGAACAAAAAAAAAAAAAAAACTATGAAAATCTAGAAACATTAAACATTAAACCTAATCGGAAAAAAATAATACATTTATTTCCGCATACTGACTTTTAATTCAAATCTACTAAAAAAGTGATACTATTTTTTCACGTATTTGTATTCAATGCCATGAAAGACAATATAAACATTTTCAGGTATAGCAAAAACTGATCTGAGAATCACTGCTCAAAATTCAGTAATTATAATTATAATTCGTTAATTTGGTCTCTCTCTTCAATTACCAATGTAAATAATCTCTGATATATATATATATATATATATATATATATATATATATATATATATATATATATATATATATATATATATATATATATACATAGATTTATTTTTTTTTATTTTTTTATTTTGGAGTGGCCATGGGGACCGAATCATGACGCTAAACGAAATCATTTTTCATATGCCATGATCTATCACAGCTAACTAAAATCAGACTATTAAAGTGTTACGTCTTTCCAGTGCAGATTAAAAAAAAAAACAAAGAAACAATCTTATAACAATGAGTATTTTTAATAATTCATGTATATTGAATGAATGTGATTTTATAGCACTATTTTTATTGAAGAAACAGTAACATACCGGAATATATAATAAATTATTAATTATTGAATAATGCATGTACATTTAGATATAGGTAAATTGTTTTGTTTTTTTACATTCAAACAAATTTAGCTCCAATGCGGTATGTTTTAGCGACAAACGTTATATGACGAGAACTATTTTCTATTAAATTTCTAGTATTAAATTGTCGAAATATTTTTGATCTGCGTAACACAGACAAAGATAGAGCCCTAAAAATGTAGGTGAAACATGACTTTTATATTCAAATCTAAACGTTTTAGAGAAAATTGTTACTTATAATTATTATTCACTATTAAGTTTCTGGCATAGAAAGTGGTGGTAAATTTTAGTTCCGATTAACACCAAAGGCCTATACCTTAACAAACGTGTTACATTTTTGAGAGGTAAAAAAACGTTATACAATATTGGCAAAACGTTATTATGTTTTTTTTTCATTCAATAAAGCTCCTGACCATTAGGCCCTTTGCTACACCGACACATTTTCGATCCTTGCAACAGTAACAGTGCTAGTGTGTATCTTCAATGTTACACATTTGAGGTGGGAGGAAGAAACGTTAGACTCCTAACCAAATGATATATCCACGTCCAAAAAGATCCTTGTTTCAAAAGGTCAGCAACCAATTCATTCATTTGAAACTTGAAAAAAATGCTGACGTCACTAGCCACTCCGACGCCCTTCAATTATCCCCAATTATCATCAATTTCCTTCCGGACGACAAGATCTGCCTAGATCACTAATTCGCGGATCTAGAAGGAGAGAGGAATCATCTTCTGGGCAAACAGATCTAAGAGAAGTAAGGAGAAGTTTTAATTGAAGCGAGGGCGGGTGGATCGGTAAGTGTACAGAGTGCCCTTGTGATCAGTCCCCAATTAACCTGTCAGTTAGTTTCGTCAGTTAATTACCAGCTGAGGGAAGCACTATCTCATGCCGTCTGCTTTTCTCTTCGCCCTTCTTATCATTGTACCGCTAATTCGCCTTTGAAAATATTAATTAATACACCATAATTAGTTGCAGGTTCCTAAGGTAGAGAACAATCTATTTAAATTTACCGGGTTGAATTTCTCTCCTTTGTGTTTCGATATCAAATTGTTTCTCTGAAATAATTATAAATCCGTGTTTTCCAAACAAGATGAAGAGGTTGTCTTGTCTGTTTGACGATTCCCTAAATGGTTAAAGGAAACAGTTAGAGATCCTTTAATTTTCCTTTCTCAATTACATGTTAATATAATTTGGATCCTAAAATCATCTATAACAATGTCGTTTTTACAATTTGTATCTTATTTTTTGTATTCACGAGTGTCTAAAATCTAAATTAATAACCTGCGAATGAGAGTTGATAAGCAGAATATGTTAGACATGCAAAAGGATAGCACAGTAACAACACCTCCCTAGTCTTTAATTACTTCTTTAAGTCAGAAGAAGTTTGTGTTGGTCGACTAATATTTTTTTATAGAATAAGTCTAATGGTATAATTTCATTTTTAACATAATATTAGCTACAGTTATCATTCTTGAATTTTTCTATTTAAATAAATTTAAAGAAATTATTGAAGTTTTATTTTTGCTGGACACTAAATCTGTCAGGCGTAGGTACAGAAGGATTTAGGTATATTGTTGAACATTAGTTAGTTTTACTTACATTTATTTCTATTTATTATTAAAATTATTCTGTATATATTGTATGAATGTGGTCCTATATTTCTATTACTATTGTTCATTCTGAAACAGATTGTAATATTTCTCAATAAATAAATATTAAATTAAAAAATTAATTTAAATTACAACTTTTAATTAGGAATAAATAAATAAATAAATAGCTAAATAAATATTTCTATTTATTTTTTCCTGTTATTTTAAGTTTCTTGTTTCATTTCTTAAGTCCTCGAAATTGTGCTGGATGAAAATTGTTATGTAAAATATATTTCTGTTCAAGATTTTATTTTTAATAAAATTGTCCTCCCTTTTTCAATAGCATTTAAATAGTTTTTTAATAATCGGCTTTCAGCGTCTTTAAAATGAAAAATAACTTCGATTTCATTGTATTTTTTTTTTGTTAACTCTTTATCAATGAAATATTAGTAGACCTATATGTAAATAAGCTTTTAAGTTCTGATGATGGCCCGTTTTTCAACGTGATTCCTAGGTGTATGTGACTCTAGTTCTCTATTAGATTTTGTACTTTTTAATAGAACCGTGGCAGCACAGTCAACATGAATTTCCCTTTTCAGGAACCACGAACAGTTAGTTTTATCAGTTTTTCATCACTCTTTATTACCCTTTGCAATTCCGTGTATCAGATAATATTGCTTTTAAAATCTTTAGCTATCCAACGGTATATTGTACATTTATATTACCATTCTTGTGTTCAAAAACACATCATTTGCGTAAAAAAATATGTTTGCACTTTTCTCCTTTAGTTGTTTATCCAATTCGCTCAACTTTAATATTTAGCCGTACTATTTCAGTGCCATTAAAATGATAAGGTTAATCTTTTGAAATGTACAAAATTAAAAGTGCAAAATACATAGTATAAAGTGGCTCTTCTGGTTAGCCGATTTTGATGAAAACCTTGCTGTAACATCTCGGGCATGTAGTTGTATTAAATATGAAATTTCAGTTTCGTACGATTTTTCGTTTTTGCGTTAGACTTACCACACACACAGACCTTTTTGCGGGACTTGGTCATTTGGACTCAGAGGACCCTTAAACGCGTATTTACGTTGAGAACTGGAAGTCGAAAATTATTACGATTGCAATAACTTTCCTTACTATATATTCCATATATAGGTAAGTGAAAGTAATAAATTGGGAGTAGCAGTGTCTAGTGGATAGATCACTGAATAGTCTAATTTTAGCTGTAGAGCGATATTAGGGTATTGAGACTCTCCTGGTCTCTACAAAGCTAACCACCATGCACTATCCTTACCGTGAAACAGTATAAATATCTATAAATACTAAAACCGAGACGCTTCATGGGTCGTGGAGGTAGAATTTATTTTATTTTATTTAAAAGTGTGTATAAAGCAAATCAAAATTTCTCAAAGTTGTGAATATAGTAATATTGGGTAGTTTCACATGAAATGTCCGTTTTAATAGTTACTGAAATGCATAAAGAATTTTGCAGGTCTCTGTTGTTTTCTTACAAATGTTTACATATTTAAAGTAAACAGTTACTAATCCTCTACCTTTTATTATAAACATTAGCTTCCCAATCAATTACCCACTTTTTAGTATACCTCCAAATATGAACACGGAAACACACGATTTTCGAGTAATATTTTTGTAAGAGTTCAAACTCGGCCATTCAGCAGCTGAGGTCGCTAGAAATATTCGCAAGGCGTTTGGGGATGGGAGTGTTAATGAACGGACCATTCGCCGTTGGTTTGCTTAGTTTTCAGCTGGGGATACCGACTTGGAAAACTTGCCCCGAGGAAGACCTCCGTCCGTAATAGACAACGATGTCCTCAAACATACAGTAGAAGGGAACCCCTACCAAACAGTTAAAGGACTCTCAGCACAACTAAATGCAAGCGAATCTACCGTTTCCAGACATTTAAAGTGTATTGGGAAAGTAAAAAAGCTCGATACATGGATACCTCATGATCTCACTGAACGGCAGCAAGACCCCATGTTTCAAAACATACCGTACAAAAATTGGAGAACTGGGCTACGAAGTTCTTCCGCACCCACCATATTCTCCCGACTTGTCTCCAACAGATTACCTCCTGTTCAGGAATTTAGACAACTTCGTCAAAGGAAAACTTTTTGAAAATGATGATCAAGTGAAAAGAGCGTTTTCAGATTTTATTTCACTTTAAAGCTCAGATTTTTTCAGTTCAGGGATAAAAAAGTTGGTGTCACGTTGGGAATAATGTGTAGAAAAAGAAGGGAAATACTTCGAATAAAATTATGTTGTTTTCATATCGTATTTTTAATAAAAATCCTTTACCTTGAAAACGGACATTTCATGTGACACAACCCAATAATCCTGATGAACTGAATTTTGGTGTTAACGAGTAGAAGATTGTAGAGGAAATTGAGATTTCAGAAAAGAAATAAAATCGCCATGCCCTTATTCCAAGTTGTGATATCCTCAAAAGCTTTTTGGAACTCCTAAAGCTAAACGAGTTTTCGAAGACGTTTTTAAAATCGCATATGGGACCATATCTTGCGCGCAATGTAGCATCAATAGCTCGTTAGTCCAAGCTGATTGTGAGTTCTGGCTTCTCTGTCTCGTAACTCCATTGTCACTTCTTAGAGGAAAGAAATATTCAACCTTCTGAAAAAATGTAAGCACCTTGGTTCTTATTGTTTATTCAAGAAAACATATTATCATTGTTATTTTAGTTTATAAGACCAAATAAAATCTAAATAATATACTAATCTTCATAAGTGGAATAATTTGTCTGAATAAATTACAGTGGTATCTATATAAACAAAATATATATTTCATTTATTATTTTAATAATTAAAATAATTTGTGACTTAGTTTCACATTATATTACTAGCTCACCTAAAAATGTTGTTCTGCTATAAAAATTATATAGCACCTTTTTACGATTTAATCAAAAACCATGTAAAATAAAATGAGCCTTAATGTCATGTAGGTTTCATTCTGATTAATATAGTCTGGCAGGGCTTATATGAACATATTTTAAATTTTCCACATCTAAAGAACCTTTAAAATTGCCGATCAAACAAATATTGGTTTTTATCTTGAATTTTTTTAGTCCTGATTAGGGCCCACACTTTAGGCCGATACGTCAGCAAACAGATGATATAATTTTTTCTTATTAGACTTATGACCATACCCCTAACTACTCAATTATATTTAACAAGTGGGGGACATGTGGTGACTGCAAAGCGATTAGCACGTGCTCTCATTAGATGCATTGAAGATATGATATAATTTTGTTTTTTTTGTTACCAATACTCGTTATTTTTATCTCAAAAGAACAATTTTGTTTTTATTAATTATTTGTGAGAACATAGAAAGGATTTTATAAGTGTTTAATTATCACTAAGACAACAAACATGTAACCGATAGAAGGTTAGGCTGGGTGTTAAACATTTATTTCCTTTGATTTTTTATATTCAAGAACTTAAAACATTTGAAGTTAATGTTAATAGTGTGTAATTTATTGCGAACAGTAGTAAATATAAGTTAGGATCATTTGTAACTGGGTGGCTAGCATAACAGCCTCCTATGCCACAGGTCACGGGTTCAAACCCGCAGATGTCCTAGGATTTTTTCAATGGGAGTAAAAAATCCTTAGTTATGCCGTCCTTCGGAGGGGACGTTAACATGTGGTCCCGAGCCTGTGCGATGCCAGGTACTCGTTAAAGATCCCTATCCTAATAAAGCTTAGGCAAAATTTAGGAATTCCACTGTAAATTTAAAAATTTAGGACTTCCGATTAGCCTTAGTGGGATAAAGTGATGTTAAATAAATAAACAAACAAACAAATATAAGTAATGTAACTACATAGACACTCTAAATTACATATCAGAGAGAAACTTGATGTACATACTTATTTACTTGAACCTATATGAACTTACGCTTACGAAATTTACAGACCAGCTAAAAAGACACACATTAAAAAAACACTAACCTTTTAATCGCAATTTCTAATACTAGCAACGAACTCTCTACCGTATGTTATAAACGATACCCTTTTTTTTCCGTCTTATCTGGTGAACTGCAGCCTATTATTAGGCTTATTGTGCGCCGTCCAATCTACTGTTAGTACAGGGGGACACGATACCCTTCATACCGACTTACATATTCCAACTACCACAAAGCACATACGATGGACTTAAAAAAGATTTCACGACATACTATATTGACTCGTTAACAAATTTGTTCGATCAGCTGATGCGCTCGATGATAACAGTCATACGTTACTTCGTCTCTCAGATTTTTGCTTTTTTCAGTAGGAATTCGCTTGAGTTCAGTCTGGAAAACATCACTAGACCTCAGGAATACTACAGCAGTGAATATTGGAGAAATTTCGGTAAGCAAAGTTATAATTTACTTTGTAAAATCACGAAAAAGTGAAAGGAGGGTCACTGATCAGCTGATTGCCGCTAGCTCGCCAAGCTCGGGCTTGCTTTTATTTTCCTTATCTTTCTTTTATTTATTTTTTTTCCCTTCTTATTCTTATTCCATTACATATTTATTCCTATTTATTTTTTTTAATCAATGCGATATTTTCATCAAGTGATGTCCTCGAAAGTTACAAGTAAAAGATCTAGATCTGCAGGTTCAAACTCGTCTCCCACAAAACAGAGACCTCGCCGTGATAATAATAAAAAAATGATTCCACCAGCGACTGCTTCAGCTACCTCTTTAGGATCTGAACCACAGCCTAGCACATCATCACAAGGATTATCTGAAGAATCGCCGTTTTTTACACCGAACCCATTTCAGATCCTTCAAATTGAAAAAGAAACAATGGAATCTTCTCCTATACCAAAAGAACCACAACCTCCACCAATATTTGTTAAAAATATTAAAAACTTTCAAATACTGTGTGTGCATCTAAATAAATTAACCGATCCTAACAGTTATTATTGTATAAGTAGAACCAGTGATACTAAAATATCCCCGACTACCGCCGAAACCTACAGAAAAATAGTAAAATATCTGACGGAGACCAAAGCTGATTTTCATACATATCAGTTACGCCAGGAGAGAGCTTTAAGGGTTGTAATTAGAAACCTACACCCTTCGACACCAGCAGCAGCTATCCAAGAAGAACTGACGGAAATAGGCTATAAAGTGCGGCAAGTCACCAACGTCCTAAAAGATAAAATTCCACTGCCTCTATTCTTTGTGGACTTGGAGCCATCAGCAGGAGTCGAAAAAATTTATGACCTCAATAGATTATACTATACTAGTGTAAGAGTTGAAAAACCTTACACTAAGAAAGAAATAGTACAGTGCCACAATTGTCAGGCATATGGTCATACTAGAAGTTATTGTCACCACATACCACGCTGTGTGAAATGCGGTGAACAACATAAGTCAGAAGAATGTACAAGACCAAGATCAACACCCGCTGTTTGTGCTCTGTGCCTCAAGGACCACCCGGCTAGCTACAAGGGATGTCAAATCTACAAGAACCTCAAAAGCAGATACCAAAAACCTCAGAATCTGGATGTAACAGCTGAACCGATCAGAAGCAGAAGACAACCTTCAAAAACAATTGATTCCAATGTTACATTTGCCCATCTACTTGGAGGTGAGAACCAGAACAAAGAGGCCGAGGCCCTGCCGGAACAACGCACACTTCAAAATCCTCAAACCGTTCCACAACCAGCTATTCCTCAAAATTTACCCAACCCTCAAAAACCTCATCCGCATCAAATTTCTCATATTCCTCCTCCATCAAATGTCTCAGACCTTACAAGTTTGATGACATCCTTCATCACTGAAATCAAATCCCTCGTTATGCCGCTAATATCACTACTTACTAATCTTGTATCAAACTTAATCCCTTCCTTAAAAAATCCTTAAATGACTTCACCTAACTCCTTATCCATTCTCCTATGGAATGCGAATGGTGTTAGAAATCATACTGACGAACTTACAGCTTTATTGCAAGACAAAAACGTTGACGTAGCACTTATTACTGAAACTAGACTAACCACTAAACAGTTCTTCAAAATACCTCAATACGTAACATACCGTACGGACCACCCAGACGGCAAAGCCCATGCCGGTACTGCTGTCATTGTGCACCAGTCCCTCTCTCATCACTTACTCCCACTTCCTACCTATGATTTCCTACAAACCACAGCCATAGTAATCAAAACTTTTTCCTTTCCGGTAACCCTTACATCAGCATATTGCCCTCCCAAACACTCCATTTCCAACACCGAATTTGTATCCTTTCTAAATTCCTTAGGAAATCATTTCATTCTGGGTGCAGACTTAAATGCCAAGCATCAACAGTGGGGTTCGAGAACCACGAATTCTCGTGGACGAAATTTGCTGTCTGCACTCAACTCCCGTCATTTCAATCTCTTACCTCCTGATTCCCCTACCTACTGGCCAACCGATCCCAACCGTAATCCTGACATCCTTGACTTCTTCATTCACAGCGGATTAGGCTCCCTCAACTTATCTGTAACTCGACTTGACGAACTATCCTCAGACCATAGTCCACTGATCCTAAAAGTATCTCTCACTCCAATTCCAAAACCTATCCCACCGTCATTTATCCGAGGCCCTGTCAACTGGAACCTATTTCGCCAAATCCTGACCGATAATATTAACCTCAGAGCGACCCTCAAAACCCCAGAAGACCTTGACGAATCCGTCTACTCCTTCACCACCGCCATTCAGCAAGCTGTCTGGACTGCCTCCTCTCCTAAGCACTCCAATATAACTCCTCACCAAAACCATTTGCCTCAACACCTTACAGACCTAATCCATGCAAAACGCCGTGCCAGATCATTATGGCAGCGCACCCGACACCCAACAGATCGCCGCTCCTATAACTTCTACTGTAGACAATTGAAGCAGAAGTTGGCGACCTTCCGTTCCCAGTCCTTTAATTCCTACCTCTCCTCTCTGTCAGCTAGTGACAATTCCCTGTGGAATGTCACGAAGAAGATTTTAAAATCCCATCAAGTTTCCCATCCTCTCCGGCGTGGTGATGACTCCTGGGCTGCGTCTGATGAAGATAAAGCCGAGGAATTCGCCACACACCTCTCCAAAGTATTCACTCCTCACCCGGAATCCCAAAGCAATCATACCGCAGCAGTACAAGACTTCCTTTTGTCACCAATACCTCTTTCCCTACCTCCTAAACCTATTAATCCCTCTGAGGTTAAATATCTTCTCCAGAAACTGACTCTCCGTAAATCTCCTGGACATGATCTCCTTACTCCCCAGATCCTCCGTCAACTTCCGCAGAAAGCTATTATATTCCTAACCTATATCTACAACTGCATCCTACGCACCACCTATTTTCCTCTCTTGTGGAAACATTCCACAATCATTCTCTTCCTAAAACCAGGTAAACTTTCCAGCAACACTTCATCTTACAGACCTATTAGTCTACTCCCCATCCTCTCAAAAGTCTTTGAAAAACTCCTTCTAAAACGAATCCTGCCTATATTAGAATCACAAAATCTTCCTTCCCATCAGTTTGGGTTCCGTGCTCATCATTCCACTGTTCAACAAGGACTCCGAGTTGTAGACCATATTTCCTCAGCACTTGAATGCAAAGAGTATTGTTCTGGTGCGTTTCTGGACATAGCGCAAGCTTTTGACCGGGTATGGCACACCGGATTATTCTTCAAGCTTAAAACGCATTTACCCCAGTCTCTATACCTCATTCTACGATCCTATCTCTCAAACCGCTCCTTCCGAGTTCGCTGTGGTGTAGAATTTTCTAACTTTTATCCCATTGAGGCCGGTGTTCCTCAAGGCAGCGTCTTAGGACCCGTCCTCTACAACCTTTACACTGCTGATATTCCTAATCATCCTGACACCTTTCTGGCAACATTTGCAGATGACACCGCCATCCTATCATCCAATTCTGATCCTGAAATAGCATCCTTAATCCTGCAAAGACACCTTTGTCTTATCGAGGACTGGTGTAATGCTTGGCGTATTAAGGTTAATGAAAGCAAATGCACCCACGTCACCTTCACCCTTCGACGCAAATCCTGTCCAATGGTTCATTTCAATTCCATACCGCTTCCTTCCTCAGACACAGTCCGGTATCTTGGCTTACTACTAGACAACAGATTGACGTGGAACCCACATACAAGACTTAAACGAAAAGAACTCAACAGACGATTCGGACAGTTATACAGACTACTAAACAGAAAATCTAAGCTTACAGTTGACAACAAATTATTACTTTACAAGACAATACTGAAGCCAATCTGGACCTACGGACTTGAACTGTGGGGGACAGCTAAACGTCCTAACATCAAACGCATTCAATCCTTTCAATCCAAAGTCCTGCGAATAATAGTAAATGCTCCTTATTATGTATCCAACTATACCTTGCACCACGACCTTAATGTTCCATTTATTTCAGACCTGATTCCATCTAAATTTTCCAAATTCCACCAGAACCTCATTCATCATCCTAATCCTCTAGCACAATCCCTATCCAACTCCACTCATCCATACAACCCTCCTAGAAGGTTGAAACGGCAGTGGCCCCGAGACATATTGTAAACATCTATTCTGGAGTTCTGACACTGGTCAGATTCTCCTCTCATGTGCGGTGTGATTGTGGCTGTGGCGCCCTCACTTAGCTTCCGCTGGCTCTCACCAGTGATGCGGCTGAGAGGGAGGCGCTGGGATCCTTTGGGCTCTGCTTGTCCTTCCACAAGTGGGGGGACAAGCCCCGTCCGGGGTTCCCGAGCTGATTGTAAATATTGTACATAGGACATGTTTTGTTTATTTATTTGTTAACTTCATTTATTTGTATTTATTTTGTCTATAAATTTTGTTATTGTATACGTTTATTTATTTTGATTTTATTTTATGTAATTTGACTTTCCTTTTGTTTATATTGTAAATATTGTATGAATGAGATCCTGTAGCACTATTATTATTGTCTATTATGACAAATTGTAATATATACGAATAAAAAACAAAATAAAAAAAACAAAAACAAATTTGTTCAAAACATGGATACAACTTAAATACCTAACATAACTTGGCGAAGGCTGAAAACGAGTTGGATGACTTCCTGACCTGAAAATATTGTTGTGCTTAATGTCAGGAGGATGCATTACTGGGTGCTGTCTCCCTCATGCCAAATCCATGCTGTTTTCAATATTTGTGAAAAACAACTCATTTGCTTATTGTATTTATTTTACAGGTGCAAATAAAGTTATTGAGAAAAAAAAATAATAGCACGTATATTCTTTGTTGCAAAAAAATAAAATAAATAGAATAAAATAAATAATGTAGGAAAATCTCCTTTGGTACTTTTATTCCCAACCTTAACAAGTTGGAATGGTTATATATTACTAATTGACAAAATTAAAGTTATTGAAGAGAATGACGTTTTGAAAATTTGGCCTTTGAAACATTCAATCTGAAAAAAAGCTTACAAGAAATTAAAGTCTATTAAATTTTAGGTGATATTGAGAGAATAATCTATAGATTTAGTGCCCTTTTAAGAAAAATCTTAAAAAGGTGCTAAGTAAATATTAACGATCAGTCAACTATATCGAAAAAGTTGCTCTAACATCCAAAATATTAGATCTTATTTAATATTGTTACGGGCTACGGGGTGTGCGAAATGAACTACTCCAGTTTACAAATTACAAATGTTTATTAAATACAGAAAACACAAATACAAAGGGATTACTAACCACTATATTAACAATAATAATGGAATTACTAGCTTAACTACTAAACAGTATACATATAAAATGAGGTATTCCTAACGAATAAACTACTTACAATCTGCTAGACTTATTCTAAGACTTACAACCATAAACTATATATAAACTACAGTCTTCTAATTTCCCACCGACCGATTATCACAATATTGACACACAGTTTCACTACACTGTCACACTGTCACGAGTTGTTCACTGTCACTGTTCACTGATACATTCACTTGAGCAAGATCAAGACTGACTCACCTAGGCTCAGGGGACAGCTATTTGTACCACCGCCGAATCTTCTAGACCCGGGCGCAGGTAGGGTGGTGGGCCTTTCCAGGCACTTCGAGGACTGTCCAGGTCCAGAAGTCTCTAGCCTCATCTAGGCCCCTCCAGGCGTGGTCCACCCGTCATTGTCTTGACCGTAGCACTACCCCCTCCTTAGACGTGCTCTGCCCCAGAGCACAGATTGCAGAAGCTGAGCGATGCTGATCTTCCTCCGATGTAGGTGTTTTGTCTTTCCAGGGGTTGAACGTGCATACCATTATGATGACTCCAGAGTTGGCGAACGTCTCTTCTACAATGTTCCTGACAATCCTCCACTCCAGGCCATCGTATCCACAACCCAACTTCGGGATGGCGAGCTTGGTGACACGCAGTTCCAGAAGCTTTCTCCGCAGGTCGTCAAGACTCCGGCGCAGTGTGTCGTATGTCGGCTTCTGCTCTGATGAACTCTTGGTAACCAAGTAAAACAGGTGCCGGCCTTCATGCTCTTGATGGAGAGTCTTCCCAACTCTTGGTCCCTGGCGTTCCAGCTCTTCAATTCCAGCGAACTTCTTCCTGAAGACCGTCGCAATCCCCCGGGAATTCCTCAGATGTTCGGCGACACAGTGTGCTAGAGCATAGTCTACCGGTAACGAGAATATGTCTCTGTAAACTGTCTGCGTTACCCTACGGGAGTCTGGCGCCTTAGGATGGGGAGTTAGGTCCTTGTCGGTGAGGTTCCTCACTTGCTGTTCCTCTGTAGGGCCATGGTTTCCCTTGTATGGAGCCAATCGGTTGAAATGGACTACCTTGGGTTTTCCTTTGGGCTGCTTCCTGATCCTATAGATGACATCATTGATCCTCTTGATGACCTCATACGGTCCGTCCCAGGAGTTTTGAAGTTTGGGTGAGTAGCCTTGCCTTCTTCGAGGATCGTGTAGCCAGACCAAGTCTCCAGGTTGGAAGCCACCTTTCTCTGCCTTGATGTCATAACGCTCCTTCATTCTGTCACTTGCTCCCTGGATGTTTGTGCGAACCTTCTCGTGAATAGTGTTCATTCGCTTCCGTAGGTTCGTGACGTAGTCTTCTCCGGCGACCTCCTCATCAGGCTTGAAACCGAATTTCAGATCGCAAGGCAAGCGTAGTTCTCTACCGAACACGACATTGGCGGGGGTCTGCCCTGTCGTTTCATTGACTGAACTACGATAGGCTAGCAGGAACAGATGAAGATATTGGTCCCAGTCTCGCTGATGGTCAGAAACTACCTTGGCCAAATATCGACCCATCGTCCTGTTCATGCGCTCTACCATGCCATCGGACTGAGGGTGAAGAGGCGTCGTTCTGGTCTTCCGTATTCCTAGAGCCTCGCACATCCTGGTGAAGACTGCCGACTCAAAGTTTCTTCCTTGGTCAGCATGAAGTTCCATGGGCACCCCAAACCGACTGACGAGCTGCTTCACGAGAACATCTGCAACCGTGGCGGCCTCCTGATTCGGAAGGGCGTAAGCTTCCACCCACTTTGAAAAATAATCCATGGCCACGAGAATGTATCGGTTGCCATTATCTGTCACAGGAAAAGGGCCAGCGATGTCTACCGCTATTCTCTCGAATGGTGCTCCTACGTTGTATTTCTTCATAGGTGCCTTCTTTTTCCTTATCGGTCCATTAGAGGCGGCACAAGTTGCACACCGCCGGCACCAATCTAACACATCGTCCTTGAGGTTTGCCCAGTAAAAGCGTTCACGAACCTTTTCTAATGTCCGGTGAACTCCAAGGTGGCCACCAGATGCTCCATCATGTAATTCCCTCAGTACTTCGGGCACTTTAATCTTTGGTACGATGAGCTGTAGTCTCCGCTGATCTCCCTCTGTGTTCTCCAATGCTCGTTTCAGCAGACCTTTGTCAAGTAGAATGGAGTTCCATTGAGCCCAATAGGTTTTTTATATTTTTCGACATTGGAGCAACATCCTGCCAGCTTGGTCTCCTTTGGCCTGATAGCTTCCATTCCCTTATTTGTTTCAAGTCCGGGTCCTCGTCCTGTTCCTTTGCCAGTTGTGTGTCCTGCCAACCGTCGGTAACGACCGTAGTCCGCAACACTGTTGCTTGCTTTTCTTCTTGTCGAGAACAATGCTTGCATTCTCCGTCACAGGGTCTCCTTGAGAGCGCATCCGCATTCCGGTGACTCGTTCCAGAACGATGAGCAGATTCGAAGTCATATTCCTGAAGGCGCTCGATCCACCGTGCAACTTGTCCCTCCGGTGACTTGAATCGCAGCAGCCACATTAGAGCTGCGTGGTCCGTTCTCAGTAGAAATCTCCTTCCATACAGGTATTTATGAAAGTGCTCTATGGACTTAACCACTGCCAGAAGCTCTTTCCTTGTGACACAGTAGTTGCGTTCTGGAGCTGACAGTGCTTTGCTGAAGTACCCAATAACCTTTTCTTCCCCGTCTTGGAGTTGGGAAAGGACGCTTCCAATAGCAGTGTTGCTGGCATCTGTGTCAAGAATGAACTTGCCCTCGGGACGTGGATAACTTAGAATAGGCGCACTACTCAATTTCTTCTTTAACTCCTCAAATGAAGCCTGACACTCGCGATCCCAAAGGAAAGTCCGTTTTTCCTCAGTGAGCCTGGTAAGAGGTTTTGCGATGTTGGCGAATCCTTTCACGTACCTCCTGTAGTAGGTGCAGAGCCGAGGAAACTTCTCACTTGGTGCTTATCTCGAGGTGCTGGCCAATTGGTGATCGCTGTAATCTTCTCTGGGTCAACAGCAACTCCGTTGTCTGATACAACATGCCCCAGGTAGTTGACTTGCCTTCGGAAGAGATTGCACTTCTTCGGGTTCAGTTTTAGATTAGCTGCACGCAGCCGTTCGAAGACCCGCTCCAGATTCTCCAGATGGTGAGTGAAGGATTTTCCCAGTACAATGATGTCGTCCAAGTAAACCAGGCATATCTCCCAAGAAAGACCTCTTAAGACGCTTTCCATCAGCCTCTCGAACGTTGCAGGTGCATTGCAAAGCCCGAATGGCATTACCGTAAATTGCCAGAGGCCAGTGCCGATTGAAAATGCCGTCTTCTCCTTATCTTCCGGTGCCAATCCAACCTGCCAATATCCACTGCGGAGATCCAAGGTAGAAAATAGTTTGCAACCCTCTAGTGTGTCCAGCGTGTCGTCAATCCTTGGGAGTGGGTAGCTGTCCTTCTTCGTGGCGTTGTTCAAAAGACGGTAATCTACGCAGAATCTTGTCGTCCCATCCTTCTTTTTCACCAGTACGACAGGAGACATCCATGGGCTACTCGAGGGCTCGATGACACCATCATTCGCCATATCCTTAATAATCTCCTCGGCATCCTTTCGTTTAGCTAGCGGCAGCCTCCTCGGGATCTGTCGGATGGGCTTTGTATCCCCGGTGTCAATTTTGTGCTGGACGATGTTCGTTCTACCCCGTGGTCCTGAGCTGATCTCGAAAATGTCCTGCCATCGGGTAATCAATCTCTTCACGAGTTCGCTCTGTTCAGGCGAAAGTTCTCTGCATGATTCCTCCACGAATCCTTTTAATTCTTCGGGTAGTCCTCGTTGCTCGGTGGGGTTGCGTTGTAGCTGTCGGACTACTGAGGTAGCGGCCGTACATTCTCCGACTGGTGTTCCTCTCTTTAGTGTCACCGGGAAGCTGTTCAGATTCATCAGTCGGATTGGGGTGGTATGTCCGACCTTGATGAGAGACCTTGCAACCAGAACACCGCGTCCGACTTCCTGCTCCTCGTGCTTCCCAGGTTCAAGTAGAAGACATTGACCCTCCGGTAGTCGTCCATTGATCGTCCCATGCGTCAGAATTTGACTCCGTGCAGGTAAGGTGGTGTCTTCTAGTAGGAGTACTCGTGCATAGAGGTCCTTTCCCTGCCGAAGGATGACCTCTTCGTCTCCCAGCGTCATCACACCTCTCGACATGTCCAGCTTGATCCCGTATTTGATCATCAAGTCCATGCCGAAGATGACTTCCTCGTCTATTTTCGCCACGAGAACGCGGTGCTCTAGACGTTGGCCCCCGATGAAGAAAGTGGCAACTGTCTCCCCGTAGACCTCGGCTGGCTGTCCTGTGGCTGTCCGTAACGCCCAAGTGGTAGGTAATATCTTCTTAGCGTTAACTGCCTTCGGGTTCAGTATTGTCATGGTTGCGCCGGTATCCAGCAGAAAACTCCGCAGCTGCCCGTTCACCATTCCATCCACATAAAAACTATTTGTCTTGCTCCCTATTGTCGCGATTCTCACGGCGACCCTGGGGCCTTTGATGCTACGGGTTGACAGTTGCCCCTTCCCATCAACCCTCCTTAGTTTTCCTGTGGCTTTTCCGGCTTCCTGGTAGGACACTTGCTTCTGGGGTGTCCAAGTTGACCGCAGCTCCAACAGCGTATCTCCTTTTTGCGGGTCCTGAGGGCTTCTAAAACCTTTGCTACTATGTCCTCGATGGTGGGGGCCGCGTTAGGCTCCGCTTCTGCCGCTCGAACTCGTGCATGTCCACGGACTGACTGCCTGACAGCCTCGAATTCCATGGCCTGCGACAATGCATCGCCCAAAGTTTTAGGGCGTGCGAGTTTCACTGCCTGTTGGGTTTCCGGGTCTCGAAGTCCATCCAGGAATTTGTCGATAGCCAAGCTCTCGTAGACGTCGTCGGTGACCGTTGGGTAGGCATTCCTCACTAGCCGGGCGATATCTGCTTCAAATTCCTGCAGCGTCTCGTTGGTCTTCTGGACCCTGTTCTTTAACTGGGAACGGTATAGTTGGTCCATGTGGCGATGGCCGAAACGCATCTCCAGTCTTTTCATCAGCTCACTGTAGTTGCACCGCTCCGACATGGGCATCCCCTGTAGCACTCCTAAGGCGTCTCCACGCAAGGCTAGGCACAACGCTGATGCTTGCGTCTCCTTTGACCACCCGTGGATCGAAGCCGCTGTCTCGAAGAGAGTCATGTAGTCCTCCCATGGCGTCTTCCCGTCGAACAATGGGATGGTGTTGTGTGTTGGTGGCATCCCAGCATTGGCGGAGGGAATGGTGTTGTGAGGGCTTCTCTCAGAGGGTTGGTCGGTGTCGATTGTCGTTGGGTTGTTCATACGTTCTTCTAGAGCTTCTATTCTCACCCTAAGTTCATTTTCTACAGAATCGACTTTTTCTCCTAATCTAGATTCTACATCAGCTAACTTATTATCTACACTTTCCATTAACTTAGTTTCTAAATTGCCTAACTTAGCCTCCAATGTATTTTTAACAGTACTTAATTCATTACCTAACTTCTTTTCTACATTACCTAACTCATTTTTAACAGTACCTAACTCATTTTTAACAGTACCTAACTCATTTTTAACAGTGCCTAATTCAGTTTTAAAAGTTGCAGACAACTTACTGAAATCATTTTCAAACGTAATCTCGTCTGGATTTTCCCCTGAATCAACAAAAAATTGGCGCAAGCGTTGTTGCAGTACTAATTTCGTTCCGGAAGTATCCAGATCTCGTTCTTCTAACTCCCGTCTTAAGTCTGCAACTTTTAAATCATTCAGTCTAACACTCTGAGAAGTCATTTTCCACACAGTAGCCCAATAATTACAAAAACAAGAAAACCAAAATTATAACCATTTACAATGACCCCACACCTGACACCAAATTGTTACGGGCTACGGGGTGTGCGAAATGAACTACTCCAGTTTACAAATTACAAATGTTTATTAAATACAGAAAACACAAATACAAAGGGATTACTAACCACTATATTAACAATAATAATGGAATTACTAGCTTAACTACTAAACAGTATACATATAAAATGAGGTATTCCTAACGAATAAACTACTTACAATCTGCTAGACTTATTCTAAGACTTACAACCATAAACTATATATAAACTACAGTCTTCTAATTTCCCACCGACCGATTATCACAATATTGACACACAGTTTCACTACACTGTCACACTGTCACGAGTTGTTCACTGTCACTGTTCACTGATACATTCACTTGAGCAAGATCAAGACTGACTCACCTAGGCTCAGGGGACAGCTATTTGTACCACCGCCGAATCTTCTAGACCCGGGCGCAGGTAGGGTGGTGGGCCTTTCCAGGCACTTCGAGGACTGTCCAGGTCCAGAAGTCTCTAGCCTCATCTAGGCCCCTCCAGGCGTGGTCCACCCGTCATTGTCTTGACCGTAGCAATATGAAATGTTAGTATCGGTAGATTTGTTTAAATTCTCGTAAACTAATGTCAAGGTCGCAATACTTTCTCTTCATATGTGTTTCATAAATAGATAAATGAAAGTAAAAACCGTACGTAAACAATGTATATATATATACATGGTAAAAGATAAATTTTCGAATTTGAATTTTTCATTGTCCTAAGAAAGGCAGGATGGCCGTGTGACCTGGCGAACCAGATATTTTTAATGAATGTTATAATTATTAAAGTATTTATTAAACATAGGTTTCAGCATATTTTTTAACAATCACACCATAAGTATTCCTAAGCTCGAATTACAAATAATGTTTTTCCTTATACAAAGAAAAACAGAAACCCTTAGACCATCACAGCTACTCCATAATAAACCTGAAGCCATTTAGGCGAAAACTCGCCCTTGCTGCTGACTAAATAACAGGTACTATTACCGAGCCTAAAAGGCAGTCCAAAACACCACAAACAGTGGCCCAAATCCTCTCTGTTTGTGGCCCAGGATCTTCCAGGCGGTCGATCCGAAACAAAGGAAATGCCGTTTGCAGTGGCTACAAGCCTTCCCTCTCTCTGTATCATTTGTCAACGCACTTAAAGCCTGCCGGAAATTTAATATTATTTATCATAAAATAGTGTGATTTGAGAGTAATTATGAGAAATATTTTATTAACAATCTGGCTCGCTCATGACACCAATTAACACTAATATTTGACTCTTCGTTCCTTAAAATATTATACTTGTATTTAGTTGAAAGAAATTTTTTACGTTATAGGCTCTTTGAAATAAAAAACTTCTTTATTATCCTGCGACTAAAGTTTCTTAAGAATAAAATAAAAATACAGAATTGATGACCGGAACAATGTGGTCATGGTTTGAAACACTCAAATGGGCGAGTAAATTTGTTGGGCTCAATGGGATGATTCCGAGAAAGTTGGTATTTGCTGATCCGACTGGTAGGCGTCCGAAAGGTAGACCGAAGCGTTGATGGGAAGATTGCGTTAAGGCTGATCTCGGGGGCTTGAACGGTGAACATTGGACGAGTCTGTGTAGGCGGAATTTGGTGGTATCGGCATCGAAGCTTAGGGTTCGCTAAGCCTATTATTATTGATTAAGCCTCAATGGATAAAATTTATTACTCCCACAGTAGCATAAAGTGAAGTTAAAAGTATTACAATAATATTTAAATCCTCCGTCCACACCTGCAACACTCGTTCGCGACCTTCGGACCTGTATGTAACGCCTCATCGAACCGCAGCTTTCGACAGATCTTTCCTAATCCGATCCTCGTCCTTATGGAATTCTATTCCTTCTCATATCCGTCACTCCAATACTCTTCCGGCCTTCAAATCCCGTTTGTTCAAACACTTTTTGTCGATCCAATTCTCAAATAACCCCAATTAATCAGCTTGCAAAGTTCAATAAAAATCAGCAAATAGAGCAGAGAAAAAAAGTTATTTACTATATCTTATTATGCATTGTATTAAAAAATTTATGTATTTTATGTTACGATTTTCACAAGCATTGTAAATTTATTTTAATTAGCCCTGTATACATGAATATGTAAATATTTTATTTTTTGTCTAGTTTGTTTTATTTATTTATTTTTTAAAAATTATTATTATTAGAAGCTACCAGTGAATTTATTACTATTATTCATTTTCTTTGATATTTCTGTTGCTTTTTGTTTATTTTATTTTTTTATTTTTTTTTTTATTACTCTAAGATACTGAAGTTCCAATTTGATTTGTCTGTAACATTATTCTGAAGGGACTTGTCCCAGAATAAATAAAGAATTTATTATTATTATTATTATTATTATTTAAAATTTCAGAGATTGTTGACTAACGTTAAAGTCTGTAAGGTTTATATTAAAATCTAATCAATACCTTCAGTTATTTACTTTAAAACGATAAACCATAGAATCGAAATAACTGCCACTACAAAGATATCCAAGATTCTCCAAAACCGAATTCCAGAGATTTGGCTGAAGATGCTCTGGAAATCGATTGTGGAATGGTCTTGTTCTGAGCCCTTCTGGAAAGGCATAATTTAATTTGGAACCGCCGTCCTTGGCTCAGACCAATCCTCTCTCATAAATTGTTCAGGTGGCTTTAGAAGAAAAGGCCCAAAGTAGCAATTGAAAAAAAGATGGCCTTGGGACCTTTTAACTTAAAATAGTCATTGAAGTGCCTTAATCCGGTTTCGATTTTATGTCTAATACGTGCAATTCATATTTATTTTGCTTTGATGTGATTTATTTAATAAAAAACAGCATTAAACGTAATGGGAAAGTACAAACAGTGTACGTCCTAGGAAAAGTTAAATCGTTTCCCAAATTATTTGTTAGGTACTCGTTAAAGATCTCTATCATAAATTAACATGAAAATAAATGAACGAAATGGGAAAGTACAAAAAGTGTTTTCTGCATTTACAAAACATTTTCAAAATTTCATTTGAGCAATTATTGAGTGTGTCTTGATTAAGTTTTTATTTGTGTAAAGAAAATGGTAGTTCTATTTGAGTTGGCGTGAATTCTGAGTTCTGATAAAAAACGCAATGATCATAACCTTTTCATTAGTTATGTAAAATCAGTCTATTTTAATATACATAATCTAATATATGGAATTCTCTGGTCACAATGTTAGTTACCATACTCCTCCGAAACGGCTTGACCTATTTTTATCATATTTTAGATGCATATTCAATAAGTCTGAGAATCGGCTACTATCTATTTTTCATAACCGGAAGGGATAAGAGTTGTCCACTCCTAACATTATTATTATTATTTATTTTTTTGGCAAATTTAGTTATATCATTTTTTGTAATGTTGCATTAAAAGTACATATAATCCTAAATGTTCATTCTTCTTACAACAACCCCAATTGTTTAATAGTCATTTTAGTAATTTAATAATTTTTCATCCTGCTCGATAACTGATCAATTATGACTTGGTATGTTATCCCCGCCTGAGGTCTACCGGTGATACTTCTCAGCCACTTAACAGCACGGAGTAGGGATGAGACCGAAGCCGGTCTCCTGTTTCTCTCACACAATAAGCCTCCCTCACTCCGTCCAAAGTTTTCGGCCATTATTATTGATTAGGCATCAAACGTAGTAGTAACGTTTACAATTATCATTTTACTATCTCAGTGTAACTCATGTTTTTCTCACGGACGATTATACGTGGCATACTCCCGAGTTCGTCTGTATCCAGTTTGTCTGTATCATCTAAAGAAGGCTAACAAAAAATATTTTTCACGCAATAGTAGTAAGAGATTGATATTGTTTGGTAGTGATTCTTTCATAAATAATTAATGATATATATATATATATATATATATATATATATATATATATATATATATATATATATATATATATATATATATATATATAATTTTAAGGTATAAATTATAATATCAAAAAAATTATTGTTTAGTGTTATTTTTATAATCCCTCATCGTTCCGAAAGCTTCATGCCCCTTTCACTCATATGACACATCCTTACATACCTACAACAAGTTACTTATTTTTTTTCTACACTATGAACTTCCTAGAAATAATTTATATGGCAAAAAAACGTTTGCCATGTCAGCTAGTTATAATATATTTTAATAATTAATGAAAAAAAACATCTTTCTATATACATAATTATAATATATTAACAATTAACGAAAATAATATATTTTTATGTACAGAATATTAAGAATTTTTTATTATGAGTTCACTTGTGGTGTAGTGACTAACATTACAGCCTTCTATGCCCAGACTTCAAACCCGACAGATGGCCCTAGGGTGTTTTGAAAAGTTGTTCTACGCCCGTAAACCTCTCTCTCTCTCTCTATATATATATATATATATATATATATATATATATATATATATATATATATATATATATATATATATATATATATATATATGTATATATATATATATAAATTATGTATATATATATATATATATATATATATATATTTTTGATTTTGGATTCCGCCAACTCCTTTTGAATCACAAGACGGATTTTGATACGGTTTTCCACCATCATTCAGAAAATTCGTTCCTGAAGGTTTATAAGTAAAATTTTCACATTAGCTTTTCTTTAAATGGGAAAAATAAATTTTCTGTAACCAGGTCAGCAAAAAATTATTCTTGAAAAATAATTAGTACCAAAGGCATATAATATTTTGATGGAAAGCTCAAGAAATTAGAAAAGTCAATATACAATAAAAGGAATCGTACAAGTTGCTGAAATATAAGTGGTGACATAGGCGTTTAATATACAATAATATATAATTTACGAGTTAATATAAATCGGTTTTAAACATAAATGACACATCATTCTAATTTCATCCCTATGAAGCAGGCGCGGGCTCGCTAGTTTGTAAATATTATAATAATTTGGCTATAACTTAATTACTTCATATTTTTTTAATTTACCTTTTTTTGGAAATCTTACTGAAAGCGAAATACTTTCTCTTTTCTCATCATTTCTCCATCTCCTATACAAACCATCTTTCCAAAATATACAATGGCTTAAAGATTTATATGATAAATATTTCTTGTTACGAAATCCGATCAATTTCTATAATGATGTAAAAAAAAAATAAAATAAAATAAAATATATATATATATAGCATTTCCAAGTCAAGTGTAACCTTTTCCAAGTCAAATGTAACTTTTTCCATTTCAAATGTAACCTTTTCCAAGTCAAATGTCACCTTTTCCATTTCAAATGTAACCTTTTCCAAGTCAAATGTCACCTTTTCCATTTCAAATGTTACCTTTTCCAAGCCAAATGACACCTTTTTCTTCACTTCTAGCCTTAAATATTCCGTTTTATTTATTTATTTATTGAAAAATAATTAGTTTAATTAACATTATGACTTTTTTAATAATTTTGGCATATCATATCGGTATTTTTTTGTTTTTTTAGATATTTGATATCAAGTTCGGTTTTTTACTAGCTAATATTTAAAAAAAATAATTATCGTCCATTTAGTTTTAAGATAGTTATTGATTTTGAGTTTGTAGAGGGGAGGGGTAGTTTTTGTGAATAATTAATGTGTTATTGTGTTTTCGCGTGCATGTTAACTCGCATTAACTTTTAATGATTTTTATTGATATAGGGATTAATTAATGTGCTTTCGGGTGGTTATGATTTCATTTTTTGAGCTGTATTATTTATCGCTCACGTGCATGTTAACTCGCATTAACTTTTAATGTTTTTTATTGATACAGGGATTAATTAATGTGCTTTCGGGTGGTTATGATTAGGTTTTTTGAGCTGTATCTTTTATCACTTAAGCGTATTTCAACTCGCATTTACTTTTAATGTTTTTTGTTGATATAGGGATTAATCAATGTGTTTTCGGGTATTATAATTACGTTTTTCGAACTGTATTTTTTATCGCTCGCATGCATGTTAACGCGCATTAACTTTTAATGTTTTTTTTTGTTATAGAGGTTTGTAATTATCTTTTCGGGTCTTGTAATTACGTTTTTTAAGCTGTTTTTATTGTCGCTTGCTCTCATTTCAACTTGCGTTTGCAGTGGTCTTTTTATTGTTTTTTATTTTAGGGGATTCTCATAACGTGTTTTAAACTTTATTCTTTTATGCGCTTGGGAATTTCTACAGATCGTAGGTATTAGGTATTATGTTATAATTTGATGTAAAAATTATTTATTGTGTTTTTGCAGGATCTGATTACATTTTTGATCTGGACGTTACATCGCGATTGCGCATTCTTCTAAATCACTTTTCATTTAAGTTAAAAAGTGCACTAGCTCTAAAAACACTATAAACGTTCCCTTTATCGATTATTTTTGAAATAGGAACAGTAACTTAAAATGAGTAAAAGCGATAACAAATTTGGTTCAAACAATGTTATCAGAATATCCGAAAATAGAATACACGATTCCCAATTAAATTATCAAATAATTGTAAGACCAAGTTAGGAAGCGGATACTTTACAACAGATTTAGTTGAAAAAAATTACTCAGGGCGCTTGAAAAGGAACTATAACTAATCCTTTTATAAAATAATAATAATATAAAAAAAAAGCTAAACGATGTATATTCCAGCAACGTTATAATGAGAACAAAAAACAAAATAATCAATCCCAATATCAATAAAAAAATATCAAAAATAAAGGCGAGTAGAAATCCACACACATGGTAATAAAAAACCTTTTAAACATTTTCATAACCCCGCGAAAACACAAGGATAGATCTCTATAAAAATAGAAAGATTAAAAGTAAATTCGAGATAAATGCATGGGAGCCATGACAAAATAAAACTCAAAAAACGTAATTATAGGACCAGAAAACACAACTATCAACCCCTTTCAAAGTAAATTTTAGTTAAAATAAGCGCGAGCTATAAAAAATACAGCTCGAAAAACGTAATCATAACCACTCAAAAGAATAATAATTAATCCCTATATCAATAAAAAACATTAAAAGTAAATGCGAGTTGAAATACGTATGACCTATCGGTTATTTATCAATGATACAGCTCAAAAAATGTAATCATGACCTCCCGAAAACACATTAATTAATCCCTACATCAATAAAAAACATTAAAAGTTAATGCGAGTTAACATGCACGCGACCGATAAAAAATACAGCTCGAAAAACGTAATTATAATACCCGAAAACACATTAATTATTCACAAAAACTACCCCTCCCCTCTACAAACTCAAAATCAATAACTATCTTAAAACTAAATAGACGATAATAGTTTTTTTAAATATTATCTAGTAAAAAACCGAACTTGATATCAAATATCTAAAACAACAAAAAAAATACCGATATGAAATGCCAAAACTATTAAAAAAGTCATAATGTTAATTAAACTAATTATTTTTCAATAAATATATAAATAAAATGGAATATTTAAGGCTAGAAGTGAAGAAAAAGGTGACATTTGACTCGGAAAAGGTAACATTTGAAATGGAAAAGGTGACATTTGACTTGGAAAAGGTTACATTTGAAATGGAAAAGGTGACATTTGAAATGGAAAGGGTTACATTTTACTTGGAAAAGGTTACATTTGAAATAGAAAAAGTTACATTTGGCTTGGAAAAGGTTACACTTGACTTGGAAATGCTATATTTGTGTTTTTATTCGTTTGTTATTCTTAGGCGTCCTAGAATACAAATTTATTTTATTTTGTTTGTTAAGGTAGAAATAATATAATATTTTTATGTATAATTTTCTTAAGTAGATGTAATGAAGATACAATGAGTTAATACAAATTTTAAAATATAAAATTATTGTGTTTATACAGTTTTATAGCTATAATGAATAAAAAGCTTACATAAAAATTATTCTGTACGATAGATTTAGTGCGTCAAATAACTTTCCGATATATATTTTTGTTAAATGAGACGTCATAAAACGAAATAATTTTTACAGATTGTAGAAACAAAATAAAACCCACCTTTAATAAACACAAAACAGTGATGCTAAATATGTATAATTAAATTAGGCATCACTACAGATGTAGTATAGTATGTACTGAGGTAGGAGAATTGTTGGAATACTAATATTTAAGATGCCTGATATTATTTTCTATTTTAGTTTAATGTTGCGAGGAGTCCTTGGCCCATATTGATATCCTCTGGTTCATCTGTTTGTGGGCAGGCTGCCAACACAAGCGTAACGATGCAATTACATTGTTTTTCGCAACAAATACAACTCCAGTAATTTATGAATTGATTGTATTTTTTGTTAAAGGACTGAACCTATCGTGTGTATCTGAAATGAGAAAACATTTTTCTCTGTCTTAAAGTACATATATTTCCCAGCTACTATCTCATACATTAAAAAAAATAAATATTTTGGCGTATTACGTTTAAAATGTTAACATGTCTGGCTCTACCAAGACATCAACCTTCTTGAATGAATGAATAAATGAAAATGTAAATTTTATATCTGGAGAACGTTATGTTATCTAGTACCCCTAAGAATAACATGAAAAATTACTATTTTTTGGTCACTTAAGACTTTCAATTTAATAATAAATGACAGATTTTGTGACAATAAAGAGTTAAAGAATGAACATCTATAAAAACATGCTATAGATTTTAATATTACAGTGGTGCATCTAGAATAGATCTGTACTAGAATAGATCTTAAAATGTATGTCTGTCTTCGCCATTTCTCTGACCTGTAGCGACCGTTCCTGTTCGACTTCGAGACTTATCTTGGTAGCGACAAACCACTTTTTATCATTGTTAAGGCATCGTCCCCATAGGCCTCCAAGCTCACTAAGACTCAAAAATGATAAAAAAAAAAAAAAAAAAAACGATGTCAAGAATGTAATTAAACATTTGAAGTATTCAGTTTCCGTTAACCCCTTCCTATCATTATTTTCAGCTTAGGCTAAGAGAACTGGAATTATTTCAAAATAAGAAAATCGCACTACTAGCAGCATGATAACCAACTGATGGATCTAATCAATTTTAATTATTCCAATATTTTTTAACTGTATCTGAAATGTATTCAGGAAACAATAAAAGCTGATTAAATTATGAAATACATCAATAAAAAAATCTGTAAAAGTGTTCCATATTTATCTTTGGAGTGACCCCCTTTCACCTGTGTTATTTAATATAGCTTTAGAATATGTCATAGAAAAGGTGATGTGTACCGAGAAAGGCTTAAATATGGGTGACAAAATTCCGGTTTTGGGGTATGTCGATGATCTGGTACTGCTAGGTGAAGACACGAAACCATACAACTAAATACAAGTGTGTTAATAAAAACCGGTAAAGAAATAGGACTCGTATTAAATACCGATATGACGAAGTATGTGATTAGTAGCAGAAACGGTGTCGATCTTGGTGATATTGATGTATCAGGTCATACTTTTGAACACATAGAGAAATTCAAGTATTTAGGTTAAATTATAACTAGAAAAAATGAAATCCAGGAAGAAATAAAGTCCCGGTTAAAAATGGGAAATGCGTGTTATTATTCAGTTGCTAAGTTACTTAGTTCGCGGCTTCTATCTAAAAACTTAAAGATTAGAATTTATAAAACTATTATTCTTCCAACGGTTCTTTACGGATGTGAAACGTAGCCTCTTACTTTGAAGGATGAAACAACGGCTTAAGGTTTTCGAAAATAAGGTATTGCGTAAAATATTTGGTCCAAAGAGAGATGAGGCCACAGGGAGTTTAGAAGGTTGAACAACGCGGAATTGCGGAACTTGCATCCTGTGAATATAATTGAGCTGATTGCATCGCGGAGACTTAAATGGGCGAGTAAAGTTGTTGGGCTCGATGACGAGCGAATTCCGAGAAAGTTGGTATTTGCTGATCCGACTGGTAGGCGTCCGAAAGGTAGCCGAAGCGGAGATTGAGGATTGCGTTAAGGCTGATCTCGGGTTGGGCTTGAATGGTGAACATTGGACGAGTCTGTGTAGGCGGAATTTGTGTATCACATCGAACTTCGGTTCGCTAACTATTATTTTATTATTATTTATTTTGGGTAATATATTCTCATAATTCTATGATTTAAAATGTTCTTATGATTACATAAGGATTTTTTATAAAGAACTTTGAACCTATTTCATAACTTTAAAATAAAGAATGGTCTATATCCCAATTAGTTTATGTTCACATATAATTTTAAAATCTTGGTTTAAAAAAATACGCAAGAAACAAAAATGGAATTATATTCAAGAATCAGTTCTGAATTGATAGTAGTTACCATTGGGCAACGTATAGTGAATCAGATTTAAATTTTGTAATTTTTTTTGTGACATTCAATTCTCCTTGCCAACCAAATAAAAAGTTATGCATTAATTAAACTTGCCCAAGGGCAGTTTTCCAGTTAGAGAAACCTAGAGGTGATTAAAATAAAAGAGGCGAGACAACGTGAGAGCAACTACTTCAATTTTCAATTTCAGTAATTTAAATTGCTTTTTCTCGAAATAGAGCTAAACTAACTAGAACAAGTGAGTGTGGGTGTTCGAGGAGGAAGTCAGTGAACTTCAATTATAAGAAAATGGAATGGGGAAAACGGAATTAAATATATATATATATATATTTTTTTAATTGATTGGGATGGCTGAGAGGTTTAACGCTTGTGAGCAGTCCTCGCGTTGCCCGTAAACCTGATAATTGAATTTGAGAAGATAAAATAATTAGAGTCCCAGACTCGACTCCGACATTGATTCTCCGTCTTCATCTTTTCCAGCAAAAAAACCCTTATAGTCCACAAAGAGAAGAGAAGAACAAAAATAAAAGTGTATATTTCAAATTTAGAAGTAAAATACATTCCAATTCCTCTTTCAGGTACAGTCCGGTATCTTGGCTTACTATTAGACAAAAGATTGACGTGGAACCCACATACAAGACTTAAACGAAAAGAACTCAACAGACGATTCGGACAGTTATACAGACTACTAAACAGAAAATCTAAGCTTACAGTTGACAACAAATTATTACTTTACAAGACAATATGATGCCATCTGGACCTACGGACTAGAACTGTGGGGGACAGCTAAACGTTCTAACATCAGACGCATTCAATCCTTTCAATCCAAAGTCCTCCGAACAATAGTAAATGCCCTTATTATCTATCCAACTATACCTTACACCACCACCTTAATGTTCCATTTATTTCAGACCTGATTCCATCTAAATTTTCCAAATTCCACAGAACCTCATTCATTATCCTAATCCTCTAGCAAATCCCTATCCAGCCCACTCATCCATACAACCCTCCTAGGAGGTTGAAACGGCAGTGTCCGTCGAGACATATTGGAAACATCTATTCTGGAGTTCTGACACTGGTCAGATTCTCCTCTCATGTGCGGTGTGATTGTGGCTGTGGCGCCCTCACTTAGCTTCCGCTGGCTCTCACCAGTGATGCGGCTGAGAGGGAGGCGCTGGGATCTTTGGACAAGTCCAGTCGGGTTCCGAGCTATTCACTGTTTACTGACTTCACTGACTGATTTGTTAACTTAATTTATTTGTATTTATTTTGTCTACAAATTTTGTTATTGTATACGTTTATTTATTTTGATTTTATTTTATGTAATTTGACTTTCCTTTTGTTTATATTGTATGAATGAGATCCTGTAGCACTATTATTATTGTCAACTTGTAATAATATTAAACGAATGAAGTAAAATTAACTCAAATTAGAACATAAATTTTCACGAAGCACTGATTTTCCTTACTATATATTTTATATAAGGGTACGTGAAAGTAAAAGTAATTTAAAATAAGATTAAATAAATAGGAATACAGACAAAGCCTGCAATTTTTATCTTTACAAATTATTGATGGACGTAAATAATCTATATTTTATTATCAATGCCACATCCGAGACCTTGAAGTATGGAGCCAGAATTGGTGGATTGAAATTAATTATAACAAATCCCACCAGATAACCTTTACCCTGACCCTTTACCCTGAAACCAATGACTTCCTGCCCTAAAGTATCCTTTAATGACACTCCACTAGCCCTGCGGAACAGATTCGATACCTAAGACTCCACCTTGACTAACGTCTAACTTGTGATTGAGACGACAAGAAACCTTAATGTCCCATATGTTACTATATTATCCCGAAACAGGTATCAATCATTATATGAAAAACTCCATTTCCACTCTAATCCACTAGTTACTATAATATTACCCTCTCAGATTCCTGATAATCCTCCGAGGCATCTAAAAAAGAAGATGGCCCCGAGATCTTCTAGTTTAGAATACTTTTAGAGTGCTGCCAATGGAAAATGTGTATTTCCTGTTAGTTTACTATGTACATCGCATTTACTTGATTTATATAATAATAAAGTTGTAAATATCAATAAATATGTTTACATAAAAATAAAATATTGGATTATCTATGTGTGTATAACTATATACAATATTTAAATAGGAGTTATATTTAAAACGGCTTGTTTAAGCAATGAGTCTAGCTCAAAATTAGGACAGGATGAATCTGTCCAGAAGAGTGCCTTAAATCCGTTGGAAGTTGGTACTTAAACATTTGGAGAGAAACGTTGCGGTCAGGCGTTATTATGGCCTAATCACCTTTTTGATCCACAATTTAGCTTAAACTATACATAATCGAAAGAACCTTTCTCTCTGTTTTTCTTTTTCTTATAATTTCTTAGATTTGCGGAGGATTCATGGTATAGAAGCATAAACATTAAAACATCACGTGTTTCATAAATATTCAATAGTTCAATAGTAACAAATGTCTGATCTTGGTCCAAGAGTTACTTTAATATTCCTAATTTTTAATTAACTTACATGTATATGAAAAACAATATATAGTAAGGGAAAGTATTGCGATCGTGAAAATTTTCGAATTCCAGTTTTCAACGGAAATACACTTTTTAGGGTCCCCTGAATCTAAATAACCAAATCCCGCAAAGAGGTAAGCGTGTGTGTGTGTGTGGAAACTCCCGGGCGAAAACGAAAAGTCCTATGAAACTGAAATTTCATATTTAAGACAACTAAACGCCCGAAATGTTACAGAAACTTTTTCTTCAAAATCAGCTGTCCGGAAGATCTACTTTATACCATGCATTTTGCACCTTTTTACGAGTTTCTCAAAAACGGCACTAACGATTTTGATTAAACTCTATATATTAATGTAAAATTTGATGAGGCTTTAATATGATGTAGGTTTCATTCTGATTGAAATAGTAAGACAGGGCTTAAATGCCGATATTTAAAATTTTCTTCCTCTAAGGTACCTTTGATTTTGTAGATTTAAAAAAAAAAAATTAGGTACGTTATCTTATTATTATTGACAAATATCAAGTAAATATGCAAGTTGAGTGAATTTTAAACATGTTTTGTTATGCAATTTTCGTGTTTTTGATATTAAGAAAAGTAATATAAACGTATACTATACCGTTGGATGGCTGAAGATTTTAGAAAAAAAAATTATCTAATTCACAGAATTTTTAAAATTAATGGAGAGTGATGAAAATCCGATAAAACTAACTGATTGCTTTAGATAATAGTATAATTGTTTTTTTAATAAAACACATATTTCCATATAAATTCAATTTGATTAATTCTTTATTGTTTTCACACATAGTTCTCTCTAACTGTATTTGAAAATTCTTTAATCGATTTTAGTAACGGAGGTAAGTGAAAGTCGTGTGTTGCCTGCACCAGATTTTTTTTAATTGAAATTCACTTCATAGCATGGTTTATAAATAAATAAATCAAAGAAATAAAAAGAATGTTGCCTCAGTGGTTTAAACCACTCAGCTGCGGGACAGATTATGAAAAGGTTAGAAGCGGCCGAGGAGCGGTATAGAGTGGGAGGAGATTACGGTGGCCTGAACGGATGGAATATTCAGGGACGGCTTCCTCTCTCCGGCTATTCATATTCAGCCTTCCGATTGGTCCGCCCTGCCTTCCTGATAATGCCGAGGGGTCAATGCTGGATCGAGCAAGGAGGAGGTATAAATTTAAATTTAAAAAAATAATACAACTTTATTTTAGAATGTACTTCTGTAGGGATTGTATTTTCTATTTTTAAGTTGGGTCGTTCGAATAATAAGATGCGCTTATGGAGCACTTCCTTTCATGAAAACTAAACAAAATCAATTTTAAGCATCAGAAAAAAAAATGTTTATGTTCTTTGTAATGTAGACCCATACCAATTGTTTTGAAAATGAAATCAAGTAGTTGATGCCTACCTACGTCTCAGGTCCGATGTTATTTTTAATCAGGTGTTATGTTGGCAATATCTTACTGGATGTTGGTCTTAAAACTCTGTAGGGGCCTAGAATGGTTCACATAAACATGGGATTTCAAAAGCCGGTACATAAAATCACAAGAAAAGTAGGGAAAACGTGTCTAACAATTTAAATCGCCCCTAATTCAATATGAGTGATTGAATGAACTCGACAAAAAATGCCATCAATGCTTTGTGCTGTTAACAATCAGTCTGTACTATCGCATCTTCTTGTATGAACTAAGTATCTTCTACATCCAACTAATTTATGTTTAGAATAGAATAGAATAGAAATTAATTTTATTCTAGGACAGTGTCCATTAAAACCAACAAACAAGAAATATAATTAAATCTTATATAACAATGATATATGAAGAAAAAGAGAAGAAAAATTGGGTTTAATGTATACAATAAAACAATATACAAGGCATGTTTTTTAAGTAAGTGCCGTATTGGAATTAGAAAAAAAAAAAAAAGACGTGCAAAGATATCGCAATAATTTTATTTTTACATAAAAGCCTGTACCATAATCTACATTTCTACATAATTTCCATGAATGTTGAGGCACTTGTCATAACGCGGCACCAGTTTTTGAATACCCCCCTCAAAAAATTCTGCCGCCTGACTCGTTAACCACTGCATCACAAAGGTTTTGACTTCGTTCTCGTCTTGAAGACGCCGACCGCCCAGGTGTTTCTTCAAATGCAGGAACAAATGGTAGCATTGATTGTCTCATTACAAGGAAGAAACTCCACTAGCAATACTTTTTTTTGTCCCATAAAACAGTGCACATGATTTTCCGTGCAGAAATTGTTTGCTTAAACTTCACTCTTTTGGGTGATGATGAATGTCGCCATTCCATGGATTGTTGTTTTGATTCTGGTATGAAGAATGCCACCTATGTCTCGTCAACGTCGTTTAACGTTAAAGTCAGGCGGCAGAATGTTTTGAGGAGGGTGTTCAAAAACTGGTGCCGCGTTATGACAAGTGCCTCAAAAGTTGATTAAGGTACAGGCTTTCATATCAAAATAAAATTATTGCGATATCTTTGCACGTATTTTTTTTTTAATTCCAAAACTGTTCTTACTTAAAAAAACATGGCTCGTAGTAAAAATAATTAATAACTTCTGATTGATGAATGTGACGGACAAAACTAAATTATTAATTATATCATTCACTATTATAGAAGAGTATATCATATGATCATATCGATTGGAAACAATCTCTTCCTAATTTTGTTCATATGTATTCTTTATTAACACATGTTACACTTTATTACGTTTCGAGGCTTCACTTGCCTCATCTTCAGATATTATCTAAAATATTATTGTACAATTATTTCAACTAATTATGTATAAATTAAGTATATATTATTTATAAATCAGAAATAATTTATAATTTAACCATTTACATTATGTATAAAATTTTATATATACTCACATCTTTTACCATATTTTTATATAATATAGGTCATTTAAATAAATTTAAATCACAACATTAATTCTGATACTTCATAATCACATATGTCAATATGCACTGTGCATTTAAAAGTGTTCTAAACTGTTCTCTATTTAATGCCCTCCTATTCAACTCAGTGTTTTCAAAACAAATAAAATACTACTTATACTTAGGTCAGTTATTAAAATCCACACAACATTAATTGCTACATATATGTACACAACACAAAACCATACAATATACGTCCATATATACAAATTCAGCTTCATACATATATATATATATTATATATATATAATACACACATCATATACATAAACATATGCATCCACTCATACGCACACACAACAACACAAACCCACCAACACTATATTATATATATATATACATACAAACAAAATACACATACATACATATACACATACATACATATACATATACACATACACACTCACACCATAATTATTATTACTACCACTCACACACTCACAAAACAATACATATAAATATTTATAACATTCATCAAACTACTACATAACTTCTATATCACATATTTACATTTAATTATATACATTATTTACGTAACTCTAATACACATGCATTCCAAATACATCCACCTATTTATAATTTTTATTTTTATGAGTGTTTTTATTTTTATTAGTATGAGTGGATGCATATGTTTATGTGTATATGAATGTGTAGTATATATATATATATGTATGAAGCTGAATTTGTATATATGGACGTATATTGTATGGTTGTGTGTTGTGTACATATATGTAGGAATTAATGCTGTGTGGATTTTAATAACTGACCTAAGTATAAGTAGTATTTTATTTGTTTTGAAAACACTGAGTTGAATAGGAGGGCATTAAATAGAGAACAGTTTAGAACACTTTTAAATGCATAGTGCATATTGACATATGTGATTATGAAGTATCAGAATTAATGTTGTGATTTAAATTTATTTAAATGACCTATATTATATAAAAATATGGTAAAAGATGTGAGTATATATAAAATTTTATACATAATGTAAATGGTTAAATTATAAATTATTTCTGATTTATAAATAATATATACTTAATTTATACATAATTAGTTGAAATAATTGTACAATAATATTTTAGATAATATCTGAAGATGAGGCAAGTGAAGCCTCGAAATGTAATGAAGTGTAACATGTGTTAATAAAGAATACATATGAACAAATTAGGAAGAGATTGTTTCCAATCGATATGATCATAAATTATTAAGTAAGTTAAAAATGAACAATGTATGATAAACTTTGTTTGTTGATATTTGTTTGAAATACCAGCCTTGTTGATCGTCTGTTTAGGACGACTGTAGGTACTGGAACAGTTAAGACTAGAATGATGATAGAGGAAAAGCATGGTGGATATAAGTAAGTAGGAGATTCCTGGAAGTAGTAGGGCGCACAAGAAAGGAATGATTGTTTTTGTTTTTTTTAAGGAAAGGAGTGACTGAGTGTGTATCGCTGCATACGCGCGTAGCTCAGTAGCCACAGATGTCCAGAAAATTGAAATTAAATAATTACGAATAGACCTCTCGGTACCAGGGAGAGGGACTTTTATAGGAAAACCGCCATCGCCACAGAGATATCATATTTATACGAACTGAGATAAATGTAAAACTATTCGAAACTTAGATTTCATGTTTAAGAAAGCTGTGCGCTACTTTTTCATCAAAATCAGCTATCCAGAAGAACCACACTACACCATGCCTTTTTTTTTACATTCTCAAATGCGGTTTTAACGATTTTGATCAAACTCGCTTATTAATGTAAAATTAAATAGGCTTTAAGATGAAGTAGGTTTCATTCTGATTGAAATAGTCGGACAGGGCTTAAATGCTGATATTTTGAATGTTCTTCCTATAAACTACCTTTAATTTTTTACATTTAAAAAGATTAACCATATCATCTTAGTTATATCGATAAAGGACGGCTAACTATACAAATTGGACGAATTTGATAACCCACTAAAAGATAAAAGAGTAAAACTATTTTTTTTATGTAACTTATAGTTTTTTGGTGATATGAACAGTAATATGAACGTATAATATGCCGTTTGAAAGAGAAAGATTTTAGAAAAAATATTATCTGGTATACATGTTGTGAAAGGTAATATAAAGGGAGAAAGTGGTAATAAACTTACTGCTGATTAACAATTTAATATACTTATATTATTTAATCTAAATATATGTTTCCAACGAAATGAATACTCGTTTTATTAAAATCAAATTAAAATATTTTACGAATTGAAGTATATATAATGGTTACCTGTAGGATGGTGGTTAGCATAACAGCCTCCTATGCCCAAGGTCATAGGGTCAAACCCACTGGTGGCAGTAGAATGTTTTAATGGGAATAAAAAATCCTTAGTTATGCCGGCCGACCTAAGAGGTGGTCCCGAGCCTGTGCAATGTCAGGTACTCGTTTAAGATTTCTATTCTAATTAAACCTGGAAAGGCAAAATTTAGGACTCCACTGTTAATATTCATTGATTAGCCATAGCAGCATAAAGGGGCGTTAAATAAATAAAGAAAATACTTAATGGTTTTTATGCTGATTTTAACAGTCGAGGTAAGTGAAAGGCATGTGTTGCTCGCAACAGATTTTTATTCGTTATTCGGGTTATAAGCATCTTGAAATGTAAGCTTACGAATTAAGTGGGGGAGAAATATATTTTTTTAAGTGCTGTGTAAAGCGATGGTACTTCAGCTCTTAAAATTAATATTAAAGCATAGTAATTCCATAAAGTTGGCCAAGACGCCTAGCCACTTAAGATTTCCTAGCGAACCGCTTGTTAAACGACTTGCTACTAGGGTAATTAATTCCGCCTTCACCTGAGCACAGCACTAAACTATAGCGGCCAACTGTGTCAGTTTTAATTCCCTTCTTTTCTCTTTTTTTCCCCCCTTCAAGGCTGGTTTTAGGAGGGCAATAAACTGGGGAAAATCCCGCTGATAGCCCGAGGGGCGGGAAAAATGTCGGGGAAATATTAAAATGAGGCTGGAAATGATCCGCTGTTATAAAGTAAAGGGAAAAAATTAAAGGTTTAATAAATCTGAAGGACTTAGCCCCTGAAGAACAGGGCACAAAAGCTCATCTCCTCTCCCCCATAACTCCTTCCCCATTCTCGGCCTGTTTATCCCCTAAGTAGAATATTAACAAAAAATGTCATTTATAGTAGATGTGTCATATATAATAAGGTAGATTTAATCCCTGGCTTGGCATGATGAGGTTAGAGAAGTCTGTCATATTTCAACGTGTTGAAGAAACCCTTTTTTTTTTTTTCACAAAGAATAGTTGGTACTCAGTGATAAAGATATTTATAACGTTACTGGAAGAATAAAAAAAAACAAAAAAAACACCCGCTAAACGACCAATGAAAAAATATAATTAAATAATGGATGACAATATTGTTATTGATACAGTTTTATAGCGTTTGATTCGTCATCTTCTCAACTTGAACTTAATTCTTTAAAGTCAATTACTAGTGTAGAAGGGTATATATTATTATGAATAAAATAATTAGAACTTTATCTTCTCTTTTTAGTATATTTTTACAGAAGGTTTTTTTTTTTTTCTCCTCATCTTCAGATTATCCAATCAAAATCTAGAAAAACAATTCAATATCCTAACCATATCTACAAAAATAACAAACAATATTCAAATTTATAATTTAATACCCCACCTGTTGAACAAATCCGATACCTAGGACTCTACCTTGACAAACGTCTTACATGGAATCCTCACACGAGACTAAAAGGAAAGAGACTGCCCGTAGATACCGATTACTACAACACTTACTCGACGAACGTTCAAAACTTCCAATTCATTAAAAAAAGCTCATTTATGGTACCGTCATCAGACCTATCTGGACATATGGAATCGAGCTTTGGGGCTCTACTAAGCCATCTAATTCCTCCGGTATCCAATCCTTACAATCCAAAATCCTTCGCAAAATCCTAAATTCTCCTTATTTCGTCACAAATAAAATCATCCATAACGACCTTCCAAGCTCCCAGCCCATATAAACCCTCTTGTCCGCAACCTACCAACCTCCCATATTCCTGACAACCCTCCGAGGCAATTGAAAAGAAGATGTCCTCGGGATCTACTTACTTAAATAAACATGGAAGTTCTACCGCATGGTAGTTTCTTCACAAGCATTTCACGTCCTTTATTCTAATTCAACAGTTTTACTTATTGTATTTAAGTTAATACAGTTGTAAAATTCAATTAAATATGAATTAAAAAAATAATTAAATTATCAATATTACATTCTAAAATTTTGTTTCTAAACTAACTGTATTAAAATTGTACTTACAAATTTTTTCCATTAAAATATTTGCAGATATAATAAATAAATTAAATTTCTGATTTTAATTTGTAAATGGTATATTTATTAATTTTTATCATTGATAATATATTTTGTGAATATATATAAACATTGACAAGTATAGGAATGGATTCAGATTAGAGGTTACGATGTAGATAATAGTACAAATGTAGAAACAATTTTAGTTTATGTGATAGTAAAAAACTTTAACATCAATGACGAAATTACTTGTATATAAATTATGTAAATAAGTAAAGAGATCTTAATATATTTGACCAATATTTTGTGCAATATGGAAACATTTGTAATTACAATTTAAATACAGTCAGATTAGAAACAAAATTTAAGAATGTAATACTGATGATTGAATTATAAATTTGGATATTGTTTGTCATTGTTGTTGATATGATTATGATAATGAATTGTTTTTTACATTTTTATTGAATAATCTGAAGATGGGGCAAAAAAAAAAAAAATACCAGGAAACGTCATTAAAGTTTTATTTATGTAAAAATAAATAAAAATATACTAAAAAGATATGATAAAGTTCTAATTATTTTATTCATAATAATATATACTGTTCTATAATAGTAATTGACTTTAAAGAATCAAGTTCAAGTTGCGAAAATTACGAATCGAACGCTTTAAAACTGTATTAATACCAAGATTGTGATCCATTATTTAAATATTATCTTTTTTCATTGGTCCTTTAGCTGGTGATTTTTTTTTATTCCTGCAGTAGATTCAAAAACCTTAAGTCGACAGCCGAGAATCCCAAAATATTTGGCTGAAATTTTAAATATTAATTCTTGAAATTT
The DNA here is from genome assembly GCA_023052935.1 of Piezodorus guildinii. NCBI lineage: Eukaryota > Metazoa > Arthropoda > Insecta > Hemiptera > Pentatomidae > Piezodorus > Piezodorus guildinii. Next base: position 24,488,976 of record CM041297.1, on the reverse strand, counting down.
TTGTTACTATCGCATCGTAATTTTACTTTATTATTTTTAAACAGAGAAACACGCATAGTTTACTCTTTATGTTTTACAATATAAATTATATTTAGGAATAGCATGCAATAGATAGATGTTTATTAATTTTTATGTAAGGTTCAATAAACTAAGACATTCCGTTCCGATTTACCTATATTGGTGGCCTCAAGTAGCTTCCGGTATCTGTAGCAGTATGTTTATTCATAAAAATTTATAAAATTATTTTTTTTCAAATTTGAAATTTTTTTCAGAATGTAAAAAAAATATATTAAAAAATAATTTGGTGAGAATTGCCAGTATTCTCAGCGAAATTTTCAAAAGTTTTGTATTTTTCCGTAATTATATTACATAATTGTTTACATATTAATAAGGCACTTGAGTCGTTGTAAACAAACAGTTTTAGATAAAAATAAATTGAAACGGACTATCCTAGTGTGTTAAACCGATCTGGAATTATAGAATATTTATAAATTCATCAAACTTTTTTTTTTTAATTTACTAGAAAACAACATATATGTCTTAACACAAACATGATTAAACATATCATTTCATCAACCATAAGCAGTTTTCCTTTTTATTAATAGTAGAGGCTGTTCGGAGATTCAAGTATCAGAATCAAAAAGGTCTTGACACCTATGGGTATTAACAGAAAATAATTTTTACTGGATTATTAATCTGAAATTAAAAAAAAAAAAAAAAAAAAAAAAGGGAACAAATCTCTTGACTTTAACGAGACACACTTAGAAAACATGTTTTTAGAAATTAATGAGGCTACAGCTAAAGTTGTTCTGAAAGGTATTGAACATATTTATGACATTTTTATTTAATCAAGCAATTATAAATCACCGAGAATTAATTCATATTTCTATCTCTCGAGTTTCTTAATACAAGATTTCTTAGAAAAAAATGAATAAATCTTTTTTGATTGATAAAAACTAGCTATTTTATTAGGAGGGAATTAGTCAATAGCAATTGTTTCAAAGACATTATTTAACAAGATTCACAAACCCAAGTTCCTTGGATAACAAGCTGTTGTTAGCTTTAATGGTAACCTTAATTAGAATCGATTGAGGGTTAACAAAATTACAGGACTGGGTCCGAATCCGATGACTAAGTTTACTCCCAATGAACATTCAGCCACTTGGCAATGATTGGTTTAGTTTTTTTCTTCCATCACCAAACTTTAACTGTAAATGTTTTATATTTATTACATAATATTCTAATTTTTGCATGTCAATAATATGTTAACAATAAATAATGAACATTTTCTAATTCGAGTTTTCACCAAAAATACACGTTTTAGCTCTCCTGAATCTCATATTTCCATTCATCCACCATGCGCCCTGATGATGACCCACAAAGGGGGGTCGAAACGTTGGCAAACAATAAATAGTTGAAACTATTTAGTTGTTTCATTTAATGACCGCCACCCGGACTAATTCCTTCCAGTGTTTTACAAATTGTTTTCCTTCTTATTTTATTATTATTATTTTTTTGTGAAACTGACCATATTATTTTATATAGGGACACCCATATTAGAATTAATGGCCTATCATCCATCTCTGTAGACTTTTCTGCATATATTATTGCTATTTTAATCATTTACTTCATATAATAATAATAAATGTAAAAAAAAACACTTCATTTTAGGACTATTTATTTCCCTTAAGAATAACATATATTGTACATATTAATTTATATTTCCGGCCTGAACCAATAAAATGCACTTTTATTTACAAATGGGAAAAAAGAAAATAAATACAAATAAAACCTATATACATATATGTACAAAAAATATAAACAATAAACAAAATAAAAAGGAAAGAAAGAAAAGCAATCTAAAAGAAAATCATTATTTCAAGAAGAAAAAACTTTAATTATACATATCATTAATTATACATAATAAAAACATATCATTTAGCTTCTTATTCTCTTAATAAGTTTCTCTTTTGAGCTATCCTCATCACATGCATGGAGAATTTTGTGAGACATGGTTCTTTTGACTCGACATTCAAGTGTAAATTAGTAAAAAGGCAGTACTTTCTCATGGCATTATATTATAATAAAAAATATTATAAGTTAAGTGAATGTATACATCATATCATTTTAATATCTTCAGAAGAAAACTGAATTATCCTTCTCCTGAAGGTAATTATAAAATTTGAATAGTGGTACTGAGCGGGACTAATTTCGCTCAGACCCCATTTGGTGTATACCCCAGGACTTATCCCAGACACAGGCATTTTCTACGGTGATGGAAGGGATAAAGAGACAGAAAGAAAGACGAGCATTTTGTTAAAATAGTGTCGCCTATTTGTCTTAGCCGAGCCTCACATTCATACCAAGCCCCTCGTGTTCTTACCTTAATCATTCATCTCTTTGGCTCCCTCGGATATATTCACTTTCTTCACACTCAGGAGAATCCTCATTTTTTTTCCTCTGCGTGCTTTTACATTTTATTAAACGTTATCAAGAAAGAAAGACACAAATTTATCTATGGAACAAATGCAACTTGAGGCGTAATGATAACTTGTAAATATTTGTTCGTTCATTCATAAAATTAATAAAGTAGTATATTGCGAGCTATGTTTAATGATTAACAGCTATTAATTTGATAATCATCTCGAATGATCATTGAACTTGTGTTTGAACAGTATGTACCTTGCCAGAACACAGAATTTAATATTACTCTTGTAATTTAATTTTTAAATTGGTCTGTAAGTGTAAACAATCATTCCGGGAACGTTATTTTTATGCTTATAATAAAATAATATCATTTAATAATATGGTTAATCTTTTAGAATGTACAAAACTAAAGGTGGTTTAGAGAAAAAAATTTAAAATATCGGCATTTAAGCCCTGTTAAACTACTTCAATCAAAATGAAAATCAGCTCTAAAGCTGTGATATTAAGTTATTTTTAATGTCAAAAAAACAGTATTAACTATCATTTCAACTTTACCCAAATGTGTTAGTGATGAATGAGGAAGAAAATACTTGAAAAATTGTAATGGACAAGGAAATACTGTCAACATGAAATAACAGAATCTAGTAAATAAAATAAAATAAATAAAAATAAGAACATGAAAATATCTGCTTTTAAAGTCTAAAGTGCTCTTTAATTTGAAAAAAAAAACTGTAATTAATGCTTTAATTTTTTATACTAAAAAGCACTTAGTATTATAGCTTTTACCAACCTTCTCCGTGTTCGGCGTTGAACATGGTGATCTCCTAATTAATAACAGAGAACCCAGATTTAGTACTGAAGTTGCTATTGCTAACGTAATTTAAAAAGGGACAAACATGTAGTAATAAAAAAAGATGCTAAATACCACACGTGAGTGCGACCAAACTCACAGCTTTTAGACAGTAGTCGATTTTAGACCTTCTCCGAAGGACTCTATTTCTTAACGATTTTATTAAATATTTAATACATGCCATAATCTATTAAAATATGATGCACGTATTTGTCCTTGGGACATTATCCTGGGTCTGGCTGGGTCACTCGTAGCTGGGTGGTTAGCATAACAGCCTCCTATGTCAAAGGTCACGGGTTCAAACCCGCAGGTGGTCCTAGGATTTTAATGGGAGTAAAAATTCCTTAGTTGTGCCGTCCTTTAGAGGGGATGTTAAAAGGTGTTCTCGAGACTGTGCGATATCAGGTACTCGTTAATGACCACTGTTCTAATAAAACTTTTAAATAAATAGCAAAATTTAGGGCTCCCACTGTAGCATCGCCCGATTAGCCTTAGTGGCATAAAGTGACGTTAAATAAATAAACAAATATAAGCTACAATACAAACTACATAGACACTCTAAATTACGTATTATACAGAAACCTATTGTATATACTTATTTACTTAAACCTATATGGACTTACGCTTGCGAAATTTACGGATCAGCTAAAAAGACACACATTAAAAAACTATGTTGATTAGTGTCACAGAGTTTTACTTTTACTCAGTCCGCTGGGAATCCTCAAGGCAGTATCCTAGGACCCATTCTTTAAACAGTCAATACAGCTGATATCCCCACCCATCCTGACACATTCCTTTCTACCTATGCCGATGACACTTGCGTGCTATCAGTTAATAACGATCCTAGTATTGCCTCTCAAACTCTCCAATCCCACATCAGAGACCTTGAGGTATGGTGTTAGAATTGGAAAATTAAATTCAACTCCAATCCATCCCATCAGATTACCTTTACCCTTCGTCGTAAACCTATGACATCCTGCCCTACAGTGTCCTTTAATGATATTCCGCTTGTCCCTGTTAAACAGATCCGTTATTTAGGCCTCCTGCTTGACAAACTTCTTACATGGAATCCGCATACAAGACTAAAAAGACAAGAAACTGCTCGCCGATTTCGGTTATTTCAACATTTACTTGACAGACGCTCTAACCTTTCTCTTTACCATAAAATACTAATTTATATGACAATCATAACGTCTATCTGGACTTACGGAGTCGAGCTTTGGGGCTCTACTAAACCATCAAACTCTTCCCGTATCCAATCCTTACAATCCAAAATCCTTCGCAAAATCCTTAACGCTTATTACTTTGTCACCAATAAAATCATCCACAAAGACCTTAATATTCCATGAGATACGCCTCGGCCTAGATTGTGCTAAGTCTGTTTTCGTTGTATTGACTTGTGTAGGTAAAGATAGATGGTATCTTTATTGAACCTGAGTGTTCTCTAAGACCGTTATTATTAATATGGTGTGTAGAATCAGTAATTTTAAAGTTATAGTACTTTTAATACTCATAAGAAGACACTATTTCAGCGCTGCCGTCTGAGCAGGACATTCAATCCAATCCTTACAATCCAAAATCCTTCGGAAAATCCTTAAAGCTCCTTACTTTGTCATCAATAAAATCATCCACAAAGACCTTTATGTTCCATATGTTGCTGATTTGGCCTTTACTAGGTATCACTCCTTCCATGAAAAACTCCATTCCCAATCTAATCCACTAGTTTCAATTCCTGCTTCCACTTCAATTCCTGACAATGCGCCGAGGCGTCTGAAAAGAAGAAGGCCTCGAGACCTTCTTGTGTAGATTCACTACTAGAGTGCTGCCAATGGGAAGTTTCTCTTCATGATTTTTTTTTTTCATGTGTTTTATCATTGTAACATATTTACTTGATGTATGAACATACAGTTGTAAATTTTAATAAATAAATTTTAAAAAAATATATTAAATTACATCAGAGAGAATATCGAAGAAAAAAACATTTAAGCTAAAAGCAGACCTATAGAAAAAAAACAAATCCCATGTTCTTGGAAAATACTTCACTGCTTCAGTTCCTTTTTCTATGATAAATTTATTTTTTGTTTCACCAGAGACCAGCGTTATAATAATTATCTTTTTTTTTTTCTGTTTTTCTTTAAAGGTTAAACCTTGTAGAAGCCACGTGGCAAGTAACGCTTCGTATGGGCTTTCCTGAGAAGAATGTATTTTTGTTTATAATTAGAAAAACAGTATTTATTTAGTTAAATTCATTTTTTTTTCAATTTAGACAATAATAATACTTTTTTTAGATCACATTCATACAATATTTAGAGAAAAACAAAGGTAAAGTCAAATTACATAAAAACATAAAATTGAATCATATAAATAATAAAGTAATAAAATAATTACACATGGCGAATTAAAAAAAGCACTAGTAGCTTCGGAGTAATGCCGCGGACAGCTGACAAACGGATTTTTTTTTTAATCGTTATTCGGATTCTATGCATCTTGAAACGTAAGCACTCAAATTTTCAAAGGGGGTGACTTTTTTTTGTCTATTAATATGTTTCATTATTGAGAATGATAAACCAAGAGTTATAAAAAAAGAAAACGAAGTCAATATGCACCAGACTATTAAGCGTCCATGAGGTACGCCTCGGCCTAGATTGTGTTAAGTCTAGTTTCGTTGGATTGACTTGTGTAGGTAAAGATAGATGGTGTCTTTATTGAACCTGAGTGTTCCCTAAGACTGTTATTATTAATATGGTATGTAGAATTAGTAATTTTAAAGTTATAGTATTTTTGATACTCATAAGAAGACACTATATCAACGCTGCCGTCTGATCAGGACATTTAATCTTGGGATATTACGTTCGTGACCTAAAGTCGTTTTAGGTGGCTGGTATCCAATCTCGTATTGATTAATCCATTATCCAATCATAGGTTATTTTTGTTATTAATCATGATGGATATATGGTTATAAGATTTTATGTGTCAGCTGATATTGTGATAAGCGGACAACAACTACACATGTGATAGAAGTTTCTGAGCTAAGCTGAACAGCTCACCGGCTAGTAAAACGAGATTCATTCTTTATATTTCCTGCTAATTTATAAAAACCTTCTTCTTTATCCTTAAATGGACAGCTAAGGCGTATCCAGCGTCTAAGGGGTATTTGAATTTCGTAGAGTTTAAATTATTAATTCATCGAGCTTTAACATAATGGTGGATCAAATAAAAAAAAAATACTACAGAACACTGATACATTTTCAATCAAAAACATCCATAAAAAGATTGGCTTTAATAAGAAATTGTGCAGCGTAGACATTGGTCCTCTGGACCGGATTACCGTCATCGGAAGACTAACAGATGGTAATCTGCGATACGTTTTATAATATAGATTTTATCAGTGATCGTGATTAACAAATGCTTTAGCCCACTGTTACAGGTTCAAAAAAAATTGTAGAAAAATTGATTTTAATATTCGATTTTGTCGCGTAGATATGATGATTGCTAAAGGAAGTCTAGAAATAGCATTTCATGTTCTATGCTATAATACAAATTTCGTAAATTAACATTATTAAAAGATATTATAACCCACTGTAACAGTATTAATCAGAAACATCAGAAGAAAGAACGGTTTTTCAAAGCATTTTAGTAGCGATTAAATCGGTCCTCCGGTTCGGATGGCCTCTACAGCAAGTCAATATACCAGATAGAACTTCGCGTTTTTTTTTTTATGTTATTTGTTTGTCTATTCGTTTAACGTCACTATTAGTATCGCTAAACGGACGATGACACAGCGAGAGTCCTGAATTTTTCATATGCACTATTAACTTGGATTAGGATTGGTAATGAGAACCTGATATCGCAAAAGCTCGGGACCTCCATTTTACGTCTCCTCCGAAGAATAGCATGCCTAGGGATTTTTCAATCTTTTTAAAAAAGTTGTCTGTTTGACTTGAAAACGTGACTTCTGGCTATAGAAGGCTGTTGCGATTTTCACTACACCACAGCTGACCTATGTATAATATTATATGATATATGTTATTTCATAAACAGTTTTTTTTTTACATACAAAGCGTTTTGTTTTATTCAGTCAATTATAGATTGCGTCGAACAAGTTAAAATAACTTATAATGCAATCTATATGCAGTTTCATCATAGATTGCAATGGTTATTTTTGAACATTTTAATAACTAAAAGAGATCCAAAAAATAAAACTTAGTATGATTTGTTGTGTACATAAATTTATTTTAAAATCAACCCCGGTAAAATTCCATTATCGTTGCAAAATAAAAACTCGAGGAAGGAGTGTATTGACTATCCACAGAAGCACATACATTATTCAATGAGTGACGTCATGAATGAGTGACGTAAGCATGAATACATACACTGCTCCACTACAGCCATTAAAGATACATATTTCATCCCCTTCATGAGATTATGTAGCGACGACCCCCACAGGTACCCGATCCCTAGGGACGCCCTCTTCATTAACCTCTGGACAATCCTGTTAGCCATGGGGAGAAGGGGTTAGAAGGGGGGAGGGGGTAACTGGGAGCGGCTTTCGGAGGATTCGGTCAGGGCGGGGCGGGCAATTTTATTATTCCGAGCTAATACGGCTTGCCTTGTTTAAAAATATCCTCTCTCGCTCTTTCGCAGCAGATGGGATTTCGGCAATCCACTTACTTCCACGTAATAGGCTTGGTTTGTAAGCTATCTATACCGGTTCGAAAGAGCAGACCATTTTCATACGTGAGAACATGTAGCGAGCAGATATAACACTTAAGTACATTCTTGGGTGATGACTACATTATATGAATTATATGACATCTATTTTTTTTGTTCTTATATTCAACTATATGTGTTAACCAATACAGTTGTAAATATCAATAAATAAAAATTTAAAAAATATATATGTCTAATGAACTATTTAAATTTAAATTTACAGGCCTTTGACCGAGTCTGGCACCCGGGATTGCTTTACAAGCTCCGCCTATTTCTCCCTCCTACTTATTTTCTTATTATACAGTCCTACCTCGCTGATAGATCTTTCCAAATAAATACCACAGCTCCTATTCCTCCCTTTTTTCTCATCTGCTGGTGTTCCCCAAGGCAGCATCCTAGGACCTGTCCTTTATACAGTCTATACAGCTGATATCCCAACCCATCCTAACACTTTCCTTTCTACAGCTGATGACACGTGTGGCTACGTAGATAATACCATTTGCCTCCCACACCTTCAATCCCACCGAGAGACCTTGAAGTATGGCATCAGAAATGGAGGATTAAAATTAATTCTAAAAATCCCACCAAATAACCTTTACCCTTCGCCGTAAACCAATGACTTCCTGCCCCACAGTATCCTTTAATGACACTCCACTAGCCCCTGTTGAACAGATTCGATACCTCGGACTCCACCTTGACAAACGTCTGATTTGGAATCCCCATACAAGACTGAAAAGACAAGACCTGCCGACGTTTTTCGACTACTCCAATACTTACTGGACAAACGCTCCAATCTTCCACTTAATTACAAAAGACTTATTTATATGACCATCATAAGACCGATATGGACTTACGGAGTAGAGCTATGGGGCTCTACCAAACCATCAAATTCTTCTCGTATCCAATCCTTACAATCCAAAATCCTTCGTAAAATCCTTAACGCTCCTTACTTTGTCACGAATAAGCTCATCCATAAAGACCTTATATCCCATGTTACTGAATTAGCCGAACCAGATATCAATTATTCCATGAAAAACTCCATTCCAACTCTAATCCACTAGTTTCTATGCTATCATCCTCTTCGATTCTGATAATCCTCCGAGGCGTCTGAAAAGAAGATGGCCCTGAGACTTTCTAGTTTAAAATATTTTTAGAGTGCTGCCGATGGTGGCATCTCTTCATGTATTTCATGTTAGATTACTATATGCCCTCACATTTACTTGTTGTATATATTATACAGTTGTAAATATCAATAAATATGTAAAAAAAAAAATTATTTGAAATAATTAATAAGAATGTTGGTTTATAGATTTATACCAACTTACCATTTATGTTAACAACATAGTTACATTTTGGTACGTAATATTGGTTCTAAAATTTTGCGACTGATTGGAAGGATATAAAGATCCTGTAAGACGGCTATAAAATCTCTCTTTTACACTAACATAAGTTTATTGGGCTTACAACAACTTTATATTAACTTATACGAATTTTAATTGCATATTAATTTTTATAAAATATTGTATATAATCACTTTCGAAAACCTAACCTATATATTGCGCTGCAGACGTAAAAAAAACCTCCATTGACAATTTCAGTTTACAACATTGTCATTTTATGGATAATGCAATTTCCACATTAGTGCAAGATTATTTTATGAATATATATAATCGATTACAATTGCTATACACTCGCATAAAGATACAACTTTTAAGGAAAAATTTGTGTGAATGATGTGAATTTTGATTTTGGTTTTATATTTAGCAGTTGCTTTCATTGGCACGCTGAGAGAGAAGCTGTGTCGCGGACTCTATAAATCAATCAATCTCTGTTTCCTTTTTCCTTCAGCCTACGCTTTTTATTTATTTAGTCTTTGAAAAAAATTCACTCCAGATAAATATATAATAAATAACATAAAGGCGATTTTACCATTAGTCAACAATAATTTTCAATAGTCATTAGAGCTTTCACACAATAAGTATACGAATAAATTTGTACTCATTGAATACAACGTTTTTGTTTTACATGCTTATGCTTTGGTTTAGCGATATAATTCTTTAACTTTTTTTTCAAAATTTGCGAATAGTTTCTATATAAAAAATTTAATGGAAAACATTTGTTATTATTAATATTTGTCGTTCAGACATACCTTTAGAAGCTTTTTTGGTATGAATAAAAATTTTTTGCCTACTTTTTTTATGTGTCGGGAATTTTTTTTTTTGTTTTTCTCGTACAGAAATATACGTAAGTATATTTATATTGTAGAATATAGATTTAAGATAAGATGTATATTATTTTCAATGTTTTATAAGGTATAATAGAAAAAACGGATAAAACGTTATCGTTGCAGAAAATAATTTCAATTGTTTATGACAACGGAGATAAGTGAATATCGTGTTTTGCCGAATCATATTTATAATGTAGATCATGATTTTTGTTATTATATTGCTTAATCCAAAATATTTTTTTCATAATAATATTTATTATGGTTATTTGTCTTGTGTTTTAATAGGCTCTGATTGGAAATAATTATTACTATATAATTTGAGGCCTTATGGTAGAGAGATAATCTTAGAGCTTTAGCAGCCTCTATAATGTGAGTACCTCAAAATTAGGGGAAAATCTGTGTCTAAGAGTATTTCGCTCTATCACCTCGTTGTATGGCCGTTATCGAAGAACCAGTATGAATATTTATATTTACTGAACCCAAGAATTAGTTTTAGAGTTAAAGCTTCGCAATTTAAATGTTTTTAATACCATATTTTCGGTTATTATTTTTAACAAAGAAGCTTTTTAATCGACCAACAAATAAAAAAATCATCCCTGAACTTTCAGGCTTTACATTCCTGAAAACTAGAACCCGAAAAACTAATAAAATAAATTTATTTGTCCCCGTACCCTGTATGCTGTCCGCGACTTTTCTTCGAAACTACTAGACCATTTTTTTTTTTTTTTTAATTAGGCACAATAATACCAGGCATCCAACGATAATCCTAACACCTAGATGTTGATATTAGTCCATTAGCTTTTAAAATGACGGCGATTATTTTCAGAAAGTGATTTAATTCAATACTTTGTTATTTATAAAGGTATTAATATCTTAATAAATAAACATAATTAAAAAAATAATCTTATATTGTTAAGAATCAACCTATTACAGATATATTCCTTGATATCTCGGTTATTATTGATTGTAAAGGAATAGATGTAACAATGTTCTCGAATCAGTAAATTCATTTGAATGGAAATTGAAAGGAAAGAAAAATAAATAGTAAAGAAGTCTTGTATAAATACTTTTAGTTTATGATATTCAATATTGCAACTTTGTAATCGACCAAAAAAAAAAAAAAAAATTCCTTCAAAATTTCTATTAGTGCGATTTGATAAAGAATTAAATTTCCTACAAAACGAAAAATAAATCCTTGAAATAGGTTTTAGAAACAGCAAGGATATCGATTTTTGAAGTTAGCAGTGGTGATTGACCATTTTAGGTATAAACGTCTAATTATAGATTTATAAACATTTTTGGAAATAAGAAATATTGTGTAATCATTTTAAAGCGTTTTTTTTTCTTATTCGTTTTTTTCAGAATAACTTCTCTTTGAAGTTGAGAAAATAAAGTAAAAGAACAATGGTTATGCCGTAACAATACTCCGAGGAGGCTCAGAAATTTATCAGAAAGGTGGAGGGGAATGAGACAGTGATATATCTCTGCCTAAAATAAGAGAACTGAAGGAGAGAAGCTGGTTATATAAGGCGGGGGCTATTGGTCCACGCTCTGATATACGGCCTGTATTAGCCAATAAGAAAAGGATAATAGAATCGATTTTCTGCCGGGATCGAGTTTACCTCGATAGCTCTAGGTTAGGATAGGGCGGAATTCTCTACTATAACCTACAAGAGATATAGGCGCAATTACCAGATAGGTTAGTAATTGAAACCGCGATATGGATCAACGTACACTTATAGATATTGTCAATATTTATCTTCTTGTAATAACATCAAATAAATAAGTAATTTAAAGATACTTTATTAAAAAATCAACACATTTGTAATTCTTAGTAATATACTTTAATCTATACTCACTCAAAAAGTTTCCGTACATCATGCTTCTATTTAACATAGTTATTTATTTTCAGCTTAACTGTTTCCTTATTTACTTATACTTATACAGGCGTTCCGACTAGAGTTGCCTTTTAAAGTCAGTGCTGAGCTCCAGAGGCATCCAACTACTTCTAGGTCGACCTCATGGCTGCCAATCCAAAACTCGGTTTGGCCTTCGTTCGGTAGATATTCGTTTTACATGGCCGTACCATCTCAGCCTTCGCTGTCATATCCGCTGGTTTACGGACCCAGGAGCCTCCATCATGTCCCGAACAACATCATTTCTAATTCGGTCCATCCTAGTAAAATGTAGACATCTTTTCCAAAAGTCCATTTCCACAGCTTGGACTTTCGAGTAGAGCTTACTATACATTGTCCACGTTTCCGATTTATAAGTAAGGATGGGTTCTACGATGGCATAGTAGATCTTCCTCTTGTTTTCTTTTGAAAGAAGGTCATTCCATAGAACAGGATGGAGCATCCGCGTGGCTTTACGGGCTTGTTCTACCTTTCTCCTTACGTCGATTTCGGAGGATCCAGTGGAGTCGAGAATAGTGATCCTAATGTACAAATTATTGATACCAATAATAGATAAAAAAAATATTTATTTATTTTCTTTATTTTTTTATATATTTTATATATTTATTATATATATATATATATATATATATATATATATATATATATATATATATATATATTATATATATATAATATATATATATTATATATTTATTTATTTTTTATCATTAATATAAAATGAGGCAGAATGTCATTTGTAAAAGTTAGGTCAAAAAAGTTTCCATACACTTTCAATATTATTCCCATTGTTAATGTATGTATGGATTAGGTAAGAAAAAACTTGAGCAACTAGTCAAGACTCAACACACACACACTGAATCAGGTCTCCCCCAACTCCCGATTCTGGTTACGTGGTTGGTTACAAACCCTTCCTAAGCACTAAAAATAATAAAACAATTATTAACATTATATATTCGAGTATATAAAAGATACTTAAAAATTATTTTTATTTACTTGATCTATTGAATTTTAGTGAAGAAATATTGCAAATAATTTATTCTTTATTATTGGAATGCTGATAGAATTCTAGTTTGGTATTTCGTTCGGAAGTTATATAAATATTTAGAATAAAACGATGGTGAGCTAAAATTCCTTTGTTAATTTAGAATTTCATTCTATTGAAAATAAATTATTTATTGAAAATTTATAGGAATATATTTATTGGTATATAAATAAAAAATTGGTAAGCGATTTTCAATAAGTTCCGTTGTTGAAGACAATTTAACACTGTTCGCCTGTAATTAGTCAAAATATTATATACAAAGTGTGTTGATAACGTTTTTAGAAAAAAAATATCCTAAGCGCAACACACGATTTTCACACACATCCGATTGTTGAAATCAATAGAAAATTTCGAAATAAAGTTAATACTATAAGACTTGAAAAAAATAAAACAACAACGTTAAAACATTAAATTTCAATGGAAACATGTGTTTTAGTCTAAATAATCAACAATATAAATTATTATCTACAATAATCACTTAAGTTTTCGATTTTTGTCTTCTGCATAACTTTTTACAGCGTTGTATTTAAGATAACATTTTCCTAAAGTATTTAGATTCTCAAGGCATATTATACATCTATATTACTATTTATATGTTGAAAAAATATTCTCCAAAAAATATGTTTGCTTTCATTATTTAGTTACCCAAATTCGTTTAAATTGTATATTTAGCCGTTTATGATAAATTCCATTAATATGATATAGTTAATTCTTTGAAATCTAAAATTAAAGGTACTTGAGGAAAAAATCATTTGAAACTATCCATTTAACCCTGTAGCTATTTTAATCAAAATCAAACCATTAAAGCACATTCAACTTACATTTATACACGCTATAAACCCAGTATTAGTCGAGTTAAGGTGGCTTTATCCTCGTTACAGATGCCAGTATTTCCTAGCCTCCTTCCTCTACCAGGTAATCAGAACTCATCGTCCCTGCTATATCTTCCAATCCCTTCAATTTAAATCATCGATTCAGTCCCTTCTACCAGATCCCGTCATTCTGACCTCCACTCTCCTCCTCACGTACTGCTGCCTTTGACAAGTCCTTTCTAGCCAAGCAACCTCTCTTTGGAATTCTATCCCTCCTGAGATCCGTCATGTAAGAACTGCTCTCCAATCCTTACCACCAGTCAAACAGACAATAACTTAAACTGCAGATGCTATAAATACCAATTATTATTATTATTTTATTTATTTATTTTGTGTGTGTTGTTTATATTACTTAAATTATCACAAGATGAATATTGAGTCTATTGAAATGTTTTGCCCAGCAGAATTCATAAATAATTTAATTTTATTACATTTATTTTTTTTTAATTTTTTTTTCTTTTGATATTTAAGTTAACTTATTTTATTTTCTGCTTGTTTTACTTTGTACATATGGAATGAATGAATTCTTTTAGCTCTAATACTTATTATTAGATGTATACTATACTTAAATATTTTTTTTAGTTTAGTAATTGGTTATTCTAAGTTATGACCACATTGTTCCGGTCATCAATTGTGTATTTTTATTTTATTCTTAAGGGACTTTAGTCCCAGGATAATAAAAAAGTATTTGATTTCAATTTCATTTTTTCATTTATATAGCGAGTTTACTCCTTATCATTAACACCTTATTTTATTAAGGTGAAAAATGCATGGTATAAATTAGCTCTACTTAAGCTAACTTTCTAATTTTGTTTGAGAACTATAACATCTCATGAATATACGCATTTAAAATATGAAATTTCGGTATTATATAACCTATAGGTTTCGAGCTGTATTTATTACATATCAACACACAGAGACCTTTGTGCAGGATTCGGTAATTTAGACTCAGGTTTAATAGATCTATAACGTGTATTTTCAGTAAAAGCAGGAATTAAAAAAAAAAAAAAAATCACAATGGGAATACTTTATTATATTTCATTTACAAAATTTTACTCATAGGTGAAATTAAAAATATAATTCTACGAAAATTCAAAGAAACCATTAACATTAAGCAAATTAGTCGATAAATATTAACAAAATCTAAATTTTTAAACATTTCGCTAGTTCCACCTGACATTAAATGATGAAAAGAATTTCGCTTTTCAATTTTGAAACACTTAGCCTTCGCTAAGAAGAGTAGCAATATCAAAAATATTAAAGCGATGCAGAGTTCCTATGAATCTAAAAATAAATTGATGATAGAAAAGAAAACTAAATCAGGGTAGCCTTTTCCAAGAACTTATTGAGATAATTTTTCTTCTAGGTGTATTTTCTATTGAAATTTTATTTTTTTTCCCCAGGACGTACTTTCATATTAAATTTTATATTGATATATAAATTAAATTATTTTTGTATTCTAGCCTGATCATCTAAAGTACTTCGAAAAATCCGAAATGTCACTTATTTTACTTTATTTTTTAAATCATCCGTACAAACGGCAATATTCCATTTGTCGCAGATTTTTTTTTTCGAAAAGGATATATATCTTATCATAGTCCCAAGTCGTATGTTAGTTTGAATCGAAAAAAATAGGTTGTGGCTTCTCCATGTTCCATCCAAAATCTTTTTAGCTTGTTGGATTTTGTTTTTAAATTTTGTTCTATCTTATATTGAGTGGTTGCTTTCTAAAATTTAAACCACCCACGTTAGGGAAAGCGTAAAAATCTGTAATTTATTTATTATTAGACCAATTTACTTGGGCCTGTTTTTATTAAAATCTAGAGTCAATTTTTATTTTGTTAATTATAACTTACCTTGTATTTATTTAATTTATACATTTTGTTATTATATGTCTTTATTTATTTTACGTAACATGACTTTCCTTTTGTTTATATTGTAAATATTGTATGAATATTATATCTTGTAGCATTATTATTATTTTCCATTGAGACAAATTTTAATATTTCATAGTGAATAAATTTTAAAAAAATATATTTTTGCAAATTAGTGCACATTTTCCATGACTTTTAACAATATACATATGAAACCTTTTGGAAAGAAACCTGAATACTGTACAATTTGAAAAGAATTAATAGTAGAACTAGAAGAAGAAGAAAATAAACTTTATTTACATATTTACAAACTGACAAAATATTTATAAATGTATATCGGATGAGACATCCTTACAATCAGCAAATGTTTAGTTCATTTAGGAGTTATAATCTAATTAACTAATCTATAATGAGTGGTAAAATTAAATTGTGATTATATATGGTTGTAGGAAAAATTATACAAAAACCTACAAATAAAAACGGATAACATAATTGATAATATAAAATTAGAAATTAAAACAAACTAGCTTAAGTTTGCAACACATGTTTAGTTCTTTTATGAGTGTAGCGTTTTAGAGATATTTTATTATAGTTACCGATTTCCTTTATTAATGGATTTTTGGAGACTGGTGTTTTACTGAAGTAAGAAGCTGTTTGAGTATGGACAAAATGTTTTATTGTTGGAAGCTGCAAGTCCTGAAGCATAGATGATATTTTAGTGTAGCGGGGGTAATTGTTAATTATCCGCATTGATAGATTTTAAATTCTTTCAAGTTTTTGGTATTTAGTGGAGCAGGTTGAGCTCCAGACTGGCGAGGCGTATATTATTAACGGACGAATAACTGATTTGTATATTATTAATTTCTTTCTTTTCTTTATTATTAATTAATATGAGAGCTCAAATGGGATGTTTTGTTGAAGTATGGGAACATTTTAAATATTAATTTTTTTGCTTTATCGATTTTTCTATTGATATGATCTGTAAAAGTAAGAGATTTGTCTAATGTTATGCCTAGGTACTGCACGGATTTTGACCATGGCATGAGAGCTGAATTTACCTTGATTTGGTGGTTTATTTGTGGGCGACGTTTAGTACACTTTGAAAAGAATTAATAGTAGATATAACACTGCATGGATGAATATAACCCGTGTGTATTCACTGTGTAAGTAGCACTCGCCATAACCTTCCTCATTACAACATTACTAATATCTATCGTCCATATTATGTTAAAAAATTAATAATGTATATTTCCTTATTCACTCTCAGAGGAATATCTTTTCTTAATAATTAATAACTTTTCACATACCATACATTTTCTAACTACAGAGATCGGTAAATAAATAAATTTATTTTTATTTATTAGTAAAAATCATAGCGGTGATACAAGTCTTGATAAATCAACCAATTAAAAGTGGCAAAACAAGACTCACTTTTATATATGGGCCTTGGCGTCTTTTCTGACCTATAACTTTCCTTTTATTGTTTTGCTAATGGAATAGTATATATTATTAGTTTTTTCTATCCTGTGGAATATTTCTAGCTGTACTTTTCCATTTCCACTGACTGTTTCAAGGTTGAAGAACTCATTTACAATCCTGCACATAGTGAATATTATTAAAAATAGGACGTGAGCCCGAACAGATCTGTATTATGCCTGTAATAAGTCAAAATGTATAAAATATGGTCAATAATAAAATGTGTGGAATACATTTTCATAAAACCAATAATATTTAACACGCCCTAAAATAGACAGTTGATGTAGATTTAATTTTCTATTTCGTCTACTGTAGGATAGTCTAGATCAACATCCCATTCAATAAGAGATGATAGTTCCAATAGTTTGTAGACTATAAGTTGTTGAATGGGCGAAGTATCCGAAACACAGCCGGCTGACGGCATTCCGAATGCTATCTCATAGACACTCAATATCCTCAGACCCAGTCCTCTAATAAAGCTGAAGGAGCGGACAGCCTGGTCCAAGCTATCCAGTATCGGCTATCGGATGATCTTCATCAGTTCCTCCGGAGGGAAAACTAATCAAAGTCGTGTCTCTGCCCCGAGGATAATCAGGCCAACTTATCTCGGCGGGGCCATCGAGGAAGGACTCCCTAAGGGTCTTGAGTAGAGGATTCCGAGAAGAAGAAGGAAAGCTCTAGGGAGTTCTTTTTCAAACTATCTCGGATTAGGGGTATCTAGCATCAGTTAAAGACATAGAGATAACTTTGAGATTGCACTGCATCAACTGATGTACTCTCGACAAAGAGTTCTAAAACGATTACTTATCAGTCGAGGCCGTAATATCTTGTTTTTGCCCATTATTTGTATATTTTTGGATTTCAATAGCAAAGCCTATAAAACAATTCAAAAATATTTCGTTTGTAATATTTACAAAGCGACAATAATAATAATAATAATACAAAGTGTTCACACCATTAGGTTTCCTTCGTGAAATAGAATTTTTTGTTATATTCCAAAAGATTAACCATATCATCTTATTATTTTATTTTTTATTTATTTTTTTTATTGAAAAATATTACAGTTTGTTACATAATGAACAGTAGTAATAGAGATGTAGTACACATTAATACAATATATACAGAATAATGATGATAAAGTCAAATTACATAAAATCGGAAATAAATAAATTCAAATATATACAAGAAAATAACAATTAATAAAAAAAAACAAAAAAAAAAAAACAACAAACAAATCAAAACAACAACCTGTAGTAGAGATAAATACAAGTTGGGAAATAAATAAAAATCATACAAGCAAACTTAACTATATACAATATATACAATCTGCTAAAGGGACCCTAGACTCCGCTGCTCCCTCCACAAGTGGGGGGAGAAGCCGAATACAAGAGATCCCAGCGCCTCTCACCCGGCGCTTCACTGGTGTAAGCCAGTGGCGGCCGAGCTAGGGCGGAAAAGCCACAAACATACAGTACATGAGTGGAGGATCTGACCAGTGTCAGAACTCCAGATCATCTAATTAGCATTGATAAATGACGTCTTAATATAAAAGTTGAACGAATTTTATGACCAACTAAAGGAGAAAACAGCAAACTTTAATATTTTAATGTAACTTTTAGTTTTTTTCATTATAAGAGCGGTAATATAGACGAATAATATACCGTTGGTTAAAGAAAGACTTTAGAAAAAATATTTCTTTAAACACTAATTTGTAAAAGCTAATGAAGAGTGACTTAAAGGGGATAAAGCTAAGAGATAATAGTACGTAACAATTTTATATAAATATCTTTTAATAAAAAACATATGTTTCTAACGAAAATGAACATAATTCTTTTGGGGTCACTTGTAGCTGGGTGGTGAGCATAACAGCCTCCTGTGCCAAAAGTCACGGGTTCAAACCCGCAGGTGGTCCTAGAATTTTTTAATGGGAGTAAAAAATCCTTAGTTATGCTGTCCTTCGGAGGGGACGTTAAAATGTGGTCACGAGCCTGTGCGATGTCAGGTACTCGTTAAAGATCCCTATCCTAATAAAACCTGGATAGGTAAAATTTAGGACTCCCACTGTAGCATCGTCCGATTAGCCATAGTAGCATAAAGTGGCGTTAAATTAATAAACAAACAAACATAATTCTTTAAACTTATATTTTCACTTACTCCATATATGAAATATTTTTAACTGTAATTTTATTTGGAAGTTATTTAATGGATTTTAACAATTGGAGTAAACGAAAGACGTGAGTTGCCCTCACCAGATTATTAAGCTATCACAGAGCACAAATCAAAGAGCACTCCATACAGCCAGTTCGTTTATTTGTTTATTTATTTAACGTCACTTTATGCTACTATGGCTAATCGGACGATGCTACAGTGGGAGTCCTAAATTTTGCCTATCCAGGTTTTATTAGGATAGGGATCTTTAACGAGTACCTGACATCGCACAGGCTCGGGACCACCTTTTAACGTTCCCTACGAAGGACGGTGTAACTAAGAAGTTTTTACTCCCATTAAAAAATCCTAGGACCACCTGCAGGTTTGAACCCGTGACCTTTAGCATGGGAGGCTGTTACGCTAGCCACCCAGCAACAAGTGATCCCCCTTTACAGCCAGTACCTGCACATCATTACTAAATTATATTATATAATTATATATAATATTACCTTTATATTTAATTATATAATTACTAAACACCTATTTGTACATATATATTTGTATATATATATATATATATATATATATATATATATATATATATATATATATATGTATATATTTTAATTTATAAAACATAAAGATTTCCTCTGATGACCTTTTATTAAACAATATAAAGGATGTTATCTTTGGGGGAACTTCTACGAATAATGTATTCCAGCCGGATTTATTTTACTTATCATTATATATTAGGTTTATATTCAGATGTTTTCCTAACATTGGTAATTTTAAATTATAAAGCAACTAGTTAGTAATTTCTTTCACTTATCTATATACGAAACATAATATAAGGAAAACATTGATACTATGAAAATTTACGAATTCGAGTTTTCATCGAAAATACACGTTTTAGGGTCCCCTGATTCTAAATAACCAAGTCACACAAAATGTTGCTTATGTTTTTCTCAAATATAAGCTCAATTATTAATATTTAATGGGCTTTAAAACCTTCTAGCTGTCATTCTGATTAAAATAGTCTGACAGGTCTTACATGCTGATTTGTTGTATTTTCTTCCTCTAAAGTACCATTAATTTCCTACTATCAAAACAATAGACTATTTCATCTTGTCAGCACACGCAGATAACAAGTAGATATAGAAATTTAACCAATCTGATAACTAAATAAAAGGGAAAAGATAGATGCATAAAGCTAAAGATTTAACATAAAAATATTTGTTCTATAAACAAAGCTGTAAAACATAACGTAGAAACCAAAAAAAAATTCAAAAACATAAGTAATTATACAATTATAATATTTATTGTTCAATAATGTAATCTGAAAAAAATGTTTCCATCGAAACTCAATGCAATTACAAAAAAATGTAATAACCTTTTTTGGAGTGTAACGGAGATAATTCGTTTATTCGATCACATTAAAAAAAAAAAAAAGTAGCTTATTAATTGTAGATTCTTTAAGGGGAAGGTCATATTCTGTGAATAAAATTAGTTAGATGGATTATTTGTGATTGTGACGATATTTTGTACTTTCAGATATAAATTATATATATATATATGTGTGTATGTATGTATGTATATATATAACTTTAATTACACAATTTATTTACAAATATCCCTTAAAAAAAACTATTTACATGTAAATTCCTTATGATTACACATTCAATTTTAAAATGATATACTTAATTAATATTTGATTAAAATTACGTAGGTAAGGTATATTCTATATTGATTACCCCTCTTCAAAAAATGAGATAGGGAATTTCCAATTATAATTTTTTTTAAATTTATTTATAGTAATTTACAACTGTACTAAAGAATACAATAAGTAAATATTTAGAATGAATATAAAAAGTCATGAAAATGTATTGAGGAAGAACCACCCAGTGGTAGCACTTCACTAACTATTTTAATACAGTAGGTCCCGAGGCCACCTTCTTTTCAGTCGCCTTGGAGGGTTATCAGGGATATCTGAGGAAGATAAATTACGGACAAGTGGGTTTGTATGGGCAGGGAGTTTAGAATGGAAAGAGGAGTATCTATCACGGGGCTATGTCTGCAACTAATGGGATGTTTAGGTCATTATGGAGGAGTTGATTTGTGACAAAATAAGGAGCATTCAGGATTTTGCGAAGGATTTTGGATTGTAAGGACTGGATGCGGGAAGAATTTCGAATGGTTTCGTAGAGCCCCAAAGCTCGATTCCATATATCCAAATAGGTCTGATAATTGTGATGTAGATGAGTCTTTTGTAATGTACTAGAAGTTTTGAACGTTTGTCTAGTAAGTGTTGTAGCAATCGATATCTTCGAGCAGTTTCTTGTGTGAGGATTCCAAGTAAGGCGCTTGTCAAGATGGAGACCTAGGTATCGGATTTGTTCTACAGAAGTAAGGGTAATGTTATTATAGGATACTGGGGGGCAGGAAGTCATCGGTTTGCGACGAAGGGTAAAGGTGATTTGGTGGGATTTGTTGGGATTTATTTTAATCCTCCAATTTTGACTCCATTCCTCAATGGCTTTGATGTGGGACTGAAGGGTTTGGGATGCAGTAGTTGGATCATTACGGACGAATAAGACACACGTGTCATCAGCATAAGTATTGAGGACAGTGCGAGGATGGAGTGGAATGTCAGCTGTATAAAGGGAGTAGAGGATATGACCTAAGATACTACCTTGAGGCACTCCAGCAGATAGGGAAAATGTGGATGAGTAGGAAAAGTTGTGGTTTACCTTAAAGGTTCTGCAAGTAAGATAGGAACGCATTAATAGGAAATATGTAGGGATGAGGAATTGACGGAGTTTGTAAAGCAGTCCCTGGTGCCAGACTTGATCAAATGCTTGTTCTACATCAAGAAAGGTTCCAGTGCAGTACATTCCGCGCTCCAATGTGGAGGACACTACATCCACCACGCGGTGACATTGTTGTATTGTAGAATGAGATGTTCGAAATTATAAATTTTAAAATAAATTATTACTAAAAATATTAATATGGTATTAAATAAATATTAAGTTACACTTATTTGTATACCTTCTCTTTTAATAGTATAACATACAAATGTATTAAAATATTAATATTTGAAAGCGTATTAAACCATTGAATATCTTTATTATAATTTTATAGATAATACTGTTTTATATTTAGAATAACCCTAAAAAATGCCGTACAATCCCACGAAATACAGTAGTAATATTATATGAAACATAAATGGTAAGACAATTGTGCCTTCTAATACTTGAATATTTCATAAGTAAATTACTCTTATGTAATATGGTCGGTTTTTAACAAATATAACAAAGAATCCGCAGGATTTTTCTTCTATTATGTAATAATATTTTATAAAAATGTTTAAGTTCAAAATCAAACAAAATAAAATAAATTATCGCCAAAAGGTTTCTTGTGTTTTACAGAAAGATTAAAAATAGCATTAAACAGGCACGAAATAAACATGCAATTAAAAAAAAAAAAAAACTTAAATAATAAATAAAATAAAGAGGTATAATAAAGATTAAATAAATTTGTCACTTCATTTACTGTTGCGGATTTTATATTTACCTCCATTTTCTTCGGGGGAAATTTCATGTTGTTTATTTCTTTATATAAAGGTCAAAAAGAACAGAATAAGGGACTTCATTGAATATTCAAATATTTTAATACGATCCCTGAGTAAGCTTAAGCTAGCAGATGTCTTAATCTTGTCGTAATATTTTTTTCTTTACTACAACACGAAAATTTATGAGCTAATGACACAGCCTTTAATCCATACTTTTTAAAAAAGGAAAAAAAAATATTCGGTAAGAAAACTCTACAATAACATTGAATATTAAATGTTTTTGACAATTATGGGTTTTTATTTTTTTCCCTTTAGATCATTATCAAATCATTTAATAATTCATATTTTATTATTACTTCAACCAAGCATGGATCCGACCTGTCCGAAATTAAAGAGCATTTAATATTTATTCTCTGATATCAGCCGTAGGGCGACTATGATAGGGAGACCATTTTGCGGCACACCCAACCTCTATATAGTAGCTACCACAAATTGGGAAAAAAAAGCTGACTAAGCCTGATTTCGGTAAATAAGGTCTAACTACCTCTTTCTATAGCCATTGCTCCAGAAACAATGCGAATTTATGTATGTACTAAACACAAGACCTGAAAATATATTGTAGAGGGATTTTTTTTTTATATAACGAGATAATAATTAACGCCGTTTTAATGAAAATAGTAAATATAATATATAAAATAGATAATAAATAAAGGCGCCCCTCAAGCTCTATTTATTTCTCCAACTTTATTTATAAAAAACCCATGTAACATCTGAAGCGTTTACCTATCTTATATTTACTTGACCCAAGATCTATTACATGTTGATATCTTTGAGGTAATTTTTGGAATTTATTAATCAACAATTGAAAGGTCTGAGCTCTTATCGTCTTCCAAGTCAAAATATTCGGTTCTTTCTCCTAAAGCATCATCTTCATAAACACTGAAAATTTTTTAATCGTCTGTGCAGCGGATTTTCCTTTTCGGAAATAAAAATTATTAAATGACAAAAATACGTCTATTTCTCTTCCATTTTGAGCAAGCAAAATACCACTCAAAAATAAGGAATCTCGGTTAAACGTATGCATAAAATCATGTTAACTAATATTTTTTTTAGATGAGGAAGATGGTTGGGGGTGCGGTCATAAATTAAAAACACACATTTAAAATAAGTGTTATTTTAATTAGGTGCCGACGTTTCGGCCTACAATGTGGGCCTTCATCAGGCTAAAAGAAACAAGATAACAACCAATGTAATTATAGACTTAATAATGCGTTAGGTATATAATAATAATATGACAGTAATAAATTATGGGAACATAAATAATATTAAATGTAAAATGATAATAAGATGACAATTATAAAGTATGGAAATAAGGTGACAGTTATAAAGTATGGAAATAAACAAAATTATATATTTATTTAATTTTTGTACTCCCCTTTTATTTATTTATTTGTTTACCTACTAGATTACTGTTTATTTATCATTTCCTTCGACAGCTCATTATCGTCATTCGTTATTACCTAATCGTCATTTATCATCGTCATCCGTTATTACTTAAAATCTTTTAATCTTTACCTCGTCACTATTTCTTACAATTTTATCAAATACTCATATGTAATAACTCAAGTACTATCAAGTAATAACGTTTGGCTATTTTTTAACAATCGAATCAGTAAACATAACTTAGCTTCTTGGAATTTTCCTAACGGACATTCTAGTTCTCATATTTTCCGTTCCACGCAATGAGCGTTTTTTAAACTGGGAATCATCACTCCTTTAGGCAACGCCTTCACGTTGAGTCAAGTATGTATTTTTTTCTTATTGATAAGGATCTTTTTTCATCGCCCATTTCCCCCTTTCCATACTCATATATTTCTCCGTTACATATTCTGACATATAATTATTAGTTTAATATTACATTATTTTAAAATTTAAATTATTTTTTATTCATACTGTTTCTCTTTTGTAATGACTATATTCTTTTTTTATATATTACCTATACTCTTAACTATGTTTTTAATATATTACCGTCATATATCAACTCAAAATTGTTAATATTTAAAATTTTAATTGTTCACATATTTTTCCTTTATCATTTTTTTCATTTACTTAGTCTCTCTTTATATATTCTCATTACAATATTATCATCTCAATTATGTTTACTTCCATACTTTATAACTATCATCTTAATTTTGTTTATTTCCATACTTTATAACTGTCACCTTATTTCCATACTTTATAATTGTCATCTTATTATCATTTTACATTTAATATTATTTATGTTCCTATAAATTATTACTGTCATATTATTATTATATATCTAACGCATTATTAAGTCTATAATTACATTGGTTGTTATCTTATTTCTTTTAGCCCTGATGAAGGCCCACATTGTAGGCCGAAACGTCGGCACATAATTAAAATAACACTTATTTTAAATGTGTGTTTTTAATTTATGACCGCACCCCCAACCATCTTCCTCATCTAATTTCTCAACGGTCAACAAAACTCCATCATTATTAATATTTTATTTGTTTTAGGATTCGTAAATATTATTGGCATAGTAAACGTGATTCTATATACACAGCGAGGATTAAATTGAAATATTAAAAAATTGTACGGACTTATTTTACAACGCAATAGTTTAATATTATTTAAAAAAAAAGTTATAAGACGAAAAATAAAACCAGGAGTATATTAAAGCCTCTGTGAATCTGTGGATTGCAGTGAGAAAGGGACTTGGAGCTACTGAAAAATTCATCTCAAAAGAAAGTTGCAACGAACTTTTCAGGCGGTCATAAGTCTCTAGTGCCCCATACATTTAGTTGGTGTGAACCAGCTAGCGGATTTAGGTTTCTTTCTTATGAGTTTTAATATTTATTTTCCTTTTCTTAAATCCTTTTTCCTGTGCATGATTTTTTCAGATAATATCAGAAGAAGAGATAGGGAAATCATTTTATATTCAAAGATACCTTGAGGAAAATAAGCAACAAGTTCCCGGAAGGATTATATCAAGATATCCAGCTTATTACTTCGGATTCGGATATGAGCGGATGTATCTTCAATATACAAGAGATATATTTGATTCATAGGAATAATATATTCAAGTGATATATATGTAATATTTATTTTAATAGTATATCTATAACAGCTGAAGACACATATTTATCTCGTAGGGATAATAATTTCTTCTGCCAACAACCACTGTATATTTTACTATCGGTCATAAAATAATACTACTTTTAATATAATACTAACAATCCAAAAGTGGATAACCATTTACCACGAATGTAAATTGTTTTTTGTTTTCTTCCCTCAATATAGACATTTTAATCAGTATAAAATTATTAAATCCATTCTACTTCATTCTATTCCATGAAATTGCTGTTAAGAAGAAATAGTCAGTGAACGAGTAAATTATATTAAGTTCTTATTTATGACCGAATCATTTATAAGGTTTTATTTATCATAGTAGCAATATGTTATTATATTTCAATTGTTTGATATTTAATTTTATAATTGTGTTTTATCCTTATTCCATTCCTTCTTTAGCGCGTATTCGTAAAATATACATTACATAAAACTAAATTAGCAGTTTATTAAAACAAAAAAATAGGCAAGAAAAAGTTGGATCTGATTAATAGTTTTATGTTTATTACTATGTTTTTCTTCTTCGAAAGTTCAACCTTTCTTCAAAACATAAAGCTACAAGTTTAAAGATGTGTTAAATCTAAATATACCATTTTATTAAAATATTTATAATTTTCCATAGGTAATTTATTTTCCTACAAAAAATATCTTTCTAAACGATTTATTATTATGTTGATTCTAGAGAGTCCAATGAGTTGTTTCGTTAGATTTACGTGCGAAATTCCCAGACGTTACACCTAGTTAATATGGCCCTATCCTTCTTCGACAATAACTCCTTTGTGTCTATCTTTTCCGATCTTTTAAAACGAAAAAAAACTACCTTATATTATTGATAGGCTTACAAAATGTTCCTCAGCCCATTCAGTAAACACAAGATTCCAACCCAACAACTTTTATATAACTTCACACAGATACGTCGTTGTCACTCACTCATGCTACCCTATTTTGGAATTCGTGGCCTATATCCATTCCTAAATCCTTATCTTAAGCCAGTTCCAAATATAAATTATTTCTCTTTTACTTTAACTATCAATCTTCGAAACGTATGTACAATTTAAAGCTATAGATGGTATTAATTCGTTGTTCAAAATCCGTACATTATTCGTAAAGCCTTAAAAGACCAGACAAATATCTATTCGGCCTATAATAAAAATTAATTTTCATCTTATTTAATTCCAAAACCATTCACTAAAAGTCAATTAATGTGTTACCATCCAATACAATAGTTGATTAAAGATTGCTAAAAGAGTATTGAAAAAAGTTAGTGATCGAAACACACGATTTTCGCTTACCTTCATTTTTAATAACAATTTAAGGATTTTTAATTACAGTTAGAGATTAAATATAAATAAGTAAAAGTAAAGAAAAGGATAAACGACTAATGAAATTAAGATTTGATAGAAATATATGTTTTTAAATAATCTGTTATATTATTTGCAAAAATCGGCTAGTTTTATCAAGTTTTCCGTAATCTTTTTTAAAATTTACAGTTATGTGTATAAGATCTTTAGCTTTCCAAAGATATATTTTCCATCTATATTAAAGCTCTTATGTTCAAAAAGACAAATATCATGTGAAAACAATTTATTGTTCTTAGATGGACTTAGAATCCATTCAACTTATATATTTGCCCGTTTTTATTAATACTAACAAGACGATATGGTTAATATTTCCGAATGTACAAAATTAAAAGTACTTTAAAGAAAATAAATTTACAATATGGACATTTAAAGCCTGTCAGACTATTTCAATCAGAATGAAACCTAAATAATATTGAAGCTTATTAAATTCCATGGCGATATAGCATTTTGTTTTCAGTGGCGCGACAGGCCGTGCAGGCCCCTGGCCTCGCCGTGTAATCTCCTGGGAGATTACACCCCCGTTTCTAGATGCAATTTGTATAGGGCAGGGTCATCACTCCCTACGCCTAATTTTGAGAGAGGCCACCATTAGGCTGACGGGTCACACATACTCGGGGGAGAGGCTGTGAGTGAATCCCCATTTAAAAACATCCTTATAAAAGCTCCGACTGGGATTCGAAATCACAATTTTAGCATGAGAGACTAGCGCGCTAGCCACTCAGCCACGGGCTCCTCAATGGCGATATAGCATGTTTAATCAAAATCAAAAAGCGGTTTTTGAGAAATAGTAGAAAGGTGTAAAATGCATGGTAAAAGAGGCTCTTCAGGTTTGCTGATTTTGATGAAAAAATTGCTTTACCATTTCGGGCTTATAGTTGTCTTAAACATGAAATTCCAGTTCCCTAAGACTTTTCGTTTTCGTGCTAGGCTTACCAGTCACACCGACGCCAAGGCATTTTCGCGCGATTATTTAGACTCAGCCAAAAGGTCTTGGACCCTAAAACGTGTATTTCCGTTGAAAAATGGAATAGGAAAATTTTCACCATCGCAATACTTTCCCTATTTATATATTTCAATTAAAGTAAAATATGGTAAATATTTCAAATGAAATAAATTTGATTATTCGTCATTGTTCAAATTTATTTCTTGTCTCTTTTGTATTTAATTATTTCATGCGTGACCACCGAATGTTGTATATAATTAAATACGTTACTTAGGGTATGTTCGTTTCTCCAATTTTTTTCTTTGGTTATTTCCTTATCAAGTAATTAACACTAGAATTATTAACTAGTCTTATTTCTCATTGAAAATCAGACTTGAAGGACTTGAATTGGGAGCGCACAGTGGCATACAAACCAGGGGCGTCATTATTCCGTTCATGCCTTCGTTATTTATTGGTCTCGATGACGCCATTAATGTATAAGATTGTGTTTTATGGCAGTCGTTAATCTGTTAGAATTTATAGCGTCTTATTGAAACCTGAAGGAGATAGTTTTAATTTAAAATATTTCATCGTAACTAATAATTTAATTTTTTAGGTGATGCCAACGATTATAAGGCTGTAAGTTTTATTCTTACTGAATGTCCTACGAACGGCTTTATGACGCGACTGAGAGACATGCTTCTTAATTTCCCCGCTACGAAAGCATGAAACAATATTAATTCTATCACTAAAGGTGCCGCCAAATTTTCATAAAAGGTTCTCAGAGTATTACTCAATACGGGCATGTAACAAATTCTATTTTCTTGGTCCTCGAGGCATTGAGCGAATACTGGGTCGTGTACTTTCACGACAGCCTTATCTAGGCTAACGTCATAAGATATGCGATATTGCAGCTCAACATCAGGTAGCTCTGCGGAAGGTCAGTGTTGGCAAAGACCCTATTGTAACAGGGGTTATAGTTCGATTCATCGCTATATTTTTCATTTTTATGTATATGCAATAGCCCTCCAAAATCTCCCTCAATCTAGATTTAATACATACTGGGTCATTTAGTAGTAATTGATCAAACATACCGAAATTCTCGTGGAATTCCCTTAATTGCGAGACCATGTTATGCTCTTTACTCAAACTATAATCACTATCTAGCTGTATCAATTTTACGAAACACTGTTTAGCGTATCGGGTATTATTCATGCTCCTGATTTTCATAAGTCATTTAAGTTTTTTTTTTTTTTCTGCATTATAGCCCACTGAAACGGATGCGACCTCTAATCTTACCTTGATGTGTAAGATTAATATTCTGTTTTATTTTTATTTAGAGAAACTTACAACTTCATTAATACAAAAAGAAAATATATCATATGATTAAATACATTAAAAAAACATGTAGAGATTTTCCCATTAGTAGCACTTATGTAGGTAAGCTAAACTAGAAGGTCTTGAGGTTATCTTTTTTCAGAAGCCTAGGAGGATAATCAGGAATTGAAGAGAAAGGAAGGAGTGAAACTAGTGGGTTAGTGGATGTGAAACTAATTGTTATGGAAAGAGAGATACCTGGCTCAGACCAAATCAGCGACTTGAGGAGTATTAAGGTACGTTAATGCGTTGAGAATTTTACGAAGCATTTCGGATTTTAATGATTGGATATGAGAATAATTTAAAGGTTTAATTGATGCAAAATTGAATAGGCTTTAATACGATGTAGATTTAATTCTGTCTGGTATAGTCTGACAGGGCTTAAATGCCGATAGTTTAAATTTTCTTCTTTTAAAGTACCCTTAATCTTGTAGATTCGAAAAAAATATAATATATCATCTGATTAACATTGATAAAAAAGGGCTGAATATAGAAGTTGGAAGAATTAGATCTACTAAAGGAGAAAAGACCAAACGAATATTATATTGCAATTTTTATCTTTTTTATATTAATAACAGTAATAACGTTGGAAAGAGAAATATTTTAGAAAAAATATAATCTTATACATAAAAGTGTAAAAGGAAATTTTAAAAGACGTATAGTGCATAAACTTATTACTGTTGCAATTTAATATTGTGATATCATTTAATCTAAATCATGTGTTTCAAACAAAACTGAATATACTCTTTATTTAAATTAAAACTTTTTACTTTAACTTACTATATATAGTATGGGGAAGTATTGCGATCGTCATATTTTTTTCCAGTTTTCAACGGAAATACACGTTTTAGGGTACCCCTGAGTCCAAATAACCAAGTCCCGCAAAAAGGTCTGTGTGTGTTGTAACTCCAGGACGGAAACGGTAAGTCCTATGAAACTGAAATTTCATATTTAAGACAACTATACGCCCGAGACGTGACAAAACTTTTTTCATCAAAATGAGCTTACCAGAAGAGGCACTTTACACTATGCATTTTGCACCTTTTTTCGATTTTCTCAAAAACGGTTCCGACGATTTTGATTAAACTCGCTATATCGATGTAAAATTTAATGGTCTTCAATATCATGTAGGTTTTATTCTGATTTAAATGGTCTGACAGGGATTAAATGCCGATATTTTAAAATAACTATATTATCTTGTTAACGCTGATAAAAAACAGGTAAATATATAAATTGAATAAATTCGATACCCAACTAAAGGAGAAAACAGAAAAAATATTTTTTTAATGCGATTTTTCGTGTTTGAACATAAGAGCAGTAATATACATGTATCATATACTGTTGGAAAGCTAAAGATTTTAGAAAAAATATTATCTCATACACAGGCTTTTAAAAGTTAATAGAGAGTGATGAAATGAATATAAAACTAACTGATTATTTTAGATAATAATATAATCGATTTTTTAATAAAACACATGTTTCTATATAAATTCAATTTTATCAATTCCTTAATAGTTTCACGTATTTTTATCACTGTTTTTGAAAATTCTTTCATTAATTTTAAAAATAGAGGTATGTGAAAGTCGTGTGTTTCCCGCACCAGGTTTTTTCAACTTTATTTAATAGTGCTTAAATTTTTTTAGCTGCCAAGGCATGTAAAATTTTCGTGTTGCCCGCAGCAGGTTTTTGTTAATTGATTTTAATCTAGAAAACAGAAATATATATACTAAGCAAAAAATTTATTGTTAATAAAATTGATATGGAAATAATTTTTAAATATATAATTAATAAAAGTGATACTACTTACAGGACCAAACGGACGACGGATACCTTGCTCGAAGAGCAACAATACGAAGAGATAAGGTCCATCCATCTCAGTCAGCGGTTGAAGAATATTGGCCACGTCCGCCATTCCCCCTCGAGATTTATTCCATGCATAAACACCATCTACGTCCCGCTATCTTATCTGCGGCTAGGCCTGGCTGTCTGCCTCTGGGTATCGATGTCTGTGCGAAATCCAGTTATCGAGTTGAATTGCAATTATCCAGATGGGACAATGAAAATGCGGGTCTTTCATTACCAAGGCTACTTTGACTTGAGATGAATTAAATTAGATTTTTATGTATTATACTCAGCACATGTCAATGATACCTACGGTCTACATAAAATAAACTTTTTGAATTTTTTGCCACACTTGGAGCACGAATTTTTTTCTTTTTGTGTATTATGTGGGTTGCACTACGAAATTTAACTAAAAATTCATTCTTGACAAGCGTTCATTAATAATAAAAAAAAACACCTAAAATTACATGCGCAGTGAGCTGCTTACAACTTTGGCAGTCGAGAAATCAATAAATCAAACTAACGATAAAATTGTGGTTACCTGTAGCTGGGTGGCTAGCATAACAGCCTCCTATGCCCAAGGATCCGGGTTTAAACCCGCAGGATTTTTTAATGAAAATAAAGTTATGCTGTCCTTGGGAGGGGACGTTAAAAGGTGGTCGCGAGACTGTGGGATATCAGGTACTCGTTAAAGATCCCTATCCTAATTAAACCTGGATGGGCACAATTTAGGACTCCCACTGTAGCATCGTCCAATTAGGCACAGCAGTGTGAAAGAACGTTAAATAAATAAATAAAACAAAATTTATCTTCTCGATTCCTCTTAGAGGATTACTTGACTGTAAAGAAAGCACCAAACACAAAAATCACATTGTTCATTCTTACTAACATTTATCACGTTAGAAGTCTGAGGAATGATTTTTTGGTCTAAGTTAATTTATTTATTCGGATATACAATGGGCAATACAATATTGCTACAGGATCACATTTATACTATGTTTACATCAAAGGAATGTTTAGTTAAATGGAAAGACAAATTACATATATAAATTATTGTATAAAATAATGAAATTTCTAAATCAAATAAACACTAGGTTAACAAATAAATAAACAAAATATGAAAACACTCATACTTATATACAATATTTCTTTAGATGATTTTTTTTGTTGTTGTATTAATTTTTGTAACTATATAATCAGTACCTATATTGTTGTTTTGTTTTATTTAACGTCCCTTTATGCTGCTGTGGCAAATCGGATGATGCTACAGTGGAAATCCTAAATTTTTCCTACTTAGGATAGTGATCTTTAACGAATATCTGACATCGCACAGGCTCGGGACCATCTTTTAACGTCCAAAGCACGGCATAACTAAAGATTTTTTACTCCCATTAAAAAATCCTATGGCCACCTGCGGGTTTGAACCCGGGACCTTTGGTATAGGAGGCTGTTATACTAGCCACCCTGCTACAGGCAACCCCATCAGTACCTCTAAATTTCTAAGAGACCATTCATCTTTTAGTTGAAAATTCGTTACCATCAATGTAGTCTTAGTTTCTATGAACTATAACCATTTTCTAAAAACTTATATCGTTTTGGGGAAATGATAAATGGTACAATCTTAATAAAAATTGGTCGTAAGTTAACTAATTTATTCAATTGAAAACAAATTTGGAATTCAATTAAGTAAAATAAAAATAAAAACAACTACATGTTATAAAGAAATAAAGATTGTATTAAACAAGAAGCGACGAAATTGGCCATTCGAAAGTAAAGAAGCAATCTCAAGCTAATGGAAAAACCGAGCAGGTGTTACCATCTCATTGCCCTGAGTACACTGTGTACTGTGATGTCATTGAGTACAGTACTCAACAGCTCCTAGTAGTAGTAGGGTAAATGTTCTAGTAACATTACCACGGCCCTACGACACTACTGCTAGAGCCTCAACTTGGCAGTTTCATTTCAACCATAGTCTAGTTGTCTCAATTTCGTTCTCTGTAGATTAGTGTATTAACAATTGACTAAGATAAAATAAGATTTTTATTGTCTATGATTTGTAGGATTTTTAGTTCAGGGGAGGGATTTATATTACATATATATGTATATAATGTGGTATAAAATTTTCGAAAATTCATCTATCCTTTTTGATTCAACTCCATTATATCTTCCCATTATTTTTTAAGCACGACAATATTTTTATTTAATAATTCTATAAGGACTTCTAATGCATTTCTTACAATAATAGACACACTAGTGTTATTATGATATACAAAAAAGAACAAATGACTGTGGTTGAGAGGAGGTGATTATAACTGAGAATGTGGTCATAGATAATAGAAGATTAGAAATGTATTTTAATATATATTATATAAAAATATCGTGTTGCGGTGTTTGTATACGAATTCCTCCGAAACAGCTCGACCAATTTTTTTAACGTAAAATTAGGGCTATGATAATAAATTCTAAAGTATACTTCATACTTTACACGCTAGGTGATTCAGGCATCGCTATGAATAATATATATATATATATATATATATATATACCACATATGTAACCATAGTCCAGCTGTCTCAATTCCCTTTTCTCTGTGTTAAACTACTGTATTAACAAATGATTTACTTCTCAAATTTTGTATACTTATTTGTATACAAATTATGGTGGTTTCCATAATTGAAAAAAATATAGTACTCTCCTTGTATAATTGTTAGAGTGGTACTAGTTTTATTATTTATCAATTTTTACTTTCACTTAATTATATATGAAATATATATTGAGGGAAAGTATTGCGATCTTGAAAATATTCCAATTTTCTAATCCCGAGATGTTACAGCATTTTATACATTGAAATCAGCCAACCAGAAGAGGATTTTATTACCGTGCATTATGTACCTTTTAACAATTTTCTCAAAAACAGCTCAAACTATTTTGATTAAACTCGTTATGTGGATGTAAAAGTTAATGTACTTCAATTTCATGTAGGTCTGTATACCTGTATACTAAAGGCCTCTTAAATGCCGATATTTTAAATCTTTTCCTGTAAAGTAGATTTTATTTGATAGATTCAGATAAATTAACCATACCATTTTTTCAGGATTGATGAAAAGTGGCTAAACTTGAAAGTTTGACGAATTTGATAACCAATTAAGGAGAAAAGATTAAACATATTTTTAAATGTAATTTTTGAAACATCAGAACAGAAACATATATGTATATTATACCGTAGGAAAGGTAAATATAAAAAAAATATATGTCATCTTATATATAAAGCTTTAAAAAGTAATATAATGTGACGGATAGGGCATAAACCTATTACTATTTTACGTAACAAATTAATATACAATAGTTATGTTTTTTAATCTAAGCACATTTTAAGCACGATTAATTAATATTATTACAGTATCTCTTTTTTTCCCTTTATTATTTGTAATGATGAACATTTGTAATATACCATAAAAAGAAATAAGTAACAAATAAGATAAAAACTTGAGATATTACATTTCAAGGTACAAATAATCTAAATATCGTTTAGAAATAATCGGTCTGTTTCCCGCATGAAATTAAGAATAAACATTTTTTTTTTTTTGGATTCTCATTTTAAGCCATATAAACTTCCAAAGATAAATGTAGGTTTATTTTCAAACTATGGTTAGCAACAGTATGGTCTGGCTTCTTGTCGACTGTGAAATTTCTGAGGTTGAAAAAGTGGGGACCAAACCGCCAACTTGGCAAGAGGAAGAGAATCAACAAGTACAAAAACAATGTTGAAATTATTCGAATTAACAGGTTTGGTTGGCCAAGAAAAAAAAAAAAAAAATGTTTATGAACGAAGTTATAAGTTTGAAGGGAAGAAACACACAACTCGTTCGATATAAAACGTAGTTCCAAAAAGTGGACTATAAGTACTAAAATATAGAAGGCAAAGAAAGGAATGAAGTAAGTCAGAATGATGCTGAATGTGGCCTAAGCGAAAAGGAATCATCAACAAAACTACTCGGATAGAGTAAAATTGTATTATATCGAATTATATATTTTTGAAAGACTAATGACAGTTAAATTATTTGGATAGTATTCATACAAAAATACTAAATTCGGGATTAAACATGAAATGCTGAGGGAATGAGGCTGGAAATTTGAGATTATATGAATGTTTTCATGCCAAATAATAATAAAATATGCTAACATTTTTTAAAAGTAAATGGTAGATATATAGCGATGCCTGAATCACCTAGATGTATAAAATATTCTTCAGGACTTATTCTCATAGCTACCAAGTATACATAAAAATAATTGGTCGGGCTGTTTCGGAGTTTATTTTATTTCCAAAACAAATGACCCATTTATTCGTTTTTAGATCACATATGCCTCAACCGTCTAAAAATAAACCTGCTCAACAAACTTTAGGAACCTTCAAAGAATTAATGAAATATCAATAACTATCCCATGTACACAAAAATATGCTCGAAAAATTAAAATTCCGAACAGAACAGGAATGTGTCAACTTTACCAAAACAACTTCTGAAAATTCCTTGGTAAAATAAATTATTATCTGCAGTAAATCTTTATTAAAAGGTTACAATCACAAGAGAACAAAACACATGTTGTTTTTAGTAATTAACACTGCTAATTTAATTTTAGTTATATTAATATAGTTTATTTTCATATATTTTTCTTTCCTTTTTTTTGTACAAGTTTTCCAATAAATAATTACTTTTTTTTTAAAAATAAACAAGTGCTTGATTTATCTTAATGTTTTTATTAAAAGGATGCAAATATCATCCAGAATAATATGCACAAATATTGTGATATTTTAAATTTTTATGAGAAGTAAATATATATTTATTTATATATATATATATATATATATATATATATATATATATATATATATATATATATATATATATAATAATAATAATAATAATAAATATTTATTTAGAATAACATGACAAGAAAATTAAAATAAAAACCTTAAGGTCTAAGGGTATACAAAAACAATACAAAGAAACAATAGAAATTACAAACAATGGATGAAAAAGCAATCTCAAATAATAATATTGAAAATTAAACAATATATATATATATATATATATATATATATATATATATATATATATATATATATATATATATATATTCAGAATGTTATAGTATTTCATTTTGTAGATGGATAGAAAGTGGTTTTGGGGACGCTCTGTGGTGGCTTTTTGGTTCCAAACTCTAATTTAAAGCCCTTGGAGAACTAGGCAAAATATATTCTATGGCTTTCGGGTACTCATCGGAAATTGGCACTCGGTAAAGTTCAAAGGTCAGTGGTTATTGATTCCAATAGAGAAACCACAAAGTACGCTTAGGGAATCCCCCATCTATATATATATATATATATAATGCTAAATGAAAAGAAAAAAAAAATTGAAATTTCCTTTAGAACCCGATCATAGGTTCTGATAGAAATACTTCTACCAGGAAATATATGTGTGTGTATATATATTAATTAGTTTTTACGGTGTCAAGGTATATAGATCGGAGACTGAATTTTCTATGGTCCTGATTATGATGTTCTGAATTTTCTATTGTCCTGACTTATTCAGATGTCAACTAATAATAATAAAAAATACTCAATAAAATACATATATTGTAGATGATATTCGATCCAATGTTTATCATAACTGTATTCATTACTCTCATTCCCTACCAAAATTTCTATTCCCATCAATCCTTCTGGAATGCTGAAACGGTAGTTGCACCTCGACTTCTTTTAAATGTTTTCTTCATTTTAATCTGAATTGAAATCTGATATAGAAATTTTACGTCTTTCTGCTTAAAGGAAATCAGTCCCAGGAAGTAAATACGAAAGTAAAACTCATTTAAAGCTCATCTTTGGATATTTATTGATTCTAAAATTTTTCAAGGAAATAGATAATGATTTTAAATCATCATTATAACTTTTAATGACCTTTATTATGTTAAAAATTACAGTATTTTTATTTAATGCTAGTTGGCCCAACATACGATGTACTGTCTTAACTATGTCTTTGCGAAATTGGGCCTGACGTTTCTGACAGGTGATGCGATCACTAAGGAAAAAGAGGATTCATTTTTAAATATATAGATAGAGAGACTATTATTACCTTGGAAAATTTAAAAAAAACAACATCGCCTAAGGACTAAAATAACTTCTCTTTTACTTTCATAAGATCCTTCTTCTAACTGTTATAAACACAACAAAAAAATAATTAGCGAAATCGGTCAAACTGAGCTTTAAAAATCGGATTTGGGGTACTGTAAAATAATTCATGCTTACGATTATAAGTATTTCATTTATATATTAAACATTTTAAATGATTATTCTGATAATTACGGTTAAAGTGCATTTCGCTACACTTTATAACAAGACGCCAGATTTTGGGTGAAGACTATAAATAATTATTCCCTGGGTTATGTACATTGTGTGACCTAAACCTTATGCCTATATAACCTTCAATTGTTTGTTTGGTTTATTTATTTAACGTCACTTTATGCTACTATGGCTGATCGGACGATGCTACTGTGGGAGTCCTAAATTTTGCCTATCTAGGTTTTATTAGGATAGTGATCTTTAACGAGTACCTGACATCGCACAGGATCGGGACCACCTTTTAATGTTCCCTCCGAAGGACGACATAACTAAGGATTTCTTACTCCCATTAAAAAATCCTAGGACCACCTGCGGGTTTGAACCCGTGACCCTGGGCGTAGGAGGTTGTTATGCTAGCCACCCAGTTACAAGTTATCCCAACGTCAATTGTATATGTGTTTATAATGTTTGAAAAATTGAAACATATCTTATATACATCTAAATATTCCATATTTTACCGGAAGTTTCATATATTTATTTTTAAATTGAAGGGCTATGAAAAGAATTCCAATAAAAAATTACATTTTATACAATATTCACTCTTGTTCGTTACCTTTCAGTGAAAACAACACCCACCTTCATACGACTCATTTAATAATTTGTTTTTTCCTGAATTGAAAAAAAAAAGAAAGAATATTAAATATGATTGAATAACATATTGTTTCTTGAGAATTTTGGTTCGTTTATTAAATCTAGGAGATTTATAGAGGAATTAAAACCAAGAAGTTTTTTTTTATTTATGAATGATATGTAAATATATATATATATATATATATATATATATATTTTGTATAACTGTAAACTCAGAAAAATAAATAAATAACGGGCTTAAAGCTTAACTAAATTGATAAACGAAAAAAAAAAATCTGTTGATGAATAACAATAAACCTTGCAGTAACTTATGATGTTTAATACTTTAAATCAATGAATTAATCATAATTTTTAAAAAATCTGGTGTGTTTAACACACGACTTTTTCTTACTTAACTACTTAAAATTAATATATTAATAATCTAAATTATTCCCTTAATCTTATCAGTTTTGCGTTACTCTTTATTACAATTTATACAATCTTTCATCACATCTTTTTTTTTTCATAAAATATTACTTTTTTGGGAAAAAAAAATGAACAAAATATATTTTTGCTTTTTTCTTCTTCAGTTGATTATATATAATATATTAAATTATATTTTATCAATGCTAAATTAGTTGTTTGGAATGGTTAATGGTTTCGTTTAGCCCTGTCACACAATTGCAAATCAATCGATTATTTCATGTCAAACTGATTGTAATTTATATCTATACATTTTAGCCTCTTTTACTTCATTAATAAAACTAAAAATTAACCGCCATTAAATATGTCCTTGGAGAAAAAGATTTTAGATCTGTTTTTATAAACAGAGCTGAAGATCTGGCAGTCAAAGATCAGGGCACAATTACTAACAGACTGACCACCGACAAAAAAAAAATTGAAATATTTTATAATAAACGGAAAATCAATATAAGCAAAGACAAAACTACAGCAACATTATTTACAAAGAAAAGACCTCATTCTATCCCACAACTTTCTTCAACAAATATAAATATAGCTTTGTCAAATGTCATCAAATATCTGGTACTAGTCATGGATAAAATACTGACTTTTACACAGCACACAAATTATGTATGTAACAAAGCCAACAAAGCTCTGTATTTTATATATCCTTATTTTAAGACTTAAGACAGACCCTTTAAATTAAATGTAACTAATAAATTATTGTTGTATAAGGCTTATTTACGACCAATTATTACCTACCCATGCCCAAGCTATACGTGTAAATAAAACTATAAAAAATTACAAACGATAAAAAAAAAATGTGTAGAAATCTGTGGAAATTATCCATACAGTGAAAGAATTAAAACCATGCGTTCAGAAATGAGAGTACCTATAATTCAAAATTACATAAACAAGCTTAGTAAACAATTTTTTTTCCAATTGTTTAATTTACGAACATTTTATTATGAGAAATATTGAAAACTATACCATAAATAGTACAAAACGGTATGTACACAAACGTATTAATATATATACTGTAAGATACATTTGATGTTATTTTCTTTCAAATTGTGGTTTTTTTATTTATTTTTTCTTTCTTTTTTCAATGTATCTATATCCTATGTTAATGTTATTATGTGATTACTTAAGAGACTAGTCGACTTTGGCACAGCATTATTTATGTTTAGTATATTTTATTATATATTGCAACCATGATTATATAGAAAAAAAAAAATTGTTTAACCTTTAACTGGTGAGGTGGGATCTACTTCTACTACCCAGGACTTCTTTAAACGTTTGTGAATCCCATTGTCTCGATCCGATCGGCTTGTCAAAACTTGACATTTCCTGTCTCGACACGATTGTAATATATCATTCATTTTTAGTCAGATTTTATCCAGCATTGCTTTAGGACAGTGTTATGGGGGTCTTTTAGACCCCACTTCACCATTAGTGTTCGGATTTATTGAAAGCTTATTTTTCAATTTGTTGAAAGAAATGCCTCGTGATCGTGTTATTTTACGTACCGTTTTCACTTTATAAAGAATCATCCTTGTTAAATAATCACATGACCAGATGGTCAGATAGTCTCAGACTCCCCGAGATCTTCGGTTTAAAGCTCAGTCATTATTAGAGAATAAAAACCTGAATAATCTAACACATATAGTCAGGAGGCCCCTTCGGAAAAAAGGAGATGTTATTTTTATCCAAGAAACAAGGATAGGAAGTCACCTATAGTTAATATTAAATGTGAACAAAATATTTGTGGACAATGTTCGGTCTTCTATTGCAAAAACTTTGCCTAATTTTAGCTGTGCATACTTTCTTTACATTATAAAATTTTCATTTTCCGTTTTATAAATATAATAAACTTTAAGATAAGGACTTGTTTATATATTATTTTAATAATAATTTCGTTTCTTTTCTTTTCTTTTTTAATTTTTCTGGAAGTTTTTCTTAATATTAACACTTAAATGAACACCCATTAGGACGAATAGTAGTGAGCTGTGAAGTAAAGTGATGGGTTATATGTAAAAAAGTGTTTTAAAAAAAATAAGTCCTGAAAATGGAGAAACAGCTCCGAAACATTAATAGATGTGAATGCTTATGAAATAAAGTAATTGAGTGACAAAAGGAAGTTAATGTGCGCTCATTCACGCACAAAGTATTAATGAATTTAATTTAATAATATCAGGCATATATTCAATTTTATCCTTTCGTATAGTACCTATTGAAAATAGGTTTAATTAATGTATTTGACAAGAATGAACAATTGAGACGTTGATTTCCAAAAGGTACTAAAGGACATTATTTGCGAAATTGATTTTTTTACATATTTGTATTCTCATCATTTAGTTCTATCTAAATATTCTATTTGAGGTTATCTAATGAATTCTCAAGTCCTTAAAAAACACGATTTAGAAATGCGGTCATTTTCTATAAGTACTAATTACGCATTTATTTTCGCTCCAAATCATTCTAAAAAAAATCATTTCATAACTTTAATATGATGTTATTTTTATAGTAAAAAAATAATTCTAAATTTTAAGGCAAAAAGACCCAAATTAGCTAGTTTGATAATACAGTAATGAGAGATTTTCGCGCTTCCTGTAAAATTTCCTAGAATGGATATAGTACCTTTTGGAAATCAACGTCTCAATTCTAGATATTTCAAGATTTAAAAAAATAAAATAAAATAAGGTCTGGGGGCTGAGAGACCCCACCTCACCAATCTTGACTATAAATTTCCCCTCACCAGTTAAAGGTTTCTACAAAATTTTGTTGAAGTGAACGTACAAAATTAACATTAAATAATCAAGTCCAGTACATTATGATCGATCGTTACCGATAGGATATCTGGCTCGTGTTCCCGCATGATTGAGCAATGGCACTGAAATTGGATGAGAAATATTGGGAGAGGTCCTTAATCCTTGGTCCTTTTGTACTTCAAAGGGTCTTGGCCGATACAGAAGGATACTCCCCTCCCCTCATAATTCTATTATCCTTTGCTCGTTGCCGCAGTCCTCTTTCACCCTTCGGCCATCCTCAGTCGTCCCTGGTTCCTATTTAACGACATTTTCTGCTTTATTATCCGATGCTCTTGCTTTGGAGAATTTCACAGTCAAGGTCTATGAAGAGGAAGGAGAACGAATTCCAATACAGAAGAACCATTTTGACTTACCTTGGTTGATAAAAGCAATTTAAGAACCATGGAATAAAGATACAGTTTAAAAACATTAAGTTAAAGAATCATATTCAGTTTCATTAAAAACATTTTTCTTCCCTTCTCTCTTCTTCGCGCGCAACAACGCGACTTTCACTTATTTAAAAACATTTAATAATTTTTAAATACCCTATATTTAATCAACTAAAACCCCCAGGAATACCTCAGCGATGGCAGAAACTCAACAAATAAATAAATTAGGTTAAGTTTTAGTTGTAAGGCTGAAACAAACTAGAAGGTGAGCCCCATCACCTGAATTATTATTCATAATGTTATTACTCTCCAGATACGTTAAAGAGTTGCAACTCCTTAAAATGCACGATTGCAGAAAAAGGAGAACTTACCAGCATTGCAGGAGCTTAGAAGAAAAAAATAAGGGGCTAAGAAAAAATAAATAAATAAATAAATAATAAAAAAAAAATAAATAAATAAATAAAAAATAAAAAAATAAAAAAAAAATAAATAAATACATGTAGAGATAAAAATAATTTTTTAAAGAATCAATTAAATTGAATTTCAATAGAAACATTTGTTTTATAAAAAAATCTATTATATTTTTATCTAAAACAATCAGTTAGTGTTCGGGGTTATCACCTCCAACTCAATGCCAAGATGATCGCATTAGGGGCGTTCTACTTCTTTGACAGACCGCCAGGTGGCAGCACCGTCAACATGAATTTTCCTTTTCAGGAACCAGTAACAGTTAGTTGTATCGGCTTTTCATCACTCTCCATTACTCTTTACAATTCCGTGTATCAGATAATATTTTTTTTAAAAGCTTTAGCTATGCAACGGTATATTATACATCTATATTACTATTCTTGTCTTCGAAAACATAAACAAATATTTTTGCACTTTTCTTCTTTCGTTGTTAACCTAATTCGCTCATCTTTGATATTTAGCCATCCTTCACCAGTGCTATTAAGATGATATGGTGAATTTATTGGAATGTACAAAATTAAAGGTAGTCTAAACTACAATCTTCCTCTAAAGTACCTTTTATTTTGTAGATTATATGATAAAAACCAATAATGAAAAACCATTATCATTTTTTACCATTTACCATTTTTCATCAGTGTTAACAAGATAATATAGTTCATTTTATCGAATCTACAAAATTAAAGGTACTTTAGAAGAAGACAATTAAAAATAT
The DNA here is from genome assembly GCA_023052935.1 of Piezodorus guildinii. NCBI lineage: Eukaryota > Metazoa > Arthropoda > Insecta > Hemiptera > Pentatomidae > Piezodorus > Piezodorus guildinii. The sequence continues at coordinate 24,445,403 of CM041297.1, read as the reverse complement.
CGGCATTTAGGCCCTGTCAAACTATTTCAATCAGAATTAAATTTACATGATATTAAAGCCCATTAAATTCTACATCCATTTAGCAAGTTTATTTGAAATCGTTAGAAGCATTTTTTAGAAAATCGTAAAAAGGTGCAAAATGCATAATATAAAGTGGCTCTACTGGTTAGCCGATTTTGATGGAAAAGGTGCTGTATCATCTCGGGCTTATAGATGTATTTATTTAACTAATACATCTATTTAATTAATTAATAAATTTAATTAATTAATAAATAAATAATTAATTAATAAATTAAATACCGATAAAACGAAGTATATGATTAGTAGCAGAAACGGTGTCGATCTTGGTGATATTGATGTATCAGGTCATACTTTTGAACACGTAGAGAAATTCAAGTATTATAGGTTCAATTATAACTAGAAAAAATGAAATCCAGGAAGAAATAAAGTCCCGGTTAAAGGTAGGAAATGCGTGTTATTATTCAGTTGCTAAGTTACTTAGTTCGCGGCTTCTATCTAAAAACTTAAAGATTAGAATTTATAAAACTATTATTCTTCCAACGGTTCTTTACGGATGTGAAACGTGGCCGCTTACTTTAAAGGATGAACAACGGCTTAAGGTTTTCGAAAATAAGGTATTGCGTAAAATATTTGGTCCAAAGAGAGATGAGGCCACTGGGGAGTTTAGAAGGTTGCACAACGCGGAATTGCTGAACTTGCATCCTGTGAATATAATTGAGCTGATTGCATCGCGGAGACTCAAATGGGCGAGTAAAGTTGTTGGGCTCGATGACGAGCGGATTCCGAGAACGTTGGTATTTGCTGATCCGACTGGTAGGCGTCCGAAAGGTAGGCCGAAGCGGAGATGGGAGGATTGCGTTAAGGCTGATCTCGGGAGCTTGGGCTTGAACGGTGAGCATTGGACGAGTCTGTGTAGGCGGAATTTGGTGGTATCGGCATCGAACCTTCGGGTTCGCTAAGCCTATTATTATTATTATTATTATTATTTAATTAATTAGATGTATGAACTTCGCTATGAGGAATTATAGCTTGGAGTGTACGTGGCGATTATTGGCCGTCAATAACTACTCGTATTACCCGGATAGATAAATTTGATTTAATTATAGCTATTTTTGAAGTAAAATTACGTAAAAAATCAACTTATTTTCAAGCCAGCTATGCAAGATACTGCAGAACATTCTTTAAAAAAAATCTAAAACTAAAGTAGAAGGCTTATTCCGTTTTTTTACTATAATGTAAAATTATATTATTTTTACATCAATAGTTATTTTCTGATATATATTGTCTAATGTACTATAAAAACTAAATTAGGGAAAAGTTAATTCCGGTCTAAATTTAAGACCTTCTTCAGGGCGATTGAAGGAGGGAGATAACAACAATCGATGATCTTCAGCTTATAAGATTTTTATAAATTCGTATGCTACCCGAACAAGATTTTTAAAAAAATTGTAGTCTGAAAAAAATAGATACAAATAAAGCTAACATTATTCAATATAATTCATATAACATACCTTTATTAAATTTATTGTATATGTATTAAAAAATATACATTAATTACTTACAAATGGTAGTTGACAGATAGCGTAAGCGTTAAAACTTTTTGGTTGATGAAAAGAAAAACTCACCTGTAACAAAAATTTACAAATATATATTACAATTCAGATTTTATTTCTTTTTTTTTTGGGGTGGAGGGAGAAAAATAAAGTGAGCAGAGGGTTCCAATCGTACAACAAAATACAAAATTAATGTAACTAAGGGATTTTCAATATTTCAGTGCTCACCTTAACGAACAAGACTGGTAGATGATGAATAAATAAACGAATAAAAGCTGCCATTAGATGTTTTAATTATCTCAAGAAAGTATTAATAAGAGTAAAAAAAAGTTTGTTTACGTTTTTTTTTTCTGTTAATGTTTTTCTTTTCTTTCTCTTTTTTCACAATATATACATATACTTTGTTTCTGATTCTAACTTATTGAAGTGAATAGTGGATTCTAACCATCACGAGAGAAAAATTTTAAAAATCAGGAGAGAAAACTTAAAGCCATAGATGATTTATATAAACTATATTTTCATTTTAAATATTCTTAGGTCACGAACTATGTAATTCTAAGAAATTTGGTTGTCACTTCGCCAAAATGTGAACTTTATATGTTGTGAATTTTTAAATTTAAATTCAATTTTCAAACATTAGTATCCATTTTCGATTACCTAGTTATTTGTAAAGAAGTGAGTCTACTGCCAGGCTTAAATTGATGCTTCGACAATCAATGTTCCGAAATGGAAATGTTGTCATATTTCTTTTATGGTAAGGGAATCAGTATGGATTGAAACTCCTGCTAACACGTTAATTGCAGAAACTATCAAGTCAAATTAGGTAGTAAAAAATATATAAAAAACAAATAAAAAGTAAAAAAATGTCAATGTAGTTGTGGGACAATAAAGTCTAGATCACCAAAAATACGACAGTAACAAAATATTTTGATTACAGTTTTTGTTTCGTTTCTACAGTAGGATTCATAAATTTTCATTCCAGGTTTAGTTAGGGTCGGGATCTTTAACGATTACCTGACATCGCACAGGCTCGGGACCACCGTTTAACGTCCCCTCCGAAGAACAACAGAACTAAGGATTTTTTAGGATAAAAAATCCTAGGGACACCTGCGGGTTGGAACCCGAGACCCTGGACATAGGAAGCTATAATTCTAACCACTAAGCTACAGATTACTGTTTGTAAATCAGTATTATCGAATATAACATACCACTGCATGTTTTAGTGTCCAATCCATTTTGACGATCAGATACAGTCTGTCAGCCATTATGTTAATCGGTCTTGGTATATAATTCTTGCCAGAATTATTTAAAATTTTTGGAATTAAATAAAGGTTGTATAGGAAGATGATTCAGTTTTCTCTAGATTATTTATCTACTGAAAGAATTAGTCCGGGTGGCGGTCATTAAATGAAACAACTGAATAGTTTCAACTATTTTATTGTTTGCCAACGTTTCGACCCCTATCGTGGGTCATCATCAGGGCGTCTGGTAGGCGAGTGGAAACTGAAAATAGTTGAAAATAGTTGAAACTATTCAGTTGTTTCATTTAATGACCGCCACCCGGACTAATTCTTTCAGTAATTCTTAACGGTCAACTAATTATATCCACTAAATTATTTATGTATGGATAGTGCGAAATAACCTGTGTATTAACATTTTATTTATTTATTAATTTTGGAGATAGCCCTTTTAGACCCTTGTACGCGCGGTATGGTTTCCTCATTGCTACTTTATAGGGTAGACTATATATAATACTCCCTACGCCTATTTTCGTGAGTAGCACCAAAAGTTGGTCGACGGGCTCATAGCGAGAGAGGTTATGAATAAATCCCCATTTACTTATTGAACCTTTGGCACTAAACAGCTCCTAATTTATAAACCAATAACTAATAAATCCAAAATTTTCAATTTATTTATTGTTATTTATATGTTTTAAGTAACCATGTAAGCGAAAGTCTTCATTTTTTTTTAATATCAATTCTGGATTATTTAAGATGGAACATTTTTTTAAAATTTTCTATTGAGAATTCATATTAATTATACACAATATAAATATCATGAAGCAAAAAACAAAAAAAAATTCAAATGCGAAACGTCCCCACCTAAGTATAATATGCTAATTAATTATTTTATTACTAAAACTAATATACATTTAGTAATGGTGTCTCCATAATATATTCAATTGATGTAGGAGTAGAAAGGAATAAATCTCACAGGAACGGACAGCAGCATTCTTTACCAAGGACTCCCAGCCGGGATTTTTCCAAGTACCGCCACCAAAAGCTATCAAAGGCTCTTTAGGAGATCCAAGTCTAACAAAAAAAAAACCCGTTCTATTGACTCAGATAGGGACCGTATTGGAAGGGATCGAAAACCCACAGTCAAAGTGTAGAGTCTCGAGCCCTCGATGTCTCTTTGTACCGCATCGCTTCTTTCAAAGGGCCCACTCCACGGCGCTCCAAGTCCTTGAGATCGCTCCAGGCTGAATATCAGGTGACAGCACTCCAGGATTCCATCGAATATTATTTAGGGTGCGTATTTTCTCTTAAGCGTGAAGGTATATTAATTTTCAATCGAGATTATAGTTATAGGTATATGTTCAGGAATATTTAAAAAAAAATCCATTTTCTTTACCTTTTTTATGATTATTCGCGGTTTCTAGATTAGAAAACACTAGTAAAAAATTTCTCGACCTTTAAAAATAACCGAGTTATTGAATTAAAACATTTTTAATCGGCTGCCATTTTGAAATTGATCGGCTAATATTTACATCTAGGAGTTTGGATCATCGTAGATTTGAACTGGTATTTTCGTGCCAAATCACAAAAAACTTGACCTCTAAAACAAAATAAAAATTAGCTCCAGAGAAAATACGACGTATGGCGGACATACGGATTAGTTTTCTTTATTCTTTACCCGGGTTCTACGAAATGTAAGCCCTGAAATTAGGAGGTTTTTTTTTTTTTTTTTTTTTTTTTTTTTTTTTTTTTTTTGTGGTCTATTACAAAGGTACATTTTTGAAAATAATAAACCAAAATTAAAGTGTTATATTATAAAAAAAAACACAAGAACATAGCAACCATAATCAAAATGCGAAACTGAAAAGAGGTATGAAAAATTTCTTCTTTTCATACACGTAAATAGCTATTGCATTACCTTAAGATCTGTTTTGAAAAAATCAGAAATGTTTTTCCTGGTAAGGTTGGATTTTATTTAATATATTTATAAATAAAATCATAAGAAAATATAATAATTAAAACAAAATAAGGAAAAAGCAGTTCTTTCATTTTCTTTGAACCTCCTCTCGCAAGTAAAAGTAGAGTTTCTCTAAACAAATGAATTGGTATACTTGTTGTACCGTCACCTTCCGCGTGCGGATTCATTTGAATCGATTGAGCGAAATGGCTGTTAACTAAATTACAGGATTGGACACAGTGGCTCAGTTGACTACTACAACGAACCAATGAGCAGTTAGCCATTCCCAGTGGTCCCTCTGATTGGTTTTTGTTCTCCAATCACCGGACGCAGAAATCACACCGGCCAACCATGGCCGACTACAATTAGATTCCATTTACTCTGATAGTTTATTAACGCGTCGGTATAACTACTTCCCTCTACTATCGTTTCTGAAACATGCATTGTTCCACTGATGAAATATAAAAAGAGAATTTTGATATTTTATTAAGAAAATTTTGATAAAAAGTACTTATTAGAAAAAAAATGTCGTGGTGTCAATAAAAAATACATTAAAAATGAAAAATATTTAAATTATTTTTCAATGTTCTCAATGATTTTTATTCATCAATTTACATTAACTTTCACAATTTTGTATTTAAGATAACATTTAAAATATTTAGTTATTAAGTATTAATATCCTTGTGTTTAGAAAAAAAAAACTAACAAAAATGTAAAACATAGGAACTTTTCTTCATCAGTCGGTTATCAAATTTATTCAACTCGTATATATAGCCGCTTTTATCAATGGTAAAAAATTATGCTTAATTCTTTCGAATCTACAAAATTGAAAGTATTTAATAAGAAAAGGGATCACTTGTAGCTAGGTGGCTAGCATAACAGCCTCCTATGCCAAAGGTCACGGGTTTATATTATATTATAATGTATAAGATAATTTTTTTGCTAAAATCATCATGTTTCTAATGATCAATTAAACATCTATATAATTATATCTACATTATTACTACAAAAATTAAATTAAAGTATGCTTTGCTTGCTCTTTTCTCCTTAACTAAGTCATGTCATTCGTTCAGCTTGTATATTTAGCAGTTCTTCATGAGTGCTAATAAGACGTATATTTGACTCTTTGAAATTTACAATATTAAGGTAATTTAGATGTAGAAAATACAAAAATTCTTTTGTTATTATGGATTTTTTTTAGGTTTTAAACCGTTAAGGACCTGTGGACCGAAACCAACAAACCGTGTCTCACTCTCAATGCATAATACATCAATGTATAATACATAATAATTAAGTAAATGTAACAATCAAAGCTTTTAATTTTTTATTTTACTCGATCTGTTGGGTTGTTTTACATAAAATGTCCGTTTTTATAATTTCTGAAATACATAAAGGATTCTGCAGATCTCTGTAGTTTTCTTTTGAATGTTTACATATTTAAAGTAAACTGTTACTAATCCTCTACCTTTGTATTATAAATATTAGCTTCCCAATAAATTACCCACTTTTTAGTAAACCTCCAAATATGAACATGGAAACACGCGATTTCGAGTAATATTTTTGTACGAGTTCAAACTCGGCCATTCAGCAGCTGAGGCCGCTAGAAATATTTGCAAGGCATCTGGGGAAGAGAGTTTTAATGAACGGACCATTTGCCATTGGTTTGCTAAGTTTTTAGCTGGGGATACCGACTTGGAAGATTGCCCCGAGGAAGATCTCCGTCCGTAATAGACAACGATGTCGTCAAACATACAGTGGAAGGAAACCCCTACCAAACAGTTAAAGGACTCTCAGCACAACTAAATGCAAGTGCATCTACCGTTTCCAGACATTTAAAGTGTATTGGGAACGTAAATAAGCTCGATTCATGGGTACCTAATGATCTCACTGAGCGGCATGTTTCAAAACATACCGTGCAAAAATTGAAAGAACTGTGCTACGAAGTTCTTCCGCACCCACCATATTCTCCGGACTTGCCTCCAACAGATTACCACCTGTTCAGGAATTTAGACAACTTCGTCAATGGAAAACTTTTTAAAAATGATGAGTGAAAGTGCGTTTTCAGATTTTGTTTCACTTCAAACCTCAGAGTTTTTCAGTTAGTGTCACGTTGGGAAAAATGTGTAGAAAAAGAAGATAAATACTTCGAATAAAATGATCTTGTTTTCCTATCGTATTTTTAATATAAATCCTTTACATTGAAACTGGACATTTCATGTGACACAACCCAATAATAGTAACAACAAATATCCTTTCCACTAAGAAGCAACTTAAGTCATTAATTTTGCAATTGAACAGCCTAAACCAAATCACAGCATCTTAGATCGTCTACATTAATTTTATACCGTAGTTTGATTAGATCCACTGTTTACATAATACAAGTTAATTGCTATTAACAATATGGTATGGCTACGATAAGGTTTAGTAATTCACTACTCACTTTCTAATTAATGACAACTGCTCCTTCACTAGGAGAGCAATTAGTAATTGTCAAACTGCTAACCTGTTACCTTAATGAGCCATCCACCTTCAGCTTGGCTTACCTTATAATTAGAGGTGTCGATCAAAGATGCTCTTAGCAACTATATAAGATATCACAAATAAAAAATAAAAATAAAATAAATAGTTTTATGAACAAGAGCTTTTATCGGTAAATAGATCTTTAAAGGTCAGAAACTAATGATGCTAAGGAGAATCTAAGACCCAATCGTTTTAAAAAATAATAATAACATCAATAAATTATATATGTATATATATATATACCTTCCAGTGAGCTATCTACATGTCATTACAACAGAATAATAAAATGTATATACTGGATGGAATAAGTCCTCAATGTTCGAAAAAAATATGACTATAATGTTCTTTATAGCACTCTCATTATCATGCTAAAGTTATTGTAATTTAATTAATCGATTTCTTGATCCATCTATTTTTAATTTTATGTTTTAAACATTGACGTCCTCTAGCGTAATATTATATAAAATATTATATTTAATGTTAATGTAATTTTTAATAATTCATATATAGCCCCCTTTTTTATGGTTTCTCTTGAATTTTTCTAGCACACACACACATATATATATATATATATATATATATATATATATGTTACTATACTCTCATTGTATCTTTTTAGCCCTGATGATGACCCACAAGAGGGGGTCGAAACGTTGGCAAACAATAAATAGTTGAAAAAATTTTATTACATCATTTACAGAATGCGACCCCGGGACTTATTCCTTCCAGTGATTCCCAACTAACAACTGATTATATGCATTAAATTTATATACAATAATTAATCGATAATATTACTGTTAGAGAGAGATAAATGATTTTTCAATACATATAAGAATGAATATGAATTGGATACACAATTGATTGATATTCAGTAGTTAAATAGACATCTGAAGTAGAATTTACATTTTTCCTCACGTTATGAATATATATAAAAGCAATTAAGACAAATTTAATAGCAATTAGAGACAAAATAGTGAATTGAATTGAAAAAAGAACAAAATATTAAATTTAGCGTAATCTCAAATTTATTCAAAAATGTTTTCTGCCTCTCTACCAATAACATCATTTGTTATTATTTGTCAAAAAATTTTATTTCTTCGACAGGGCATGGATATGAGAACAATTCTCGAAACGTAGCCTACAGACAATTTATTTATTGTAGCATGGTGATTAGTATAACAGCCTCCTACGCCCAAGGTTCCGGGTTCAAAGCAGCAGGTGACGCTAGGATTCTTTAATGGAAGTAAAAAATGCTTAGTTATGCCCTTCCTTCGGAGGGGAATTTAACGGTTGTCCCGAGCCTGTGCGATTCCATGACTCGTTAAACCTGGATAGGCAAAATTTAGGACTCCCACTGTAGCATCGTCCGATTAGCCATATTAGCAGAAAGGGGCATTAAATAAATAATCAATAACGAAAAAATTATTTATTGACTGAACCTCAAGACCCATAGATAATATATCAACGATAAAAATTGACAATGTATATAAAATAATTTAATTATTTTTCCATTTTACGTTTTGTTAATTATGACAAATTTACAATTATATTAGCGTTGATTATATATTTTTATAACTATAAAAAGGAAATTGAGACGTTGATTTATGAATGGTATTGTTGACTTTTTTGCTACAAGAAGCACAACAGTCTCCCAGTAATTCATTATCAAACCAATTTATTTATTTATTTTTCAATAAGATATAAAACTCCTTTGTTACTATATTAATAACATTATTTCTAACTAATGTGGTTTACTATGGTTTGAAACAAAATAATGTTTATTTAGTACTTTCCTCTTTTTTTTATAAATATTATGTACGGCCAAATACACGCATAAAATTTATATTAATTTTTATCGGATTTCGTAAGAGTGAAATTACACCGCTTACAACATTCAAAAATAAACCAACATACATATTGTGCCAGCATCAAGTTTTTTATCACATGTATAAAAATGTTTTTTTTTTGTTTTTCAAAAATCTATTATAAAAGTTATTATCAACGTTTTTGGCCCCTCCTCCCAATCTTCTCGATATTATAAAAGTGTTAACAACTATAATTTTATATAAATAATCAATCTGTGGGGGAACTCGTTAATGAAAACAAAGGAATGTGTGAAAATATGTTATTAAATGTTTCTATACCTAATCCAGATTGGCCAACAAAATATAAGATACTAGATTTTATTAGTTAAATTACTTAAATAAATTACCTTAAGCGGATAAGTTACTAAAAAATGTTTCTTAAAAAGGTAGTAATACAAAATGTTTATATTTATTTGTATAATGAGTTCCTCTAGGATCCAATCATTTTAATCCTGGTATATTTTTTAGCAATGGAATTATCCTTAAACCGAAACAGATTCACCTATTTTCATTCCTAACTCTCTGCCCACACAAACCTATCCAAAATCCATGATCTATCCACCGAGGAGATAAAAGACCAATAGACCTCCCAACATGAATAAGACAGTGGACTATCTTGTGTTTTAACCATAGTTTTTTTATCTACATGTTTTATTAGATGTAAAGAGTTGTAAATTTAATTAAATCGATTCATCTATTATGAAATGAATCATAACATGAAAAAAAAAAGTTAAAGATAAAGAACGCAATTTAAAAAAAAGTTTAATTCGATAATAAATTATAAAATTGTTAAAATACTTCAGAAGTATCGCGGATAAAAGAAGTCTAAAGCCTCATATTAAAAGGAGACTAACTCCAACTAATCTGAGAACAGCGAAAATAATCCCGACAAAGTTTCTTGCAGAACTTGATACAATTATTAAACTTTTCACCTGTACCTTTCTCTAACAAGAAATCCAAGAAGAAAGGGTATAAATGCAAATGAGGGCATTTATTAACTTATTCCTTATTCAAAAGAAGGGATGAAAACCTAAGCATTCAATTTGGCTAAAACGAAATCGAAAGATCCTTTCGACTATGATCGTAATTCAGCTTCGGCGTAAAACCGTCATTTCCTTTTTCAAGATGAGTCTAGACGATGGCTAATGTTATCGAGGAAAAAAGAACTAATATCGCATCTCGGCTCGGGGAAGATATTCTGAGCACGTATAAAATGTTATTTGTTGAGAACTTAGACTCTAGTTTCTTCAAGGAGAAACTGGTTTTAACTTGAGAAATCCTCAAGTAACTAGTCCTGAAAACTAAAGAAACAAACACAACTAGTCCATTAGTAATGTTACTGAATTCGAAACTAGACTCAAGGTTGCTAATGTCTAGATCAGATGCTATTGTCCATACTTTAAAACAAGCTAGTTAAGCTTTTACGCTTTCGTACGTTAGTATTGTAATTTATTGAGAATACTGAGGGATGTGAGTTATTTATTAGATAACTATTATATTAATTAAATAAAAGTTAATACGCCTTTGTAGGCAAGAGATCAAAAGGCGTTTACCTAAACCCATGGGGGCCCCCGGCGATACCTCGGGAAAGTTTCTAGACCTAAGGACAAAGGTCCCCCGGCTAGGGGCACTTCCCATATCAGCCCCGTCCGACGTGGAGAAAGAAGATTCGAAAGAGAGTCTTATTCCAGCCAAGAGAGTTGAAGTTCTATCTACATGAATAGGAGATGGCCGTCGGGATTCTGAGAGTAGCTGGAAGATGAAGCCTAAGACAGATTCCACCTTCGCCAGCCCACAAAGTGTTTTAAAGGTATATCTCTTGTTTTGTAATATTGTACGGCAAGGTTAATTGTGATATGATCCTCAGTATTCTCAATCATAGGTCTGTAAATAGAGTTTAAGTGTTAGAATCTATGTAATAGTTATACGTAATAATAATTACTCTAATTTAAATCAGTTAGTAGTTTAATGTTCCCCTGCATGCCACCTACTAGGATTGGTAAACACGAAACCATGGGAAAGGAAATCCAATGGTTTTATTAAATATAGTTTATATATGGATTAAATATATCAAGTAAGCTAGTTTTTGAAAATACCGCTGCTTATAATTTATAAAAAGCAGCCGGTCAAAAACATAGCAGTATATATGAATTCATATACCATAAATTTATTCTGGCCATAACCGAATAGGGAAGGTTGAGATTCATTCTATGTTTACATCGCAAAATTAATTTCAGCCCGCCTAGGTTAGTAATATTTAGTAAATGAAAGAAATGGAATGGAGAAACTTTTCGAATATCAGTTTCTAACAGTTTTAAGGTCTCCTGATCCTTTCAAATGGTATTTAGTTTAAAAAAGCTATATCAGCCAGCACCGATATCGCATTGTTAAAGTAGGTATGTGACTTAAATGTTTGTAGCAAATGCATTGCCAAAAATACAACCTACAACCCATGAATATATAATTTTTTATTTTATAATTATAGATATTCGTATGGTCTTACGGCCCAACGCCCATGCAAAGAGGTGATTAGGTCTAGATCGCGATCAGCCAGGTTTTCTCTAACTTTTAGGTACCTACTTTACAGAGGCTATGTGTGAGTGTTCCCATACCCCAGGGTCGCTCCATGGTTGAAGTAACAGAATATGTTTTTCTACTTCAGACAGTTTTCGACCAGTTTCTCAGAGAACCGTGGACTCTTATCCACTAGACCTCACTGCTTTCTTCACTAAAAGCGATTCGACTTATATTTTTTCTGTGTCTGAAAAAAAAAACTCTGAACGAGGCTTCACTATCTGAAAACTGTTACCTGACCCTGTTTTTAAATGGTGATCCGATTAAATTCTACCCGACGGCCAGGAACCTGGGAATAACCTTTGATCAAACCCTATCCTTCAAAACCATATTTCCAAATGTTCCCGTCGTACCTTTTCCACCTTAAAGCGACTGAATTCCAATCGTCACCTATTCTCGTTTGAAACCCGGAATCTCCTCGTTACCTCTTTAATATTCCCCCACTTCAACTACTGCTGTACGGTATACGGTGGTGCACCTGGGGATTTTTAAGCAAAAATAAAACGCTTAATCAATTAATTGTATAGTTTATATTTTTGACCATCTTATATTTTCGAACTCTACAATTCAAATCGTCTATTCATTCCCGTTATACACGCACTAGCCCTTCAGATTTATACACTTCGGCCCACCGTTCTGTACAATTCAACAGATCGTTTCTTATCCGATCCTTAACCTTACGGAATTCAATTCCTCATTCTATCCCTCACTCCGACTCTCTTCCTACCTTCAAAACCCGCCTATTTATTCATTTATTCCGCCAATTTACTTATTGTATTTAATGTAAGTACTGTTGTAAATATGAACAAAATGTATTACATATATATATATATATATATTAACTAAATTAAGGCTTAACCATGCAAAGATGTTTTGATATAATTATTTCTAAATTAGTGATACTTATTAATATTACATCTATTTGTAATTAATATTCCATAGAACGATAGTGTTTTTAATAATATAACAATTGGTATAATTATAAGAAAGGTAGTCGAGCGTGTAAAGTCTGGAGTTGACAAAGTTGATTCAGTATCAAAAGTGATATAACTTAATTAAGAGACTTCAGACCCCCTCCATTTCATCTCTTCAGGTTTAGTTCAAGAAACAATGAGTTTGGCGAAACAATGGGTTTTAAGTATTGAGTTTAATTATATATTCTCAACGCTGGAAATAGTTTCTGCGTATGAATAATTCTAACAATTTTTATTGAGAAAATTTTACAATCTGTCCCGATTTGGACATTAATAGTAGTGCTGAATGATATCAAACATACTACATTCGTACAATATTTACACAACATAAAATTACAATAAAATATATACACAATAATGAATCAATACAAAAGTCAATAATTCACTTATACATATATACACATACACACACTCATACATACATCACATTGAGTGGAGAATCTAGCCAGTGCTAGAACTCCAATATATTTACAAAAGGTCGCGGGGCCACTGCCGTTTCAACCTTCTAGGTGGGATGTATGGATGAGTGGAGCTGGATAGGGATTGAGCTAAAGGATTAGAATGATGAATGAGGTTCTGGTGGAATTTGGAAAATTTGGATGGAATTAGGTCTGAAATAAATGGAACATTAAGGTCGTGGTGCAAGGTATAATTGGAGACATAATAAGGAGCATTCACTATTGTACGGAGGACTTTGCATTGAAAGGATTGAATGCGTTTGATGTTAGAACGTTTAGCTGTCCCCCACAGTTCAAGTCCGTAGGTCCAGATGGGCTTCAGTATTGTCTTGTAGATTAATAATTTGTTGTCAACTGTAAGTTCAGATTTTCTGTTGAGTAGTCGGTATAACTGTCCGAATCGTCGGTTGAGTTCTTGTCTTTTAAGTCTTGTATGTGGGTTCCAAGTCAATCTTTTGTCTAACAGTAAGCCAAGATACCGGACTGTATCTGAGAGAGGAATCGGTAATGAGTTGAAATAAACTGGCGGACAGGATTTTCGTCTAAGAGTAAAGGTTATGTGTTTACATTTGGCTTCGTTCACCTTTACACGCCAGTTATTACACCAGTGTTCGATAAGGAAAAGGTGTCTCTGAAGGTTTAAGGATGCTGTTTCAGGATTGGAACTGGATGATAGGATGGCGGCGTCGTCTGCAAAAGTTGCCAGAAAGGTATCAGGATGTGTAGGAATATCAGCAGTGTAAAGGATGTAGAGGATGGGTCCCAAGACGCTGCCTTGAGGAACACCGGCCTCAACGGGATAAAGGTTAGAAAATTCTTCACCACAGCGAACTCGGAAGGAACGGTTCGAGAGATAGGATCGGAGAATGAGGTATAGGGACTGGGGTAAATGGGTTTTCAGCTTGAAGAGTAATACAGTGTGCTATACCCGGTCAAAAGCTTGCGCAATGTCCAGAAACGCACCAGAACAATACTCTTAGAAGATCGTGTCCAGGAGATTTACGGAGGGTCAGTTTTTGGAGAAGATATTTGACCTCAGAGGGATTAATAGCTTTAGGAGGTAGGGAAAGTGGAATCGGTGACATAAGAAAGTCTTGCACTTTTGCGGTGTTTAGGAGTGCAAGACAAAAGTGAAAACAAAAGAACAAAAGTGCAAGACTTTCTTATGTCACCGATTCCACTTTCCCTACCTCCTAAAGCTATTAATCCCTCTGAGATCAAATATCTTCTCCAAAAACTGACCCTCCGTAAATCTCCTGGACACGATCTTCTTACTCCCCAGATCCTCCGACAACTTCCGCAGAAAGCTATTATATTCCTTACTTATATTTACAACTGCATCCTCCGCACCACCTATTTTCCACTGTTATGGAAACATTCCACCATCATCCTTTTTTTAAAACCAGGTAAACCTTCCAACAACACTTCATCCTACAGGCTTATTAGTCTACTCCCCATTCTCTCAAAAATCTTCGAAAGGCTTCTTCTAAAACGTATCCTACCCATATTAGAATCTCAAAATCTTCCTTCCCATCAGTTTGGATTCCGTCCTCAGCATTCCACAGTTCAACAGGGGCTCCGAGTTGTAGACCATTTTTCCTCAGCTCTTGAATGCAAAGAGTATTGTTCTGGTGCGTTTCTGTACATTGCGCAAGCTTTTGACCGGGTATGGCACACTAGTGTTCGATAAGATGTACATGGACTGTATGGACATAAGTGTTCTGATTACGACCCTTAATGCTCTCTCTTGGCGCAGCTGATAAGTATGAAAGTCAGCTTTGGTCTCAGTCAGATATTTTACAATCTTTCTGTAGGTTTCAGCAGTAGTCGGAGATATTTTAGTATCATTGGTTCTACTTATACAATAATAACTATTAGGATCTGTTACTTTGTTTAAATGCGCACACATCAGTTTAAAATTTTTAATATTTTTAACAAATATTGGTGGAGGTAGTGGTTCTCTGGGTATAGGAGAAGATTCCATGGTTTCTTTTTCATTTTGGAGGATCTGAAATGGATTCAGTGTAAAAAACGGAGATTCATCAGTTATTCCTTGTGATAATGTGCTGGGCTGTGGTTCAGATCCTAATGAGGTAGCTGACGCGGTCGCTGGTGGAATCATTTTTTTATTTTGTTCACGGCGGGGTCTCTGTTTTGTGTGAGACGAGTTCGAACCTGCAGATCTAGATCTTTTACTTGCGGACTTTGAGGACATGACTTGATGAAAATATCTCATTGATTAAGAAAATAATAATAATAAATAAATAATGAGATAAGAATTAAAGATAACAGAAAGATAATTAAAAGAAAAGCAAGCCCGAGCTTGCCGAGCTAGCGGCAATCAGCTGATCAGTGACCCTTCTTTCACTTTTTCGTGATTGTACAAAGTAAATTATAACTTTGCTTACCGAAACTTCTCCAATATTCACTGCCGTAATATTCCTGAGGTCTAGTGATGTTCTCCAGACTGAATTCTAGCGAATTCCTACTGAAAAAAGCAAAAATCTGAGAGACGATGTAACGTATGACTGTTATCATCGAGCGCATCAGCTGATTGCGTATGAATAATAAAAATAAAGTTAACAAATCATCATATTCATCGTCTTACTTTAATTTTCAGTTAAATGCATGTATTCGGTTAAATGAATCAAGATACTGTTGAAAATAACATTAACACACTTTGCTATGTATTAAAAATAAACATCATTTTTTTTTGCCACGAATCGGCCTTAAAGACCACGCGAATATCATTATTATAATATTTTCTTTTCATCTGTCTCCTACTCTCCTATATGTCCATGAGCTCCACGTGCTTAATTTTTTCCTCTTCAGACCACACAAGAACCTTTTTTTTGAGCGCTCCTTACCCACAAAAACAATTGAGACGTTGATTTCCATTCTAGGAAGTTTTACAGAAAGCGTAAATATGTCTCATTACTACATTATTAAACCAACTTATTTGATCCTTTCAGCATTAAAATCTATAATCGGTGTTTTATTTATATACTATATTAGTTACACTATATATTTTTTGAAATGCTTTAGTATGATTTGGAACAAAACTAAATGCGTACTTAGTACCTTCAGAAAATAACTGCATTTCTCAATTGCGCTTTTAGAGGACTTGAGAGTTCATCAGATAAAATCAAAGAGAAGATTTAGATAAAACTAAATGATGTAAATACCAATATGTCATAATATCAATTTCGTAGAAAATGTCCTTGAGCACCTTTTGGAAATCAACTTCTCAATTATTCCTTTGAGCGTCTTTGTGTACTTATCTCGGCCGAATTATCTTGGTCTGCTAGTCCTACTTGGTCCATATCATCCTTCACTTGCTTGAAAGATCCTGTTGAATTTTGTGACAGTGAATTCACTGAAAAACCTTATGGTTCAGTCTTTCAGGATTCATCCTAATCATGTGACATTCGGACCTCATCCTTTCCACTCTAACGTCAGTCTCTAGGTCTGTGTTGTTTCCTAGTAAATTCCTTGATTCGGCCTCAACCTTTAATCTTTAAGTGTTCTCCTAGGTTCGTATGTTCTTCTAAGAATTCTACTTTCTATTTTCAAAAGCCTCTCCAGGCTTGAATGATAATAGGTTTCTGTTCCATAGAGCATGAATAGACTTATTGCTCATTTATAATATTATAAACTTTTAAATATGATTTATCAGTCATGTATTTTATTCTCACTTCATTTATTAATTCGCACCTGTATGATAGAATTAATTAAATTGAATTTCTATAGAAACTTGTGTTTTATTAAAAAATCGATTATATTATTATCTAAAATAATCAGTTAGTTTTATCTTCTTTACATCACTCTCTATGAACTTTCAAAAGGTTGTGCATGAGATAATATTTTTTTTAAATATTTAGCTTCCCAACGGTATATCATAAATATATATTAATGTTCAAAATCAAAAAATTGCACTACATTTTTTTTCCAGTTTTCTCCTTTAGTTGTTTTTTAAATTCGCACAACTTACATATTTCCCTGGTTTTCATCTGTGGTAACAAGATAATATAGTTATTTTTATAGAATAAAAAAAAATTAAAGGTACATTAGAGAAAGAAAATTTAAAATATCGGCATTTAAGCCCTGTCAAACCATTTTGATCTGAATGAAACCTACATGATATCAAAGCACATTAAATTTTACATCGATATAGCGAGTTTAATCAAAATCGTCGGAACCGTTTTCGAGAAAATTGAGAAAAGGTGTAAAATGCATGGTATAAAGTGGCTCTTCTGGTAAGCTCATTTTCATGAAAAAGGCTTTGTAACGTCTCGGGCGTATATTTGTCTTAAATATGAAATTTCAGTTTTACACACACACAGACCTTTTTGCGGGACTTGTTTATTTGGACTCAGGGGACCCTAAAATGTGTATTTTCGTTTAAAACTGGAATTCGAAAATTTTCACGATCGCAATACTTTCCGTTACTATATATATTAAGTGAAAGTTAAAATGAACAAAATATTAATATGTGAGGCATGAGGAAGGACAGTAGCCCAGCAGCTAGCCTTCTCGTCAGCTTTTTTTAATGTATGTTATCCAGCATATTTTACTTAATTGAAGGCCTTTATGTGATTTTCATCAGTCTATCATTATTTGACTAGGCGCCATGTGTTTTTTAAATAAATTTTTACTTAATGCATAAAACTTACGCATTATTACAACAGTTCAGGATGTTGTATTTTAATAGTGTTTATTATGAATTTTTTTTTTTTCAATCTTACGGTAGATAAATACGAAGAGTAAAGCAGGATCTTAGTACACTGTACATAATACAAACACAGTAGTCAATGCGCAATCTCAGTAGACAAATATATCCGTTAAGTAATCAAAAGACAAAGGATTGCTGCGTTGTTATTGATCCGGTTTTTAAGTCTTAACTAATCTCATTTTTACAACTTGAACTTACTTTTTTATATTTAGGGCCCATTTCGGTATTACCAATTTTTTTATTTGATTATTTCGCTTATTTAGGATTGTATGTGAATAAGGGGGTGGATATCTGTAGTGAAGAACGTAAGCTAGCAGCCGAATAAGAAGCGGTCATTCCTCATTATAGTGTTGTACGTATAAGATTTTTACCAAATAAAGTGTAAGTTTTTTAATTTGCCTAATTTAAAAAGTCTTAGTAATAACTGTAAACATAGTATGTCATGGTGGGTGTAACCGAATTCATTATTTAATTTGTTTAATATAAAGAATATACATTTTTCCTGAAAAACTGTAGGTATTGAGTTATCCTCAATCCTTTCTATGTTTATAAAACTTTTTTTTTCTAGGTCAATAATGTTTTCATATTTAAAAAAAGGGGATTAGTTAAGGTGCATTTGTGCTTAGTTTCAACCGAGATATCTTATCTTTATGTATTATTTTGCTTGCTCAAAATGTAAGAAAATTTTCATTTTCGTTAAGAGATGATTGTGTGTTTTCGAAAAGAAAAATACGCTGCATAAACGTTTACAATTATAATTATAAGTAATAATTATATATATATATATATATATATATATATATATATATATATATATATATATATATATATATATATATATAAATAAAGAATCTGAGTTTTCATTTTAATCAGAAGTGATAAACTCTAAGAAATTATTTTGCAACCTATTACAAATAATTATTCTTATAGAAAGAAATTTATAATTATTGATAGCATGGATTGATAACTCTAAAATTTCAATATTTTTTTTTCGAGTTAACATACTTTAAAAGTTGAAAAGCTTTTGTTAAAAGTCTCAATATTTCCGTTTAGTGATTATAATACTTTTTTAATTAATATTTGTCTTCGAAGAAAGAATTGAAACTTTTTGAGGTACTGTTGATATTGAGTTTAAATATGATCTTTGATAATTCCAATAAAACAGTCACATTATTATAGGTTTTGCAGACCAATTTTTTTATATAAATCACACACACACGAGTTTGAATAATTTCTGACCCGAACCCAAATTCCTTTTCAGGAAAAATTCCTTTGGAGGAAGGGGTGTTTTTTAAATTGTATTTTGTTTAGGGTTCTGTATTTACATATATATTTTTTTTCGGGTTGGCCTATAGACCTTGCGGATATTTCAGAGCCTTAATCAGCCTGCTACACCTCTGTCCGACTCAGGCTTTTGTTTTATATTTCCTCCTTCGTAGCTGTTGAATTCTACAATGAAAACAGACA
Source organism: Piezodorus guildinii (assembly GCA_023052935.1). NCBI lineage: Eukaryota > Metazoa > Arthropoda > Insecta > Hemiptera > Pentatomidae > Piezodorus > Piezodorus guildinii. Next base: position 24,426,044 of record CM041297.1, on the reverse strand, counting down.
ATATTTAAATGAAAAAAAATATAGAGAGAAAGAATGGTATATGAAAAATTCTTTGCTTTACTGGAAATATTTTTTTTTACAATTATTAAAGTAATAAAAACATTTGAAGCCACAATGTCTTTCAGGGGCTCAGCTAAACCTTCATAACTGTTCAGTGTTGCAAGCTATGTATAACTAGCCCCTTAAGTAATTCTACTTAATTTAGTTGCAGTACCTTTTGTAATCAATATCTATGTAGTATTATTGAGCAGTAGTAGATAAAGCTGTTTAATTAAATTTAACTCAATATCAACAGTATTTTAAAAAGTATCAATTAAAAAAATGTTTTAATCACTAAACAAATGTGATTTTCATCATCAAAGCTTTTAAACATTCAAAGTTATATATAATTTTTATTCTTCTTTTGAAATGGTATAATACTGGCATAACGAACATTTTCAACTACCATAAATTTAAAATGTTATATATTTTTATACATAAATGCTCGTGGGTACTATTTCAAACTCGTCATACTTGAATTAATTCTAAATACATATTTGCCTTTTCTTCATTGTTTATCAAGCTTAAATCATCCAATTATTCTCTTAAAGATGTGTTTACTGAATAAGTTTAATTAAATTAGCCTGAACTATGTTTTTCTTTTTATCTTTCTTCATCTGTTTCTAAGAAAGGCGTAGGTCATTACAGGGCCGTAATGCCTATCATCATAAATAAATATATATGAATAAATAAAAAAGTCTAACACCGATTTATTTTTAGTAAAAAACACAACGTCATATGTTTTTTTGGTTACCAATTCAATTTTGTCTGATCTTATTACTTTCTGCATAATATATTATAAAATTGATCATTTTTTCGTTTTTTATTAGTCTGAATCCTAATTAAATATGAATATTTAGGTCATTTAACTAAAAAATGTGTACTATATACTTTCATCGTAATATAATATTCTGGGACGAATTCACTTGCTATATCAAAGGGAAAAATACATATAAGAACAAAGCAAGAAGGAAATTAATTTTGGAACTAGAAACAATTTCATTTTTAATGAATCTTTCTAAAGATGAGGCAGTGTGGGCCTCGAAACTATATGTGCTATTAATGAAATGCTTAATTGTTGTGACAATTAATATATTTATAAGAATAATTGGTTCTAATTAATAAAATAATATAATTTTATACTTCATATTAGAAAATTGAAACTGAACATTTTGATATATTAAACTGTTTTTCGTCTGCTGATAATGGAATACGATATAGTTGCATCAAAATGAAATGGAAAACTTCTTTATTATCCTAGGACTAAATAAATTAAGGCCCTTAAGAATAAAATAAAAAAAAGATTTGATGACCGTAACAATGTGTTCATAACTTTAAACAACTAATTGCTTAACTAAAAAATTAATTTAGTGTCGGCCCGCAGAAGTATAGTCTGGACCCACAGAAGCCGTGCCCAGTTTGTGAAGGAGACCCATTCGAAGATTGTTTCCATTTTTTAGCTCGATGTCCTGCATACCATGACAATAGAATACGATTTATGCCCGAATTAAATAATGTGAGTATTGATGACTTTTTTGAAATTCTTGCGAAACCCCACGTAATAGACATGAAATTATTATTTATTTTTGTCAGAGAAAATCTTAAAATAAGATCTGATATGGTGCTTGATAACAAAAAATAACCTACATTTTTTCCTCAAAAAGTTAATTTGAATTCTGTCAATTCTTTTGAATAAATTTAATTCTTTTGGTTGAAAATTGAAGACTGAAGGAGCCTGAGTCTTAATTGTAAGTCAAAGGTGAGACCTACAGCTGAAATGCTCCCCACCTCAACGCAGTGTGCTGGAGGAAGTGGGGAAGGTGCATTAGGCTTAAATTGCGATGAAACATTACGTGATGCCTGGGCCTTAGTTACTGGGAAGAAAAGGAACTCGCCAGCTGAATCCAGGGATCCACGTAGGCAAAAAACAACAGTTGCAGGAAATGACATAACCATCGCAGTAAGTAACACTTATGCTCCATTAGAAAATTTAATTGAAGTAGATCAGCCTACCGACAATAATAAACCCTCCAAAGACAAACCGCCTCCAATATACATTAACGGCATCAAAGACTACCAAGCTTTCGTCACATTTTTACAAAACAAATCGTCTCCAAATTCATTTCACCTTAAAACTATACTAAAAGGGGTAACTGTTTACCCCTCTACCTCAGAAGTATACCGAAAATTAGTAAGCAGCCTTAAGAATTCAGAAGCTGATTTTCATACTTACCAACTTCCTGAAGACAAAAACCACAGGATAGTCGTGAAAAACCTCCACCACACTACCCCTATTTTGGAAATAAAAAAAGATATAGAAAAATATGGTTATGATGTTGTAAACATCACTAATGTTATTTCTAGGTTAAAAAACCCACTCCCCATGTTTTTCGTTGACATCTCTAAATCAACCTACAATGAAAAATTTTTTGAGATTCAATCTATATTTTACACAAAAATAAGAGTAGAAGAACCAAGAAAAAAAAGAGTCATACCACAGTGTATCAGGTGCCAGCAGTATGGTCACACGAAGACGTACTGTAACCACCCTCCACGTTGTGTAAGATGTGGTCTTAGCCACGACAGCGCATATTGTACAAAGGCAAGAGATACACCAGCGACATGCGCCAACTGCCAGGGGGGGCATCCAGCCAACTACCGTGGGTGCCAAGTTCTGAAGGAGTTGAGGATTCAACGAACTTCTCGAACATACCGCTCCGAACGACCTCATCCTCCACCACGAAATCTCGCCGAATTTCCTGATCTTCGTCAAAAAACATCAAGCAACCCACCAGCTCATAATAATGGTCCACAGATAGAGTTGCCAGTTCAGCAGCTGAGAGCTCCGACTCGACAGAAACCAGAACTCCAGCCACTGGAACCACCACTCCAGCCATTGAGACCACCAATCCAGTCTCTGGTACCACCGAACCAGCCACGGGAATCATCAGCCCTCCAGATGGGACTAAATCACGCTTGTCCAGCTTCTAACAACGAACCAACAGGCTCGGGTGTGAGGAGGGAAATACCACAGCAGCCGTCTTCAGGTGAAAATTCATCCCAAATAACACACATAATTAGAGGGTTGAATAATCTTATTCAGCCCCTTTTGAGCCTTCTCCAAGAGCTTGCTTACTTCACTCAAGCTATGAACGCTCCAAATGGTCCCTAATCGTATAATGATAGCCTTATTAACACTCCGACGTAAAATAAAGACCAAAAAAATTAAAAAAATGATGGAAACCATACATTAAAAAAAAAAAAAACTGACGAGAAGACGTGCTGCTGGGTACTGTCCTTCCTCATGCCTGACATGTCATTATTTTGTCTATTATTCTATCCTATTTTCTGATTGTCACACTACTGCTGACAGGTGCAAATCAATAAATAAAGTGAAAAAAAAAAAAAAAGATTTCATCATCTTTCTGCTCAGAATGTTAATCATTCTTAAGTATTTCGGGATTTGTTTGTAATTGTAGGGATTTAGTATATACTTTAGTACTATTATTTTTTTACATTATTTATTGATATTCATATATTTAATTTGTTATTGTATATGTTGGAGGAAATTAATCATAAAGATAGCAGCACCTTTATGCTTATTGCTGTATATGTGTTTTGTTGTTTTTGTTTTAAATATTTATTGGAATTGTGATTAATTATGTATATTTGCTGGTGATAAATTTATTAATTTTGCTGTGCCAGCCAGCTCTTTTTGTATGGGGTTTGCCCTAAAAAACAAATAAATAAAGTTATTATTAACTAAAAAATTAATTAAGGTTGTAATATATGTTCATATTTACAAATCAGATTCTTAAAATAAAAACAAAAATAACTTTCTTCATCAGTGATAATGAAATTAATACAAAAACAACAAAATTGGTATTTTCTAGCATCTGCAGTTTAAGGTTATAGTCTGTTTGACTGTAAAAGGAGAAGGTGGTAAAAAAGGAGCGATTTGAAGAGGGAGCATGTTTTTGCAGGACGGATCTCAGGAGCAATACAATAGAGATTGTAGTTAATAAATTATTACAAAAAAAAAATTGGGAAAAACAGGGTTCTTTAAATTAATTTTGGAAGCGACCTAATCATTTGTAACCATGTATTGACCGTCACTTATCATTCATTATTAAAAATATAAAGTTAATCAGAGAATAAAGAATATAGTAAAATATTTACTCGAGTAATGTTAAAAAGTTGATGAAATGAATATTGAGTTTTGTGATAATGTGGTAAATATCGACCTTCAATAACAAACTTTATTTTCATACGACTATCATTTTTTTTTTTTTTTACTATCAGATGTGCATAAAATATGTATCATTCTGCGAATGTATGCTGAAACGATTTTAGGAAACCTAGTTATGTAGACTCGGTGACCTAAAAGCATGTAGTTATTTATTAAGGTTGATTTTGGGCTGAATAATTCTTCCATTAATACGCATTCTTTTATTTCATGACGTTTCGGGATATTCTCCCATCTTCAGAAGTCTACAAAAATTATATTAAGCAATTTACGATCACATTAAAAACTACTATAATAAAGTGAATGGTTTAAAAATTTTTATAAACTAAGTGTCAATTGATAACAAAACTTTAAAACTATTAAATAACAAATTTTGAAATCATAAGGAGGCATTAAAAGCAAAAATTTAACAATGTTACATAGTACTTAGTTAAATAAATATTATAAAGTTACCTCGTTATATATTCAGTAATCCCAACATTTTCACTAATCACACATTGAGCCAGGTAAAATAGTAAAACGAAGTCAATATCTAAATACATCAGATCTGATCAAGAGTATTGCTCAGATCTTTGTCCTCAACTGGATTAAGGATTAGACCAATTTTTAACTTGTATATGGTTATTATTATTTCATATTGTGAAATTCTTTAAAACATTTATTATTAATTATTTATATTATATTTTTAATTCTTTAATTAAATCAGAATAATGGTACCTTAAATGTCTTGAGTCAGTTTTAAAATTCACGGTTTTATCTATATTTTTATTGATATATATAGTCTCTATTCACCATTAACTTCATTATAGTAATTTTTAATGTGATGGTAAATTGCTTAATATAATTTTTTTAGACTTCTGAAGATGAGAGAATATCCCGAAACGTCATGAAATAAAAGAATGAGTATTAATGGAAGAATTATTCAGCCCAAAATCAACCTTAATAATTAAATGAGCTCTTCCTTGTTTAGAATATATTGATATAATGTAGTTATTGTTTCCATTCAAGGAAAACATTTCAAAGGGATATTGGTACATTTTATTTCTAATATATTTGATTCTTTTGAAACCTTAAGCAAGAACTCGCAAGGAACCGCAGTAGGAAGCGACTGGTAAGTTCGGCCAACTCGTTAAGTGTACTAAGAGAGGGAGAAGTTTGGGGCTAGCGGCGTACCACTGGTCAGCCGAACCCGAGAACTGTCACTAATGATCTGCGGGTAAAGTTGGTACCCAATCCTTCATTGGTAAACAGTTGGGTAGATAACCGTTCTTAATAAAACAAAGTAAATGAAAAGTTTTCAATTTAAATTCTATTGACAAGTTAATAAAGTATACAAGTTGGCATAACAATATCCTTGCTTGAGCATGAATACCATCATTATTTAAGACGCCAATGATAATGATAAATCAGAAGTCCAGAGGAAGTCGGGAGTAAAGTATGATAATAAAATAGTGGATTTTTTTTAATGTACTTTGTCTGCTCGTAGTGATCAGCTGTGTACCCTGGATATAAGGCTAGTACTGTAAGTAACTGGTAAGCTTAAACTTTAAATAATTTCTGCTATCTACAAACCCAAAACAGATATTACAGCTGTAATATTTTTTATTTATTTATTTATTTTTTTTTTTTTCGAGGCGACAACCACCAGGGTCATGTTCGCCTTTACACCGTTAGACACAGGTTACATGATTATAGGAGTAGAGTGAGAGTATAGTTTAGATCTGAGAGTAAAGATGGTTTGACTTTAGGAAGCGAATGATGTTAGTTATATGAGGAGAGGAATCAGAGAGAAGAAGCGACAGATCGGTGGGGAGGTCTTGAGTGCTTCGTCCTTTACGGAATCCACTCTGCCAGGCTGGTAGCATATTTTCGGTTTCTAGGTACCACTGCAATCGATTGGCTATTAGCCTTTCGTAAATTTTACATGGAATGCTGGTCAAAGAGATGGGTTGTAATATTTTTAAAAGGTACTAGTTAGCCGCCTTGGCTTTGCTTGGTTACAATTAAAGTGTGGTGTTATTTTTGTTCAAAAATGCACTGTTCGACCGATTTAGAGTTTATCGCTGTAACCAAGGATCTCTAGATGACATAACATATAAAGGAGACAAAAAGAGACTTGTGGCTGGAATATTCAATACTAAATTTCATGTATAACCACCATGCATTTAAAATAATCAAATAATTTAAAGAGAATTAAAAAAAAAATGAGTTCTTTCTCATATATAAATACATATATTGCAGTATCAGAAACTTGGCTAAAACCCTACATTCCCTCCTCTTCTATTTCCTTACCCGACCACTCCTTCTTACGTCATGACCGATTAGGCCGCACAGGCGGAGGCGTCGGTCTCTATGTACATAATAGCCTAAAATCCCGTATCCTAGATGTCTCAACCCCATCCGATCATCCTCATATTGAATTTATTATCCTTGAAATCATTTGTAACAATCATCCTCTCTTATTTGCAGTAGTGTATCGCCCTCCTTTAGTTCCGTTCGATGCTCCTTTTGAAACCACCCTCTACAGTTACGTTCCTCTCTATAACAATATTATAATCTCCGGCGACCTCAACACCAATTTCCTTTCCAACTCCAATGACAAACTATACCTCGAAAATCTCTTCTTTTCCCTTAATCTTTTCATTGTACCTTTCTCATCCACCCATCATACTCGTTGTTCAGACACCTGGCTGGACCTCCATGTAATTGATTCGGCACATAGCCTTCTCTCTTCATCTCAAATACCAGTCCCATTCTTATCCTGTCATGACCTAATACACATATCATACAATATCCAAACTCCAGCAATCCTTCCTAAAACAACAACTTTCCGTAATATCAACTCCCTTACCCGTGAAATTATCCAATCCGATCTTGAAGTCCTAAAGTGGGACGATATATATTCATGTACCTCTATAGATTCAATGGTCGATATCCTCACTTCTAACCTCATCAGCATCCTCGATAAACATGCTCCCCTCAAAACCTGCACCTTCCGTCGCCGCCCTGCTCCTTGGATGAGTCCAGCAATAAAAGACTTACAGAAGAGGCGTGATGCTGCCCGTAGACGCTTCAGACGTACTAGACTAACGGAAGACTATCAAGCGTTCAGGGCACTCCGCAATCTGACTCAGGCAACAATCAGACAAGCAAAATCTAATTACTTTCACGAAACTCTCTCCTCTGCTCCCGATTCAAAATCAAAATGGCAACTCCTTCGCCAACTGTCTCTTTGCAAATCCTCTTCCTCAACATCCTATCAAGCCTCCCCAGATGAATTAAATATATACTTTTCATCCTCCTCCTCTGATAATCATTTTCCACATCCTTCCGACTTTTCTTCAGTTACATCATTTAATCCAGATGATTTTTATTTTTCCGATATCACACCAACTGACCTTATCTCCTCTATAATGAAATCCCATACCAACTCTATAGGATTTGACGGAATACCCGTCAAACTACTAAAATTATGCCTTCCCGAAATCCTACCAGTTCTCCTATTCATATATAATTTTTCCCTCCAAAATTCTATATTTCCATCAACTTGGAAAAAAGCAATAGTCCATCCTATCAATAAAACCTCTAATCCTACATCCCCTAAAGACTATCGCCCAATTTCTATCCTATCTAACCTTTCCAAGCCCTTAGAAAGAATAGTTCAATCTCAATTATCTAATTTCCTTGAAAAGTCTAAACTTCTTGATCCTCTCCAATCCGGTTTCCGACCTGGTTTTTCCACACAATCCGCTCTCCTAAAAATCACCAGCGACATACATACTGCTATGGATGAAAAGAAACTGACCGTACTAATACTTCTAGACTTTTCAAAAGCTTTTGACTCCGTGGACCACTCCATCCTTTTCTCCAAACTACGATCCCTATCCTTTTCCAACAACACCATTCGTTGGTTTCACTCATTTCTCTCTGGTAGAACCCAAGCTGTCACCATTCCTAATCATCCTCTATCTTCCTTTCTGGCCCTTTCGGCAGGTGTGGCCCAGGGTTCAAGTATATCTCCTCTCCTTTTTAATGCCTATATTAATGACCTTTCCAACTCTATCCATCATTGCTCCCACCATTTGTACGCTGATGATTTCCAGATCTACCTATCCTTCTCCCCCTCCGAGACATTATTAGCATTTTCGAAGATTCAGGAGGACCTGGATAGAATCAGCGCCTGGGGATATCTGAATAACCTCAAGCTAAATGCCATGAAGACGCAAGCAATAGTAATAGGTTCCAATTCCCTTATCAAATGTCATACCAACTTTCCGAGTCTAATCCTTAATAATTACCCAATTACTTTCAGTTCCACTGTCAAAAACCTAGGTATCACCATCGACCAATCCCTCTCCTGGAAACCTCATATTGCCCAAATCTCCCGAAGAACAATCAGTACTCTTAAATTTTTCCATCGATCCCGTCATCTCCTCCCCCAATCCACTCGTAAGCTCCTCGTATCCTCACTTATTTTCCCCCACTTTGACTATTGTTGTGCGGTGTATGACGGCCTCCCGGCTGTGCTTGAGGACAGACTAAAGCGTATTATGAACATTTTCTTAAGATTTGTCTTCGGTACATCAAGGAGGTCTCATGTTACCCACTTATACGGTGAATTAAAGTGGCTCCTTCCCTCAACCCGCAGACAATATTTCCTTGGATCATACCTCTACCAAACTATTAACTCCCAGCATCCTTCCTACATCTACAGTCTCCTTCAATTTAAATCCTCAATCCACTCACTTGAAACTCGATCGCGACATTCTGACCTGTACCTTCCTACCCACAGAACCAAAACCTTTGATCGTTCCTTCATTGTTCGCTCTACCACACTCTGGAATTCTCTACCAATCCATATCCGCCATGCTGCCTCTTTATCCTCATTCAAATCCCAACTTTTCCTATACTTCCTGTCATCCCAAATAGACGATTAGCAAATGTGATGTCAATTCTATCTAGAAATCTACATTGAATGAATGAAGATTACTGTTTACCGCCCAAATTTTAATTTGATTTTGTTTAAATACAATTTTTATTTTCTCATAAGATAAAATTTAGAAGATATATATTTTTATTAATTCTTTGTTATTTTTATGTATATAACTTCTCATTGTAAATAATTATAATTTTAATAATCATTGTAAATAATAATTAATCATGTTTTTGTCTGTTGGCCAGACATATTATATATTCAAATTGTACATAACTGTTATTCTTAGGGGACCTAGTCCCAGAATAAAATTTTTTTCTATTCTATTCTATTCTATTCTATTCTATTCTATATTTACCAGAAAAAAGCGTTATTAATATTTTATTTTTCAAATGAACTTTTTAAGTTACAAAAGAGGTTTAAACCATTCGATACGACCTCCGTTTTTTTTTTAACGCGGCCTCCAAGAGCAAAACTTTAAATCATAAACCCCTCCGTATTCGCAATCAAATTTGTATATTTTATTTTACACTCTTTTTAAGATCTCTTACAATATGAATGGAATTGATTATGAGGAAAATTGCAGAGCGAGACCAAATTCCAATACTTATACTTTCCGCAGCTGTCCAGAGCTAGATAATCAATATCAGATTATATAATTTTCCTCTACGCTTCAATCTTTCAATCTAAACGAGTAACCTTCTTACAATTAAACAATAACAGATGGGAATAAAAAGGACACAAGTAAGGTTTTGTGTTCATCTTCTTCCTCGAACTACAACGGGGACGCAGAAATTAATTTTCATAATAAGGTAAATCGTATTAAGAGCATATTGCCTCTAATACTCCATTCCAGATTTAAGGTGATCCTAGTTCTCCAGCCTATTGTTACTGCAGGAACGAGACTTAGGTTTATCCTCTCAAGGATTAATATTCAGCATAAGGATAATCCTTATTACAAAGACAAGCGACGTTCTGTATAAGACAAAGATATAATCAGATAATTTTTTATTTAACTGACTTATTCAGAAATAATACAATCTGCCACACCCTAGGACAATGAGTACCACAGCTAAAACAAATCGTTCATCCCATATGTACAGAGTTAACAAAATAATAAAATAAATAATTAGAAAACAAGAATTAAATAATAGCTAGTTAAAGGAGTAAATGAAAATAATAACATTGGTCACATTGATAACTATATTGATTAGACCATTATCCTCATTAATATATTTATATATATTTTTTTTAAAATGGTCTGACAGGGATTAAATGCCGGTATTTTAAATTTTCTTCTCTAAAGTACCTTTAAATTTGTTGATTCTATAAAAATAACTCTATTACCTTGTTACCACTTATTAAAAAAACAGGTAAATATATAAATTGAATGAATTCGATACCCAACTAAAGGAGAAAACAGAAAACATATTTTTTTAATGCAATTTTTCGTATTTGAACATAAGAACAGTAATATACATGTATGATATACCGTTGGAAAGCTAAAGATTTCAGAAAAAAATATTATCTCATACACAAGCTTTTAAAAGTTAATAGAGAGCGATAAAAAGCCGATAAAACTAACTGATTATTTTAAATAATAATATAATAGATTTTTTAATAAAACACATGTTTCTATAGAAATTTCATTGAATTAATTCTTTAATGGTTTCACTATTTTTTATCTCTGTTTTTGAAAATTCTTTAATCGATTTTAAAAACGGAGGTAAGTGAATGTCGTGTGTTGCCCGCACCAGATTTTTTTTTCTCATCCACTCTTTCGATTCTTAATTTTATTTTTTCAACAGTGACGTCCGAAATTAGTTGATTGGTTAAGAAGTAACAGTTTGGAAAGCATACAAAATAATAAATGCCAATTTTTTTGGTGGACCCCTTCAATTTGATCAGTACAATGGCAAGGAACCCCTAACTTTAAAAAAAAACCGAGCATATATATATATATATATATATATATATATATATATATATATATATATATATATATATATATATATATATATATATATATATATATAATCCTTCTCCCGATTTCAACTAAAGAATACACAACTCGTTTAAAAATCGCAATAGCTTTCAAAAGGTACTGAATTCATATTTAAGTTCATTCTTATGTATACCAAAACATTTTCTAATAGATCCCAAACAGCATAAGTCCGTGTAAATATTTTTTTTTTTAGTTCTAAAACAATTTTTATTGAGTAATATTACAATCTTTCCTAATACTTCATAATTATGATAGTGATCATGTACATTTATACTACATTCATTGAATATATACGAAACAGGAAATCTCATACATTAAAAACAAAATATTTTTTATTTCGCCTCTACGCGATAAATTAATTAATTTAATAATTATACAATTACTAGGCCAAATTAGTGGAAACTCCTGAATAATAGAATTAATTAGAGTTGAATTCATAACAACTTTACATTGGATGATAAATAGTAAATTTACTTGTTGCCCGCCTAGATTGAGTTGTAAATATTCCATTAGCCACCTGAAGATATCCACGTACATACTTGGTGAAAAAAAAATAATTCAGGAAAACAAAATTTAACAACCAACTGTGTCCGAAGTATTTTTGGGATTCCAATATAAATATTTTTAAAGATTGAACTGTTTTCTGATGTTATTTGTTTGAGAAAAATTACAATTATCAGTTTCTTCGTTTCGTACAATTTGTAAATTACTTATCGTTATACTTTTTTAATTGTTACGGAATTATATTCGCATGTACTATTGCGGTTTTGTCAATGCTTATAGAAACAGAATTATATTTTTAAAGCTAAAAACCTTCTGGAGAGGTTTTAGTTATGCTAAAATGATGTCAATAAAGATGTATTATTATTATACCTGTTATGATTGATTAACGTATACATACAATAGCTTTATACTTATCGCAAATATAAACTATTACCAAAAAACAAACGATAATAGTTTAATTATTACAATAGATGAATTTAAAAAGCTTTGAATCGACTGGGCGGTGCTTATTTAAACTAAACTAAAACCAAGAATAAATTTTACCTCCGTTTATTCAGAAGAAGTCGCTAGTTCATCTTATAAAATAATAATTTATTGTGATGAATTTCTAATGGAACCTTTGAAAAGTCAACTTTCACAGAAATCATTTTATGAAATTCACGCCAGTTTTCACGATGTCAAAAGTTGCCAGCAAATACTCGACAGAAGCTTTTAGTAGTTGGACCCCGAAGTAGACACCACTTAACCATTACCTTCCCATTTAAATTCCTTCATATTTAAGAGGCGACAGTAAAAGATTTCACCTGCTTTTAAGACAGTTCTCCTTTACAGCTCATTACAATTTCAGGAGACGTTTATGTAAATCGCTTCTTAATATTATTTTGCTTTTAAGTCATTATGTAAAGGGAGGCGAAGGTAGGTAAAGTAGGTTCACCGCTGAAAGTTTTTAAGTCCCCCTTGAGTCCTGGCGTAAACAATACAGGATTACGTTTCTAAAGTAAGAGCTTCGCAGAAACGTTTTCAGGGAAGTGAAGAAGTTCAAGGTTGCCTAAGCCTGTATATTTCTGATGTGAAATCACAACTGTATTTTAGGTGAGGTATACAAAATAAATTATTATAATATCACTAAATTGAAGACCATGTTTATTATCAATAAAATATTTTGGGTTTTCCTCTTCATTTATTAAATTTGTATTTATTTTTACATAAAGGGTCTCACAAGGCAGTGTACTGGGACCGTTACTATTTCATATGTACACGGCAGACACCAGAAAATGATCACACCTTACTAGCCACTTTTGCAGACGGTACAGCTCTTTTGACATCCCATCAAAACCCAATTCTTGCATCCTTCATGTTGCAAAACAACATTGATGATTTATCCAGTTGGGCTAATAGATGGAAAGTGAAAATGAATTAATCCAAGAGTTTATTTATCGTTTTCACGCTCCATCATGGAGATTGTCCAGCAGTCTATTTCAAGGATAAACCCATTCCGACATCAGATGAAGTACGATATTTGGGACAAAATACTGACATGGAGGACCTACATTAGACTTAAAAGACAACAACTAAACAGACGATTTGGACTGCTATCCCGTCTGCTTGACAAATGAATCAAATTATACGTGAACACCAAACTTACTATTTACAAAGTATTGATCAAGCCATTATGGACATACGGAATAGAGCTATGGGAATCTGCCAAATATTATAACATCCAAATAATTCAGACCCTTCAATCTAAAATATTGCGAAAAATAGGGATGCAACTTTTTATGTAACCTACGAATTACTTCACAAGGAATTGGACATACTCACAGTTTCAGACATAGCCACAGAATATTATAAAATATTTCATGACAGACTGACTTACAACATGAACCCATCGTCTCAAACACTTAAATCCTACACGAACCCGTACAACCCACCCCGACGACTATTGAGACGGTGGCCTAGAGATGCCTTGCTTTAACCGACTTTTGGAAGTCATCACATTTGCTTATTGCACTTTTTTTTTTGCAGATAGCAAATAACATCAAAGCTCAAATAAAAACAATTGTAAATAAAAAAATTTCATAAATAAATTTTCTATATAACATTTTGAGGTATCCCTTTCCTCATCTTCAGATTAACAATAAAATCAAAACAATTCAATAGAATCACATTTGTCCTTGCTTCTTTATGTCCACTTAAAATTGTTTCTAGCTCTCCGTATAAAGCTTTTCTTGCACTTCTCATATGGTGTTTCACTTCCATATTATTATTGTTTTTATCTCACTAAATTGAAGAGTATATTTATAATCAATAAAATGTTTTGTATCTTCCTCTTCCTTTATTAATTTGTTATTTATTTTTACATAAATAAATTTTCTATATATTAATAATAATAATCAATTTAGTGATATTAGTATAATATTAATATGGAAGTGGAACACCATACGGGAAGTGCTGGAGGAACTTTATATAAAGAACTAGAAACAATTTTAAGAGGACATAAGGAAGCAAGTACAAATGTGATTCTATTGAATTGTTTTAATTTTATTGTTAATCTGAAAATGAGGCAATGAATGCCTCGAAACGTTATATAGAACATTTAATCACGTAAAAATAAATAAAAATTTAATAAAAGAAGAGGAAGTTCCAAAATATTCCTCAGGCTCCTCTACTACAAGAAACGCCAACGTTTCGGCCCACGTTGTTATTTATTATATACTCTTACATAGTTTATTCAAATTAAAAGATACAAAAAACTTTATTCTAACCCCGATTTATTTTATTAGATAATAGTTGCAAGTCCATAATTATATGTATAAACAAAAAAAAAATATTACGTCGCCCAAGATCTTTCTCTCTGATTAGTTGACCAATTATATTGAGGTTAGTTACCAATCGTAATAAAATAATCTTTGGAACTACAATTTCATAACTGTTACTTTAAATCATATCAAATATACTGAGTTAGCTAATAATATTTAGCGAAATCATAGATGAACAAAACATTAGTAGAACACATATTGTTCTGAGCATACGCTTTGTACCACGTTATATATTTAAACATAAAGTTTATTTTTTTATTTATTTATTTAACGTCACTTTATGCTACTATGGCTAATCGGACGATGATACAGTGGGAGTCCTAAATTTTGCCTATCCAGGTTTTATTAGGACAGGGATCTTTAACGAGTACCTGACATAGCACAGGCTCGGGACCACTTTTTAACGTCCCCTCCGAAGGACGGCGTAACTAAGGATTTTTTACTGCCATTAAAAAATCCTAGAACCACCTGCGGGTTCGAACCCGTGACCTTTGGCATGGGAGGCTGCTACGCTAGCCACCCAGCTCCAAGTGATTCCTAAACATAAAGTTGCTCCTTCTGAAAGAATAAACCATATTAATTAGTGGATTTGCAAAAAAAAAAACAAATACTATTATTAAATTATATAACTATAATTTTTTTTAATACTTTAAGACTTTCAAACTTAATTACATTCAATATAAATACATATTTGATAAAAATAATAAAATTAGATATAATTTAAAATGAGTACACTAGGGGATTGGAGAACAGAGACTAGAGCAGGTCGATAAATTTAAATATTTCAGAGCTCATCTCAATGAGAGTAGCTAAATTGACGGAGAAGTGATCTAAATAATTGGAACGGCAGGGAAGATATTTACTGTGGAAAAGAGAGGTTTCAAAGCGGAACAAACTAGCCGTCTATAAATCGACATTCTTTGCTATAGAGGGATAGGATACAAAGCGCCAATGTGCATATCAAACCGGCAGAATGACTTAGATCCGCAAGGAAGTAAAAAGGCCCTGAGGAAGTCCTGGCATCTCATAGGAGGACGGTGTAATGGAGGCATGCAGGTGGCGTGGAATAAATTGGAATAGGAGAGCAGAGTTGGTGTAGGAGAGAGACATAGACTGTATGGGTAGAACTCTCACAACGAGAGAATGATTATGCTGATAATCACATCAATTGTAATTTAACAATCACTTCATAAAATACTAAGGCTACTTTAGAATTTATATGAAGATAAAAGCTATAAAGGTAATATTAATTTATTTTTCAATCTTGATACAGGAAACGTTAATTAAACGCTAAAATCCCTAAGTTTATGAGGCATTAAGACAAAGAGTGAAAAAATGAGAAAAAGCGTAGATAATGTTATGAAATAAAGTAGACTAACTATGAGAATGTTGTGGAGAGAGCACCTCAGCCCTTCTAAGCCTCTTAGCTAAGGGTATCTCCTCTCTTAGGGCTTTTAAAAATCTTTTTCCAGGGGAATATATTCTAAACTTGTGGAACAAGTATACTTTTTAATATATTGTTACTTTTTTTTAACAAAAGAATATTTCTTTATCTTTATAAATATTTGTGTTTGGATTTTACAACAATCGTAATAGTTTGTTGTAAAAATTGGATAATGTTGAAAATTTGACTTATATACTACGCAGTTATTTTTTTTTTTACTCTTTTCAAAATATGGCATTTTCAAATTTTAGGAGACGTTATAATAATAAAATAAAATAAATAATGCGTTATTATAAAAAATGGTTGTGTCCTTTTTTTATGTTGTTTGTGAGTAGAACTAGAAAAAATAAACATGTATTGTATTAGAACACAATGTTTTTTTATAATTAAATACCTCCACTTATAATTAAATACATAAATTCTTCCTACTAGTGAAATCAAAGGTACTTGGAAAAAAAAAGTTACATACCTTCTTAGTTAATATCTTGTAAAATAATTTTAAGTAAAAATAATGATGATAAAACTTACATTATTATTAAGCCTTTTTTTTTTTTTTTTTTTTTTTTTTTTTTTTTTTTTTTTTTTTTTTTTTTTACTGATAATATTGCTTTATTGAGAAATAATACAATCTACCACTATCTTGAGCAATAAGTAATAGGGCTAAAAGAAGTCATTCATACCATATGTACAGAGTAAAAAACGAAACAAAACAAGACATAACAATTATAATAATAAAAAAATAATAATAGTAATAATGAATAAATAAATTTAAAAAAATTAATAAGTCAAAAAAATATATATAAAATAACATATAATGAAACAAAATAAGTAAACTTAACTAACAAATGGAAATAAAACGAAAATAAAGTAAATAAATTCTTGGTCACATTCATATCTATATACATTATTTACATACTGCCCCCGGGAACTCCGAATCGAACCTCTACACCCTGAAATGGATGGAGTAGCACAACATCAGGAGTTCCCAGCGCCTCTCAGTCAGCCGCGTCACCAGTCTAGCCAGTGGAGACTGAGTGAGGGCGCTAGAGCCACATACACTCAGACATGAGTGGAGAAGTTGGCCATTGCCAAAAATCCAGTTGCATATTTATAAGAGTTCTCTCGGCCACTGCCACCTCAACCTACGAGGATGGTTGGTACTAGATAGGGATTGTGTTAGAGGATTAGGAGGAAGAGTAAGTTACTGGTGGAAGGTTGAGAATTTAGATGGGATTAGATCATGGATATAAGGGATATTGAGGTCATGATGTAACTTTTTGTTGGTGACATAATATGGGGCATCGACTATTGTTCTAAAGACTTTAGACTGGAAGGATTGAATACATTTGATATTCGAACATTTTTCTGTTACCCATAGTACGTAGGTCCAAATGTGTTTAAGAATAATCTTGTGAATAAGTAGTTTGTTGTCCGTTAAGAGATGAGATTTATTATTTAGTAGTCTGTATAGCTGGCTGTGCCGTCGATTGAGTTCTTGTCGTTTAAGTCTAGTATGTGGGTTCCATGTCAGTCGTTTGTCTAGGAGGAAGCCAAGGTACTTGACTGTATCAGAAAAGGGAAGAGGAATAGAGGGGAGGGGGAGGTTTTAGTTATGTTAAAATGGTGTCAATAAAGATGTATTATTATTATACCTATTTTTTAAAAATATTTTATTGATATTTACAACTGTACATAAAATATATACAACAAGTAAATGGGCTAATTTACACTTATGGGCGTGATAATGTCTTGTGAAGAAACTACCCAGTGGTAGCACTTCAAAATCATACCTATTATGATTGATTAACGTATACATACAATAGCTTCATACTTATCACAAATATAAACTATTACTAACAAACGATAGTAATTAAATCAAGACAATAGATAAATTTAAAAAGCTTTGAATCGACTGGGCGGTGCTTATTTAAACTAAACTAAAACCAAGAATAAATTTTACCTCTGTTTATTCAGAAGAAGTCGCTAGTTCATCTTGTAAAATTATAATTTACTGTGATGAATTTCTAATGGAACCTTTGAAAAGGAAACTTTCACAGAAATCATTTTATGAAATTCACGCCAGTTTTCAAAAACAAGATCCGGCATCTGCGTTTGATGAATGAATGACTATGAAAATTAACGGAATTAAAGACGATACAGATTAGGAAGTAGCGAGAACAAACAAAGTAAACGAGTAATATACACTAATAAGAAAATGGGTTATTTACTAACAATTTATTACCATGAATTAAAAGTGAAATAAGAAATAAATGTAGTTAACGAAAGTATATAACGGTTAGTAAAATAATACCAGATGCGGGTCTTTTAACATGGCTGAAATATGAGAAGATACAATGTAGATGTTTGATGAATAAATGACCATGAACAATTGAAAGGATAAAAACAAGCAATAAACATTAAAATGCGGTAAGGAAAAGAGTGATAAAAAATGAAGAGGAGAACAAAAGAAAATACATGTGCAATATGTCCAGTGTGAATTAATGGGTATGCTGTGTAAGAAGCAACCCCATATATTTTGGCAGCATTACCAGGAAATAAAGCATTTCTCTCTAGTTCATTTGAAATGTTTATGAATGTTATTTTAGTCATATAAATACACCTCTTATCTTTGTGATGAAACTAGCTGACCCGACAGTGTTCTGCCTTTACTATGAATAACATCATCCGGCCTTGGCAATGCGGAACACGTTAAACGAAATATTTGACCATGAATCTTCAAAGATGAAGAGATAGTGAAGTATGTACTATAGGAAACATCCTATCTAATAAGATGAGGAATTATTAGGTTCCTTTAATTAAAATGATCCATTTCATTCAACTCATTTTATTTTCTTATTGTTTTCTCCCTACGTTTCGGCCTTTTGCCATTTTCAAGGGATCTACAAAATACATTTATTTTAAAACTAAAAGATAAACAACATTATTTTTTACATTATTATAAAGCAATTTACATACCTTTTTATATTCCATCATGCACTCTATATATTGTATAATATATAATTATATATTTTGTTATGTTTGTTTGTTATATAATAATTACATAATAACTATATATATTTTGTCATAATTTAATAAAATAAAACTGTTACAGACTGACCAGCCCTTTCCTGGTTGTTATCATCCACTGGATTAAAGAAATGCATTCCCTCACTCTTAACTATTCATATCAAAACCAATATATACACATATATTGTTTTATATCCTCCTCCTCTAATCAGTCAAGTCCACATTTGTTTTCACAGTTAAAATTTTTATAACAATAATTATAATTATGATATGATAAGAACCAGGACAGGGCTGGTCAGCCTGTAATAGTTTTATTTTTATTTTATTAAATTATGACAAAATATATATTTATATATTACATATAGAGTGCATGATGGAATATAAAAAGGTATGTA
>CM041297.1:21665084-21880084 GCA_023052935.1 Piezodorus guildinii | reverse complement strand
CTGTAATTTATAGAGTTATGTTTAATTTATTAATTTACGCATGGATGGAACTACAGGGCATCATTCTTATATTATCAGTAGCGTTTGTAAAATTTTTTTTTTTTTTTTATTTAAAGAAATTTACAATGTATTATACAATAAAATACATTAAGTAAATGTGCTAATAGATCAAGTGGGCGTGATACAGGCATGTGAAGAAACTACCCACTTCAAAGTTTATTCAGCTAAGAGGTCTCGAGGCCATCGTCTTTTCAGTCGTCTACGAAGATGATCAGGAATAGGAGATGAGAGTTTGCGGAGGAGTGGGCGGGTAATTTGGAATAAAAGGAGGAATATCTAGTTCGGGCTAGATCTGCGTAGGTTGTGAGGACAGTACCAGGATGGATTGGAATATCAGCTGTATATATGGTATAAAGGTCCAGAATACTACCCTGAGGTACACCGGAGGACTGAGGAAATATGGATGAGTAGGAAAGGTTATGACTCATTTTAAAGTTTCTATGAGTGAGGTAGGGTCGGATTAATAAGAAGTACGTAGGAGAGAGGAATTGGCGAAGTTTGTAGAGCAGCCCTGGGTGCCAAACTTGTAAAAAGTAATATTTAAATTTTAATCTTTTAGGGTCCCTAGCCATTTCATTTTTCGTCTTATTTTTTTTTTCAAACAGGGGGAAACATCTAACAATGTATGTTTGACTATTTGTAAAACTTTGTCAGCATTGGTAGATTGGCATAGTCCATTACAAACACGACTTTTACGCATAATTAAAGCTAAATAGAAAGGAAGATGTGTTCTGAGGGTGGAATCTCTTGGCCAAATTTTCTATTTTCCTCTATAAAAATGAATGCATAGTTTATATGTACTTAGTTGCGCTTAACATGCCGAAAAGGCACCTGAAGCTTCCTGGTTCTTTAGTTTAACCTAGCCTTATAAGTGGTGGTAGTTAGCCTAATCAAATGTCTTTCGAATGCGATTATAGCTTAAAAAGACAGCCAACATTTTGGAATTTTAAGGTTGTGTTGATACATTGAGGTTGTTCTGGATGGATTTTCTGCATCTGAGGTCAATTCGAAGCTGGTGAAAGGATTGTAAGGAATTTTGGAAAGACAGGTTCAGGTGATTGGCAAAGATGTTTTATGTTTGGCGGCCCCACACTTCCTTACAAAGTAATCAAAGATTTTCTGTAACGAATGCCATAATAATTCTATCGCATTTCACCTCATAGTACTGGTTTCTTGCCCTATCTTTTAACTTCCCAGCCATGGTATACTTTCATTAGGTGAAAACACATCGAACATCATAGGAAGTACATTTTCGTACAAAAAAGAATATAATGGACTCTACATGCTATGGGCAGAGGCCCACTGACAATAATTTTATTTGGAAAGCTGGAAATTTGAATGAGATATAACATTATATTCATATTAACTCCTGAAATAGTCATTTTATTTTTTTTTTTACCCAAACAATCACTCAAGTGTAAGATTGAATGATAAAAGAGAAGGAACGAAAATCATTACAGTACTTTATGAAGAAGCTATGACAGGAAGTTTATCAAAGGCTCAGCTGAGCAAACTACACGCGGCAATGTTTATTTTGAAGGCTGTGTTTTTACAGGTCGAGTTTCGGTGGCAGCTCAAACAATTACCAAGCCAGCTCATGATGGACGATCATAGCAATCCTTGTAAATACTATTTTCGTTTAATATACAATATCTTCTATTTAATGTTGTCTTAATATTTTTTTAATTTATATTTTATTGAATTTTACAACTGTATATTACATGAATACAATAAGTAAAAGTGATGAATTATAAAAAAAGCGTATAAGGCCTTCGATGTTTATTTAAGTAAGTAGATCCCGAGGCCATCTTCTTTTCAATCGCCTCGGAGGGTTGACAGGAATATGTGAGGTTGATAGGTTGCGGACAAGAGGGTTTATATGAGTTGGGAGTATGGAATTAAAAGTGGTATATCTGGTACGAGAAAGGTCTGCAACAAATGGGATATTAAGGTCGTTATGGATGATTTTATTTGTGACAAAATAAGGAGCATTTAGGATTTTGGATTGTAAGGATTGGATGCGGGAGGAATTAGATGGCTTAGTAGAGTTATTCCCCTTAAAACGGTTATTTTAAAATATAGAGAAAAAATGAAGTGTTCAGGAATCTGGAATTTCTTATTTAGGTCATTTGAAAAAAATACTTTAAAGGAAAGAAATAAAAAAGTAAAAAGGTCTTGTATGAATGTTTATTATTATTTTTAATAATGAGCCTTTATAATCGACCAAGAAAAAAAAATGATGTTTCGAGAATAAACTACCCTGTGGTAGCAGTTCAATGTTTATTTAATTTATGATTTTGCGAGGTCTTTTTAGGCGCTTCGAAAGATTATCGAAAATAGATGGAGATGAAAAAGCACGAACTTGTGATTGGTAGTTAGGATTAAAAAATTTGTATCTATTTCGTGCTAAATATGCACATCTAATTGTATATTTAAGTCTTTATGGATGGTTTCATTAAGAACTAAGTAGGGAGCATTTAGGATTTTGGACGCGAGAGGAATTTAATGGTTTGACATACCTTTAATTCGTTATTTATAAAGCTTTAAGAAATACGTTTATGTATTTTTTTTTCTCAATAGTTTGATCTAACACATCTGTACAATGAAGAGTGTAAATGATTTCACATCACTTACTCAGCAGCCGATAACTACACAGATACTTCGCAACCAAGTCAGTAAACACGAAGCCATTTCACTGCTTGCTCGCTACTCAAACAACTTGCTGCAGACAAGTTCTTTCCTTTGTATGGTAATTCCCGAGCAGGCTGACACGATCGTTACAGCTGATCTTGAAGGCTCATTGTTACTTCATTTGTTTCTTTAATGAACAGCTGTTCTCGAAGTAAATATTTAAATAATTGTACATTTTGATTTTAGCATCTACAACTTGATAGGTGAGCATAACGCTTAGAGGGGAGAAATAGGTTTATTTTTCAGAAGTTAAAGTAGTTTGCTACTGTTAAGATTTTTGTTAATTGTCATGAGTGTAACGAATATACAATTATATAAGCACGTGGTACTGAAAAAAATAATTAATAAACATATTTTGGTAATATTACTTATTAATTATTATTTTAAATTCCGAATGCCCACCTAACATATTTGATTTAACTTCACATTTATTTCCTTCCATTGATTGCTAAACTTTTTAATATTTATATCTTATAAATCTGTCCTAAGTGCATATTTACATTACCGTATATTCATATTTACTCAATACGTTTAACTTTTAAACATAATCATTGTATATCATTATATACATAGGGTGTATATATTTATATACATACATACTTATATACGGAATGCCGAACGTCCGTGGCACTTCGCTCCAAAGGGCACAAAATTGCCACATCCACGAGGAGCTCCAGCTACCCCCAGTGCCTGAGTATATAGGGGTGGAGGCACACCAAGTTCTATGATAGGCTAAAGACCTTTACCAATCCTCTCTTCAGAGATATTGCACCACCACCCAGACCTGGGAGGTGGCAAAGCACTGAAGGAAAGGGTCTGGACTCCTCTGCAGTCTGAATCCATTATATTTTTATAAGCCTGGAAGATGGTCTCTCCCCATCCAGTATTGTTGAGGCGAAAGCTTGCAGTTGGAACCACCACATACAGTGGACTTAGGAATGCTCAACTTGAAATACCTCAAAAGTAGTGTAACTTTTGGATAAGGCCTGTACTGTTGCACCAATTTGTTTTTTGCAACTTTCTTTGTTACTTGAGTGTTAAACAATAAAGAAGATAAGAAAAAAAATGTATATCATTACAACTCTTTCGCAATATAAATGTGAATTAATTCCATTCTCATGTGAAGTTTCTCACCTGAAAAATATTCAGAGTTTGATTGGTTTAAGATATGGATTCCCACATGTCAAGATGAGAATAGGAGATGAGAGAGATATTGATTACTATGTGAACGAGTGATTGGTAATTCAATTTTATAAATATAGAAGATAAATAGATAGATAAACTATGAACTATTGTTTCAAATTTAGAAAATGTCATCCTTCGTAAGAAGTCGTGCGGCACTTTTCAAAAAGGTCCTTAGAGTCACTTATTAATGAGAGGCTAATAACAGGGGCATTAGAAGAGGAGTCATTAAGCAGGAAATTCCCTGAAGTGGGGAAGAAGCACTCAAGCTCAAATAAAGTTCCTCCACTTACCCAAGTTTCAATCACGACCGGATTTGTCTTGATATCGTGTCCGACTTTGAAAACATGCTGGTTTTATCTTTAACTTAAAGATGGCCCATATGTTCAGGCTGAAACGTCTGTTTTGTTTTTTTTTCAATATAAAAATCATTCGTGGACTAACTATAAAATCTCTGACAGCTCCTTACGAGGGATCTCCACCGCCTATTGATTTGAGTGAAGGTGTCATGAATTTTTTTTTAAAACCTGTGATTTCCAGAGAACTAGATATTTTTGATTTTATTAAACACCAACAGTAATAATTATCAACAACGATCATTTTGATTTATACTCTCCAATCTCTTGACGACTTCGTATGTAACATATTTCTCACAATTATAGCTTCGGGAGGACGGAGGTTTAACTTTTATTAATTTTTTTTTTTGTGTAAATATTTACTGTAATATTTTATATGCAAATGTTGTGTGAATGATTCTAAAAATCACTACTACTAATAATGGTTTATCATTAATAATAAAATTATGTATTAATAATTAATATTAATATTAGTAACTTGAATAAGTCTTAAAATGATTACTTTATTGAAGTAAAACAATGTAACAAGCCATTTCTTCCGTCGATCTGGAAACATATGAATTCCTGATAAACGTTTGCAAACGTAGAGAGTATCTAGGTTCAATGATAACAGGAAAAAATGAAATCAAGGAGGAAATAATGTCCCGGTTAAAGAAAGTTGGTATTCGCTGAACCGACTGGTAGGAGCCCGAAAGGTAGGCCGAAGCGTCGATAGGAGGATTGTGTTAAGGATTCTCGGGGGCTTGGGTTTGAACAGTGATCACTGGACGAACTTGTGTTGGCAGTATTTCGTATCAACATCGAACATTCGGGTTCAGTAAGAATATTATTTTTTATTTATTTTTTAAAAATTCTTTTATTGGTATTTACAACTGTACACAGTACAACAAGTAAATGAGCTATTTACAGAACATTTGCTTGGAAAGGTCTTGAGAAGAATCTACCCAGCGGTAGCACTTCAGAGTTTATTTGGTAAGTAGGTCTCGAGGCCACCGTCTTTTCAGACGCGTCGGAGGATTATCGGGAATAGATGCCGATGAGAGGATACGGACAAGCGGGTTTGTATGGGCGAGTAATTTGTAATGAAAGGAGGAGTATCTTTTTAAAGGCAATTTTTACAACGAGTGGGAATTCAGATCTTTATGAATGAGTTTGTTGGTAACAAAGTACGGAGCGTCTAAGATTTGTCGAAGGATTTTGGATTGCAAGGATTGGATGCGGGAGGAATTCGATGGTTTAGTGGAGCCCCATAGCTCTATGCCATAAGTCCAGATAGGTCTAATAATGGTTGCGTAAATGAGTTTTTTGAAGTTTATAGAGAGTTTTGATCGTTTGTCAAGTAAGTGTTTAATAGTCGATATCTACGAGCAGTTTCTTGTCGTTTAAGTCTTGTATGAGGATTCCATGTAAGACGTTTGTCAAGATGAAGTCCAAGGTATCATATTTGTTCTACAGTGATGAGTGGGGTAAGAATATTATTATTATTATAAAATTTAAAAAAACAAACAATAATAATAAGCAGTTGTAGTATTGAAATATATTATGACTACTCACTCGGCGGAGGTGTTGTACTTGGCGGCTAGAGACCTCATGAAGTCGGAGTAGGCCCTGGCGGGACTGCCCCTGGGCGGGGTGCAGGAGGAGGAGGGTGTGCCGGACCTGGAGGACCCGCTCTCGGCACCGGGGCCCCCAGAGCTGCCCGGGCTCAACCGCTCCGCCTTCACTCCACCGTCCACCGTCGTCATCTTGTCTCCGCTCTCACCTGAAATAACAAAATAATATATTAATAAACACATAATTAATTAGCATGGGTCAATCCATTCCAAATCCTCAAGACCTTACCGCTCGACATTTTTGATATTCATGATTTTTTGACCAGTTATACTCGTACTCTATCTTTTCCAAAATATAAAACCTTAACACGTTCACGCCGGCTTGACTGTTCCGTGGGGCGGGATAACCCCGCAGTGGGTCATACTTGTCTGTTCCATGGGCGGGATTACCCACCGGTGGGTCACACTTAACTATCCTGTTGTGCGACGTACATCACAGTTGAGTCTCTTGTTTTTAGAAAATAAGTTTAATTCACTTTTTCTCAACATTAGATGTTGTAGGCATTAACAAGCATAAGGGTTCATTTATTAAATATTTTATAACTTTCAACATGCTCCCTCAAAAGACTCTTATCGGTTAATTTAATTTGATTACTCTTCTTAAATAATTTTATTTCTTTTCATAATTTTATCCCCATGGATAAAAATATAATATATAATATAAAAATTATATTTAATAATACAAGTATCTTTTCCAAGTAATTTCATAATTACTCCTTCAAGTCATATGTGTATGTCAAAACTGTTATCAAAACAATATCGCATTAAAAACGTTAGAACTAACAACAGAGTCGCCCCAAGAAGCGTAAGTAGCTAAGACAGTCCCATGAAGTGAGTACCCGAAAAATTAGGATAGAGAGTAGAGGAAACCTGACTTTTTTTTTTACTTCAATAGCAATTGGCCTTGATACAATTATAATTTCTACGATATACTGACTTCAAAACCCCTTCATTGGTTGTATTGATAAATATTTTACCCTATTTATTCAACAAAAAAAAGATCCTTAACAAGGGTAAATTATCAGGAATAACGGAAATAATGAGGGAGAGAATATGAGATAGCGAGGATTTGCGATGAAACAGTCAGCGTGACCTCCGCCAGTCAGCGGAAGATCTTTCAAGTCAAAAGTCATTCGCGTCGATTGCGTCCTCTAATCGCCACTCGCAACTTGCCAGTCCTAGTTTTTCGCTCTCTAACGGATATTTTATCGTATTAAAACACTTCTTTTTTTTTAAATTATATTATTATTACTTGCTGGTTGAACCGACAGAACTATGCCTTAGTGAAATCGATCAAGCTGGACACGCGCGATGGTATGTCAAGGGAAAAGGCGATTAATTTGTATATATTTATTTCTCTTTTTTTCTTTCATAAAATCCTTCTACTGACTAGTATAAGCATAACAAAAAAAGAATAAGAGGCGATTCATTTTTACACACACATATTATTATTACCTTTAAAATATTAAATACTATCTACCAAAGTAACTTTCCTCTTTTTTTCTTTCATAAGCTCCTTCTTTTGACTGATATAAACATAACAAAAAAATAATTTGAGAAATCGGTCAAGCGATGACCAAGGATAAAGGCGATTCATTTATATAGATAGATAGATAGGTATATAGATTAACCATACATTAACTTAATAGCAGGAAGATAATAAACAGTTCGGTACAAGGTTTTTTTCTTTTAAGTCGTGAAAATATAAATAACAATCTAGTGAAAAGTGTGAATTTTATAATATATAAATTGAAAAAATATATTTAAGAAAAAAAACAATAATCTACAGTAAAATATAAACCTAGAAAAAATATTATTTATCTATTTAAAAACATTTTAACCTTATTTTCATAAAAAATATGGCTTAAGCCTATTCTTCCGAACAATAGTAAATTTAAAAGATAATTCTATTTCAGTAATAAAATATAATTAATTAAATATTATAAAATACAATGTTTAAATCGATAATAAGTTTGCTAAACAAATAAACTCTCCTGCAATATTAACCATTATTTTATTCGAAATCAACTATATTTTTAAATACTTTAATTATAATAAATTGGTTAGACGTACCAGCTGTATGAGTATTTTACTCGGAGACCTTAATGTGCAAGCGAAATTTTCAGTCCGACTTATTGAATTACTTATATTATATTTATATATTATAATTAATTATTTCACATCAGATCGTCGCGATTTTCTTATTTGATTGATTAAAAGTTAAACCAACTTGCTGGCCGTGGATTAGATTACCTAAAATGCTGAAACCTAATCACTTAATGCCCAGCTAAAAGAAATCATTTTAAGCCAAAGTTAGAATGAGAGCTGCTCGGTTAAAGAAATATTGTATATTTAATAAGAGTTTGGGTGAGCTAAAAGTCACGAAAACGTGAGAGAATGCTTAGTAACCAGCGCGAGCATTTAGCACTTCGGTAGCTGTCGCAGAGCGATAACTCAAAACGAGGTCTGTTGGAACCTCGTAATACAAAATATTTCATAGATGAAAAAAAATGTAATCTAACAAATATTGACTAATTTAGGTTAAGTGCGTATTCCACTTTAGAACTGTATTACATAATATGTAATACATTTATCATCCTGGGAGATAATTGGTTGCAAGTACATATTTTTTTTTAGCTTACATTACAAGCAATGAAAACAAAAGTTTTTGAGAATAACCGTTAGTTTAAAGATATTGATCAAACAAACAGAAGAAAGGGATATAACTACAAAGCTTATTCTGCAATGACTTGAGTTTGGTTAGAATGTATCAATATAATAGGTATCTGATTGTAATTGATACTGTTATAGACTTGTATCTATTTCTTAAATAACAGGTATTTTATACCAGTGAGGGACCACAGTAAGGTTTATGTTTATTAACTTTACTTATTTCTTTAGTTAGTCATAGAAAATCTTCGGATGTTTATAGATAGATATTTTCATCAAACAATATTCTTTTATTTAAGATGTGTTCATAACATTTTTTTTTTATTTTTTTTTTTTTTGCATTTATTTTCTTAATATAAATTTGTAATAATTCATTAGAAAATTAGTTGCAATGCAATATTCATAACGCAATGGCTAATTACAAATTAATCCTTATTTAATTTATCATAATCCTGTAATTGTTGAATTTGTGCTAAACTTTTTTCTTTTCTTTTTTATATAACATTATTTGCTGTATAAATTTAATATATTGGATATCTGCATAATAGTTGTTAATATTTCTGGTATCTATCAGTTAATAGTCTTGACATTACATATCCTATGTTCTTAAAATTTTCAGGAATATAATCGTTGTAATTGGTTTACATATTATTTTTTTATAGTTAATTTTATGTAGGGTGACTAACCGGAAAATAAGGCTCAATTAGAATAGGGATCTTTAACGAGTACCTTACATCCAACAGGTTCAAGACCTCCATCTTACGAAGGACGGCATAACCGAGGATTTTTTTTTAGACTCGATTAAAAATCCAAAGGATTTTTCGCGTTTAAACCTTGGGTATTTTTTATAGACATGTTAATTATTAGTTTTGTATAGCTGCGGTTTAGAATTCAATGGCTTGTCTAGTGGATAGGGCACTAGTTTAATATTCTACAGGTTTTGTGTTCAAACTACAACAGTGCCATAATAATTATATAATGTTTATTTAGCCTTGGGGACACCCTGGTGTAGGGACTACTTCATTATGCATAGCCTCTATTAAGTGGGTACCCAAAGGTAAAAAAAACCTGGCGACTGAGTACATTGCACGGTCGTCTACCAAGAGATAGAAATGCTTTATTTTATAAAAAAAAAACCTTGCAGCTCACTGTATTGTATCGTACCTTTACACAGGACGGACATTTTGTATTCCTTTTTTTTCTGTGGTAAATTATAACAATTTCTTATTTTATTTTGTTGATATCGACAAACAGTTGTTATCCTTAGTACCTTTACATTTACGTATAATAAATTTAAAGTGAATGGTATGACTTTATATATGTACTGAAACCTTACAGGTACAGGTAAAGGTTTTTTAAAAATATATTTTATGTATAGTAGTTTCCAATATTTGTTTATGTTATAATCCATTAAGGCAATACATACTATACTAATTTTAATAATTATGCATAGCTAATGATAGCATATAAAGGATGACCCAAAAGTTCATTTCCGACACAACGGTCAGTATTTTCTCCTTTCAACAAAACAAACAGTAAAAACGGTACCTGATCCTTCGTACCGCTAGATGGCATCCTACAGCGCCTTATCCGACACTACTCCCCACTCTTCCGTTGACTAAATTAATCATCAGAGTCGAGGATAGCCGCGATTAATCAGCCTTACGATTGAAATTACAGCCTCGGTTATCGGCGTCCTTGGAAAACGTAAAGAGAACCCACTGTATGCAAATCCGCTTCGGAGGCCTATTTACTTTCATCCGCTAATAATTTAATCATTTCTCATGGAGTAACAATAACAGCTTTATTGTTCCAGACGTGATATTGTTCTCATTATTTTAATATTTTATTTATTCATATCATGTCTGGTTATTAATATTATATAGTTTTTTTTTTCTTCAAAGATATCTTTGTTTTTGTTTTGTTTTCTTCTTTCTATTGCTTCTACCCCAAAGGGTCATTGGCATGATTTGAAAATTGCACTTCACCGTAATAATTCATTCCTGTTAAGGAATTTAAACAATTTCTCTGCTAGCTTTTCTTTATCTTCAAAAATTTCTGGTATACTTCCCGATGAATTTAATTTTGATCGACTTGGTTCAAATAGGGGACACTCAAGTGGCACGTGTTTGACTGTAACGTGTTGTTACAATGTTCACATGTTGGAGCCCCCAGATCTCTGAGGAGATAGCCATGGTTGAAGAGACAGTGTCCCTTCGAAGTCGGCAAAGTATCGTTTCTTCCCTCCTTGATTTTCCTGAACAGGTGCTGGTGGTCTAGTTTTTGATGTTTTAAAAATACTTCATACATAAACCTCATTTTGGAGAGTGGGGTTGCGAAAAGGTTTACGCGCGGTGTTGTGCTGTGCGTTGCGAGTTCGAGTCTCGGTGCTAGAAGCCTTTTATTTAATCCCCGCCCTCTCCACCTGGCCTGAGAAAACCCCGTATAGCCGATCGAAGACGCTGTATGCAATAGACAGGACAGACTAAAGTAGGATCCTTGAACATGGTAAACGGCTGAAACGTTGGAGAGAAAAAATAAGCAAAAAAATTGTTGAATGAAAAATATGGATCAGGTGTTTTATTTTAAAAGAACCTAAAAATAAATTTATTCAATATCATAAACATACATATAGAATAAAAAAAAAAATATTTTATTTAAAATCTTTAGGTTTTCGACAGTATATTATACATAATATTACTATTTTCTCCTTTGGTTGGTTTGTCAATCAAATTTTTTGAACTCTTATAGGTAGATGGATTACGAATAAGTGGGTTTGTGTGGGCAGGGGACTTAACAACGAAAAGATGTATATCTATTTCGGGCTGAACTTTAACCGACAATATATTTAGGTCATTATGGATGATTTGATTTGTGACAAAACAAGGAGCATTCAGGATTTTTCGAGAATTTTGGATCGTAAAGATTGGATTCGGGAAGTGTATTGGTTGAAGTAGATGAATGCATTGGACTTTCAACCTCTTAAAAAAAACAAAAAAACAAAAAAAAAAAAACAATCATAAGCGACTTAATTCACTAGAATGTGAGAGTTGAAGTCGCATGAAATACTACCCGTCAATAATCTTTTCCGACAGGTCAGACGAATTTGATTTTCTAAAGGAAACAGTTGCATTGTGTATCAAAGCCTACGATAGTCATATAATGCATGAAATACTTAATAGTTAGAAAATGTACAACATAAGAAACATGTTAAGGAGTCACTTAGGTAACTCCGAGGTGTCAGTGATAATCCGATTCAGGCTCGCCTTTCCCATTACATACTTTCTCTCTTGACAAATATGAGGAAAACACTCTTACGTTTGTTAGTGTCATTAAGAGGGAAATCGGGGCTATTAAACTTATTTCTAAGTTGCTAAGCTCTTGTTGGAAAATCGTCCAAGACAGGTTAAGTTACAATAATGAGAAACAAGTCGTGTTCGTGCGTGAACATTAGATTTATTTTTTCATGAATGTTATAGAACCTACTTTATCTCTTGTTCTGCTTAATTTACAATAAATTATCGCTAATTCAAAAACATTAAAAATTTATTATTTATTATTTAGTTGCTCGTCGTTTTCATCGATCCTTACTAGACAGACGCTTAAACTTTCTTCTTAACTACAAACGGACTATTTACATTACTATCATAAAGCCAATGTTGACAGAAGTTGAGCTTTGATAAATTAACTAAACCGTCAAATACTTCTACCTTATCCTTAAAATTCAAATTCATTCATAATGTATATTTGTATATAAATGGTTGAGTGTTATTAAAAAAAAAAAAAAAATCATCGAAATATACAATTTAAAATAATTCGATAAACAACTAAAGAGAAAAGAGAAAAAATATTTTCTTAAATGTAATTTTAGGTTTTTGAACATCAAGACAGTAATATAGATTTTAGAAAAAATAATCTTACATACAAATTTGTGAACGGTAATGTAAATTGAGGAATAGGGCTTAAACTTATTATTGACTTACAATTTTATGTTGTTATATTTATTTGATTTTTTGTTTATTTATTTAACGTCACTTTATGCTACTATGGCTAATCGGACGATGCTACAGTGGGAGTCCTAAATTTTGCCTATCTAGGTTTTATTAGGATAGGGATCTTTAACGAGTACCTGACGTTGCACAGGCTCGGGACCACCTTTAAACGTTCCCTCCGAAGGACGGCGTAACTAAGGATTTTTTTACTCCCATTAAAAAATCCTAGGACCACCTGCGGGTTTGAACCCGTGACCTTTAGCATGGGAGGTTTATTTGATTTGATTTAAATTTTGATTTGAGTCTTATTTATTTGATTTAAATTAACTTTAAACTTTTTAATAGTTCTTAAATTGATTTTGGCAGCCGACTTAAGAGAAAGTCGTGTGTTGCTTGAACGACACACAGTGGGCTAAATCACCAATTTAGGTGGACAAAAGTCAAGTCAAAAGTTTGGAATTTTCCAGTGCTTCACCTTTTTATTACTATTTGGCAAGACCCTTAATACTATATTTCCCACGATACCGTGTTTGTTTACAAATAAATAGTAAATGAATGAATCATTCCTGTTCACACAAGTGCCTAATAACCAACAGTGGGATTATTTTTATTCGATGGTCATTTATTCTGTTTAAGGCGTATTTAAGACATTATATTTCCAAACTCGTTATTGAATATAAATAGCAATCTCACCTGTAGAGTTAATTTAGCAATTTGTAAATGTATGTACCTATTCAATAACAAAAAACTATATAATCCCCAAGTTACCCCAAGGATTTGTTTTACCAATCCTTCTAGTCTTTAGACATTACAAAGAATTTATGCGATTTTTTGCGTTTTGGGTAATACATCATTTTTTTTCAGACACAACACAACGAATCAAAAAATTTACAATCTATAATTTCAAGAATTTCCTAAACCATATAAAACACATCTATTAGCAGATTTTAGCAACTCCGAGTAATAATTAGATTTTATTTATTGTTTTTCCTGTATTCTGGGACTTCAAACGTAAAATATAGGGGAATTTTAGATTTTAGCAAATAAATTTGATGTTGACCACGGTGCGTTCGCTAATCGTGTCAAAAAATTAATTAGTTCTTATAATTTTTTTAAATATTTTTTTCCGTAATCTGGGACCCCAAAGGTTAAATATCGACAAGTTTCAGAATTTTGTCCACCTAAATCGGTCATATTGCCCACTGTGCGACAGTTACATTATTTGGATATTGTGCAAACGAAAGTACTAAATCTCAATTAGTGGGAGAAGGAGGGTTAAAATTTGGGGTATATGTATTTTTTTATGTAAATAAAAAAATATTTTCGTAAAAAACATAAAATTTTGGAGAGGGTCATTCTAATCAAGTAGTGTTATGAAATATACTTTAGGACCTATTTTAATACCTGCCAAAAATATAACAAAAATCATAAAAATCGGTCGTCCCGTTTCAGAGGAGTGCTACCACCAACACCATGAAACAAGATTTTTATATATATATATGTACATGTGTATATATATACATATACTTACACAGAGTGACCATGATCTAAGAACGAACAGTCTAAAAGGAGCAGAGCAGGACTACAAGAGGCTAGAGGTCAGAGTAGCGAGGGTCACGGCTGAGGTCGCAGGTCACATTCCTCCTCCTGTCAGCCCCACTTTTTCTCTTTAGTTCACTCACAACTTCAGTATTATTTAGAAGTAACTTACTATATATAAATATGAATATAGTACATATGTACTTACGTATTTAATATATAATGTAATGTATAAAGCAGAGCTATTAATACATCATCATTAATACGAGTAATTATTTTATTTTCCCTTAGCTATATATTACGTTTTCTTATCCTTTAACTACTCATAGAACTAAAACTTTTGATCGTTTCTTTATTAATTGCTCGCTCTTATACCCTCTGGAATTCTTTCCCAACCCGTATCCGTCATGCTGCTTATTTATCCTCATTAAAATTCCAACTTTATCAATACCTTCTATCATCCTAAATCAGCAAGCGATTGTGATATTTCATTTCTAGATATGAGCCGTTCATTTTGAATGTGGCCTAACACCATTTATACTTAATTACGATATGTATAATTAATAATGTCCCGACGCAGTGATGATAGTAATTTTATATAATTAGTCCACCCCCTATGTTACCCTCAGTTAGTGGACTACTGCAGTGAATAAAAAAAAGTAAGTTTAATTAATGCAGGTAAACAAAATTTAATTAAATGATAAATATTTCAATTCAAGTATAAATGGCCACTTTAAAAATAAACTGCCCATATAAAACATCGAATAAATAAAAAAAAAAACTGTTTACTGTCTAAATTTAATTTTGTTTTAAATATATTTATTGTTCATTTTGTTGAACATAAGATTTAATTTTTCAGAAGAAAAAATTCAAATGATTATTTTTTTTATTATTTTTTTTTTTTTTTGTATAATATAATGTCTTCTTATTTCACCATTGTAAATATAATTCATTGTGTTTCCTTTCTCTGTCAATCGTACATAATTGTTATTCGTAATGGACCCAGTATATTCCTAAAATTTATAAAAAAAATGTATGACCTTTAATATCAAGTAGATTTTGTTCTAATGGAAATAGTCTGACAGGGCTAAGGTGCCCACAATTTACATTTTCTTTCTTTAAAGTTTCTTTATTTTTGTAGAATCTATAAAAATAACCACATATTTTCTAGGCATTGATTAAGTTGAACGAATTAGATATACAACGTATTAGATATAAGGAGATAAGAAGAATTATATTTTTGAAGGTAATTTTTTTCCGGAAATAATAAGATGTATAATATAAGCTTGGAAAGCTTAGGAATTTAAGAAAAAAATGTCATTTTGCATAAATGTTTGTATAATATATATCTAATGAAAAGTGGAAAAAAGCAAATAAAACTAAGTATTCTTTTGGAGATAATAAGTTCTTTTGTTAGATTATTTTATGTAAAATAAAAGTTCTTCAATCATATAAAAGTTCTTAAATTTATTTTAATAACAACCTAGGAAGGGGTGCTGCTGGGCACATTTCTTCCTCATGCCTACCATGCCTGATCTTAATTTTTACCGCACATTTGCTGACTGTCTGATACATTCTGACCGGCGTGAATATAGATATGAAGAGAGAAAAAAAAAATTAATAACAATGTTAATTAAAGTCGTGTTATTGTTAAGCATATGTCTTTGGAAAAAACATCTGAAATATTTTTTAAATTTGAAATTTGAGTAGAAAAAGGAAACAAAAAATCCTAAATCAAAAGTAGTCAATAATCAATACTATTTCTTGTTATAGTTACTACTAAGATTTATGTTCTTAATAAAAACATAATGAGAAATAATTTTAATAATTCATTTGTACACGAATACAAGTACAAAGATCTAATTTGCTGTATATTTACCATAAATGTGGAATGCATAATACAATATAAATATTGTTATTATGATTATTTGTTGTTAATAAATTAAGAGCTCTTATCGTGTTCTGATAGGACTGTAAGGACTCAAAGTCATTGTTTTATTTATTAATCATTTTGTTTCTATTCATTAATAGTAGCAATGAATTAATCAAAAGTAGTTAATAATCAAATTTATTTCTTGTTATAGTTACAACTAATTATAAATAATTTTAAAGCACCTCCGTCTACGGTTTTATCTAACCTCATAATAAAAACATAATTGGGAATCATTTTTTTAATATAGCTTTACTATACTGTATATTTATTATCAATGTGAAACACAAAATACAATATAAATATTCTTATTATAATAATTTGTTTTAAATAGATTAAGAGCTAATTTCGAATACCAATAATGGGACTGCCCTTAAAGTAATTGTTTTATTTATTAAATATTTGCTCTTTTCATTATTAGAAGCATTGTAGTAAAGGCATTTTTGTCGAATAAAATAAATAATTCTATTAGCCATGTCAATGTATCAAAATACATAAATATATGGAACATTACATTTAAATTTAATAAAGTTTTACTTTCACTTACATATATGAAATATATACGTAGTAAGGGGAAGTATTGCGATCGTGAAAAGTGCTACTTTATACAGTGTATTTTGCACCTTTTTATAATTTTCACATTAAAGGCTCTAACGATTTTGATTAAACTTCCTAATGGATTTAAAATTTAATGGGCTTTAATATAATGTAGGTTTAATTTTAATTGAAACAGTCTGACAGGGCGGTGTAGGTGCTTATTTTTTTTTTTCAATTTTCTTCTTTCTAAAGTACCTTTCATTTTAAAGATTCGAAAAAAATACCCATGACATCGTGTCAGCATTGACAAAAAACGGGTAAATATATAAGTTGAACGATTTTTTTAGCTTACAAAAAGAGAAAATATATTTTTTTAATGCAATTTTTTGTTTTTGAATAGTAATATATATATATGTATAATATACTATTGGAAAGCTAAAGATTTTAGAAAGCCAATAAAACTGACTGATTCTTCTAGATAATAATATAATAGATTATTTAATAAATCACATGTTTATACATACATAAATCACAAGGAAGCTTAATTTCATTAATTCTTTAACAATTTATTTCCATCTCTTTAATCTATTTAAAAAATATAAAATTGATTTGATTGACAACGGTGGTAAGTGAAAGTCGTGTGTTACGCACAATAGATTTTTTTTTAAATTACCGAACACATTTTGATTAATCAGTTAGGAATTTGGAAAAAGTATTAAAAAAGTTATTTATCCTTAATAAGTAATTTCTTCTACTATATTCATAATATTTATATAGAGAAAGATACCTGAAGGTAGATAGGAGGAAACTGTACCCGACTTTCCAAATTGGTCCAAAGGTCCCGTACCCGAGGTTTTCGGAACGCCAGAACTTTGCTTCTTGAGGACGTTGAATTGACCTCTGCTGAACTTCTTGTACCAGCGCTGGGCAGATCTCTCCCTGATCGCTTTTAATCCTTCGATCTGACAAATTTTCCTAGTCGCCTCCGCGGCCCGAAGTCCCCGTTTCCAGTAATGTTTCAAAAGTACGAGAACTTCGTAATCAATGGTCATATTGAAAGGGCGGAGGTTAAAGGTGAACTGAAAGGATTTACCGGCTAAGTACTGATATCGACTCGAGCTTGAAATAATTCCACTCCCAGTTCGAAGATAATCAGCAAAGGTTAGAGTTCAGTATGAGACTTATAACCGTCCCTTTTCTCTTGTTTATTATTACTTTATATACATAAATAAATATATATTCTTAATATAATTTTCTAAGGATGTTCAGTTTTTATAGAATATAATTAATATACAACTATATTAACCCGACGATTTTATATATAATTTATAGGTACATATTAATTGGCTGGACTTGAAAACTTATATTATCCACAGTCGAGTACTATTTAATTTTTTTTTTTTTTTTTTTTTTTTTTTTATAGGGAAAGTAATTGTTGATAATCCTAACCATAAAACAATAAAAAATTTAATTCCTAATAAAAAAAATTACGTTTCTTGAATATTTTATTATTTATTTTTTTTACTGATAGGGCATGGATATAGGAATATAGAAACATAAAAAAAAAAACACGTAAAAATACAGTTTTATATTTATTTACTCAGCTTCAATATCCTCAAAAACATGTATTTTTCATATTTCAATACAACATACAACCGGAAGAAAATTTTAGTTTAAAATATATTGTAGTGTTTCTCGTAAATTTCACGATCTTAGGTTTTAAGGATAGAATATTAATATAAAAATATAATCTTAAAAATTAGACCACATACGAGCATAACTGATTCAGAACCTTCTACTAGAACACGGCCAGAAAAATAACAGAGACTGATGACTTGATTGTAATCTTGTTGTGATTAATTTATTTTATTTGTATTTATTTATTTTTGTTTAAATCCTGGATTGTATAATTAACATATTTTATGTTAGATTTTATTTTGTATAATTAACATATTTTCCATGTGTTATTTCTCTTCTCATTTTCTTATATTTATTGTTTGAAACATTGTAAAATGCTGCAAACTTAATAATATTTATAAATACAAAGTATTACTATGTGTAGTGTGCCAACGTAATAGGCATGGAACATGTAACTATTAATTAATAAACTCTTCCTCTTTGGGGTTACCATAGGAGGGAAAGATATAAAAAAATAAAATAGTAAATATATATGTATATATATAAAAACAGAGGATAACAACCATTATTCTAGAACTTCTCATCTTGCCTATCGCTACCTCCGGAACTCGTATCGCCTTACCATAAAGGCAATTACCCCTAATTGTCCTGATACAGCTGTTGAGTGAATCAATGAGCAGGGCGCTGATTATGCTAACGAGGGTTTGAAACTTTTCGACACGGGACATTACTTAAGGAGGAGGTGAGTCGGGAGCGTGAGGGAGCAATATACCAGCCTCTATCTGCCTAGGTTCTATTCCCGGCTGGGTGGGCTAAAACAAACATAGTAACTACTGCTTAGCTTAACTGACACTCATCAGTCAGTACTTACGGCTGTGCAACACGGCGAGAGAACAAGCAGGTGAAAAATCGTGAGCTTTGGTGAATATCATGCACTCTCACACACTATCAACATATTATAGTAAATATTCAATTACCATGCTGTTTATAATGTTTATATTTCTATTTTATTTTCCTAAAGAACATGAAGCAGAAAGACACAAAATGTAAATAAATGTAATTTAATAGATAATAAACAAAAAAGTCTTGATAGTGGGGACAAAAACCCGAAACGTCGAAGAATAGTGAACAGTTGTATAGTTAGTTATACAAATAAAGATAAGTATGAATAATCTCGTCAAAACAGTACTTTTAATGAAGTTTCTTAACAACTGTCTGCCTCACTCCTAAAAATGAAAATTAATCTGAGCACATGATTTTTTTACACTCCTGAGGAGCGTTGACCTTCAATGCTTTGCAAAGTCTAATGGTTTAATGTCTAATTTTACCTACAAAAAATTCATCAAAATCGGTGAGTCACATTTGGGACGGACCCTCTCCTTGTTAGTTTCTCTTTTAGTTTTGGAATATTAGGAAAAAAGTGAATAAAGTAGTTTAAAGCGTTTGTTGAGCATCTTTCGATTCATTTTTACGTGTGGACCCCAAGTCATTCTTCTGTCAAATTTGAGTCAGAGATCTATATCTGTGTGTACTATACTGTGTCCGTCTGGGGAATAGGGTTGTTCTCGATAAATACTGGAGGGGTAAAGCCTTTTTGATGATAAACTTTGGGAAGTCATCGTTTGACGAATTTCTCTTATGTAAACTATGGAAAGCTTTAGTTAATAATTTATTTATTTTATCAGTTTAGGAAGCGCCGAGGTCTAGTGAATAGAGCGCTGGTCGACTATTCTCGGGGTCCTAGGTTCGAATCCCGGCTATGACAACATTATTTATTCTGTTAATTCAGCTAGGCTGCAACCCTAGGGTATGGAGACCCTCCTGGGGCCGACCCAGCCTCTTTAAAGTGGTCAAGGTCTAATCACCTGATAGAACTGCCATTGGCCTAAAAACAGTACGAATCTCTATATGTACTGAGCCCAAGACCTTTCATGGCTTATAGGGGTACAGGTTTTTTATTTTATCGATAATAATTTAAAGCGATTTAATCATAAAGTTCTCGCTTTGCACTTTCCGTTCTGTCTAAGATCACTATCACCGTGGATTATTCAGATTGAGGATTGTATTTGAATACCGAGGAGAGGGACGGAGCGACTAACTCCACTAATCATAGACACGTGCTCACTAATGAACCCACAACCACTAGCTACATCTTTAGTGCTTGTTATCCCGTCACTTTGGTAGCATCATGCCTATCCTTTAGCCTGTCTATGGCTCTTAAGTCTTAGCCTGATGGATAATTAATTATGCAAAAGGAATCGTAGTCCGAGGAGTCCAAGGACACGGCCTACCGGTTGTAAAGCTGTGTATTCGTCTAACACCGTCGATTAATTACCTCAATTCAGATACAGAAGCCATGCAACGAGATTGGTCACTCATTTATCTTATGTTTCTGGAACTCGCATCGTGAACTATCGATCTACACACTTCCCCTTTTAAAATAAATTGATAATATATGTAGACATAAATTTTCAATTTACATACATTGCTGTAAGCATCTAAGAAACAGAGTCCAGAAATTATTAGGTTTAGTACGAACCATATACACTCACTCCAAAACGTTATCATACAGCCAAATATAACTGGATCAATGCAAATAAAGAAAATAGAAAAAATTGCAACGTTTGACATTCCATCTGGCTCAAAAATAATAAATTTGGATTCGTCAGAGTACATAACCCTTTACAAGAAATAGTTGGGTTTATTTACTAACTCCTTGGCAAATTGCAGCCGCTTCTTACCGTTCAGTATGGGAACTTTTTTGACCTATCATTAACAAATGACATTCTGCCTCGTTTGATAATAATGTTGAATAATAATAATAATAATAGGCTTAGCGAACCCGAAGGTTCGATGCCGATACCACCAAATTCCGCCTACACAGACTCGTTCAATGCTCACCATTCAAGACCAAGCTCCCGAGATCAGCCTTAACGCAATCCTCCCATCTCCGCTTCGGCCTACCTTTCGGACGCCTACCAGTCGGATCAGCAAATACCAACTTTCTCGGAATCCGCTCGTCATCGAGCCCAACAACTTTACTCGCCCATTTGAGTCTCCGCGATGCAATCAGCTCAATTATATTCACAGGATAAAAGTTCCGCAATTCCGCGTTATGCAACCTTCTAAACTCCCCAGTGGCCTCATCTCTCTTTGGACCAAATATTTTACGCAATACCTTATTTTCGAAAACCTTAAGCCGTTGTTCATCCTTTAAAGTAAGCGGCCACGTTTCACATC
Source organism: Piezodorus guildinii (assembly GCA_023052935.1). Classification (NCBI taxonomy): domain Eukaryota; kingdom Metazoa; phylum Arthropoda; class Insecta; order Hemiptera; family Pentatomidae; genus Piezodorus; species Piezodorus guildinii. The sequence goes on along the minus strand of CM041297.1, from coordinate 21,858,636 downwards.
TGTAAAGAACCGTTGGAAGAATAATAGTTTTATAAATTCTAATCTTTAAGTTTTTAGATAGAAGCTGCTTTAAGTAACTTAGCAACTGAATAATAACACGCATTTCCCACCTTTAACCGGGACTTTATTTCTTCCTGGATTTCATTTTTTCTAGTTATAATTGAACCTAAATACTTGAATTTCTCTACGTGTTCAAAAGTATGACCTGATACATCAATATCACCAAGATCGACACCGTTTCTGCGACTAATCATATACTTCGTTTTATCGGTATTTAATTCGAGTCCTATTTCTTTACCGGTTTTTATTAACACACTTGTATTTAGTTGTATGGTTTCCGCGTCTTCACCTAGCAGTACCAGATCATCGGCATACCCCAAAACCGGAATCTTGTCACCCATATTTAAGCCTTTCTCGGTACACAATTAATGTTGAAATGAAAATAAATAAATCTGTTATTTATCTAATACTAGTATTTATAATCTGTACATAAGGAAATTTTTAAGTTGAAAATAAATAGCCCTGCGAATTAATAGCATGCTGTATGGAAACTTTTTTGAGTTAGATAGCCAAGAATGAATTCTGCTAGTAGTTATTTCATTATACTCGTATATATCATCGGATTCATTTTTATTATTGAATATATAATAGTTGAATATGAAGGACTAAAGTAAAAACTGTTTAAAAAAGAAAAATATTTTTTCACTATTTTATCATATATTTTTTTACCGCTAACCGAACCATCTCGTCCTTCGGATATAGTTTTATACATAACTTTATTCTTGTTTTTTTATTAGAAAAATTCATCTGTTGTTTAGTGGCTTGAACAACAGCCTTCTACAATGCCCAAGATCGTGGGTTCATACCAGGCACAAAGTAAAAAATCCTATGCCATGCCTTCCTTCGGAAGACACGTATAATGGTAGCCTCTATCTGTGCGATGTCACGTACTTCTTAAAGATATCCATCCTTACTAAACCATGATAGGAAAAATTAAGTAAACCCTCTGCAGTATCGACCGGTTAGCCACAGAAGCATAGAAATGACGTCAAATGCACAAACAAAAATTGAATGCACTATCTTTCTTTATCTTCATTGATCGTCGGATTTCAGTTACCGATTATAGTTTCGTTTTATGATAGTTTTGAAACGAAATATCGATTTCCGTGTATTGGTACGTCTGTGTATATTGTTAAATAGTAATTTATTCACTAATTCTAAATTCTCTAAGGAAAGTAAATTACAAATAGTACTGATATTATTCAAAAATAAACAAATAGATATGATAAATAATACACAGTGATATCTTTATGAGATATTTCACGCTTATTCATAAATCAATTATTGATAACAATCCATCTATAAACAATGGGTATGAACTGTCTGTGGCATTTTGAATTTCAGACATTATGTTAGTTTATTAATTTCAATAATGAACCTTTGTAATTGACCAAAAAAGAAAAAAAAAAATACTCCACTCCTAAAATTTTAGGTCTTACGTTGAAGATACGTAGAACCCGGACAACGTATTTTAAAAAATCTATTTATTCGCCGTCCGCGGCTATTCTCCGAAATTACTGGACTGATTTTTTCCTAAATTTGGCTCAAAAATGATTCCAACACCTCGATGTTGATATAAACCGATGAGTTTTTAAATAACGGCCGATTATTAATGTTTTAATTCAATAACTAAGCTTTTACTTTCTATTACCTATATATGAAATATATAGTAAGGGAAAATATTGCGATCGTGAAAATTTTCGAATTCCAGTTTTCAACGGAAATACACGTTTTAGGGTCCTCTGAGTCCAAATAACATAGTCCCCAAAAAAGGTCTGTGTGTCTGTGTATCCGTGTGTGTGTGTGTGCGTGGTACAGCGCGAAAACGGAAAGTCATATGAAACTGAAATTTTACATTTAAGGTAACTAACTATACGCCCGAGATGTTACAGCAACTTTTTCATCATAATCAGGTAACTAGAAGAGCCACTTTATACCATGCATTTTGCACCTTTTTACGATTTTATAATTAATTACAAATTTTATAAAAAATAAATTTGTTAAGTAGATTTTTTCTTTATTTACCTTTGAAAGTTAAAGTATTTTGTTTTTCAGCGGATACTGTATTTGATACTGATTGTGGACTATATTTTAGCACAACATATTTTTTTTCTTTATTTTTTCCCTTGGGGATATTATTTAGAGCACAGATCCATTTTGATAATATTTAAAAACCTGAAGAATAATATGAAAGCGAAATACAAGGAGGTTATTAGATGTGCGGAGGTAGCCAGTGCCTCTTGAATTATTTAAAAGGACGAGCCGTGTTTCATGAAGGCTGTGGAAGTCCCCTCTTTTTTATTAAGACATCCTTCCTCAGCCCGATACCTAAGTTTCCGTATATCAATTTTCTCTCAAAAATAATGGGTAAAAAAATGGTAAAAAAATTAATTTTTATTCATAAGGATTACTCATGGATGGTTTTGAATGAATTCAGATTTAAATTCCGATTTCCATGTAAATAAGATTCGATTTCATGAATAAAATAACTGTGATATCAATTTTATGAAAAACTCAGCATTTTTCTTTTACAACGAGCCTTACCAAAGATTATTTAAGGTGTGCGATTCAAATTTGGTCAGCTTATTTATGTTGTTTGTTTTTTTTTCAAGACATAATGGTCTTATTTTTCATAAAAATCATTTTACTTTCACTTATTATTTTATTACTCAAAATACTAATAATGAACCCTCTATTATATAATGTTTCAAAGAAATCAAAAATATTTTTATTTTATTCAATTTCAATAACATCATTTAAAAATTAAAAAATCTGATGCGGACAACACACGAATTTCACTTACCTTGGCTGTTAAATCTGTTTTTTCTAAAATCTTTAGCTTTCCAACGGTATATTACTGTTCTGAAGTTCAAAAAAATTGCATTAAAAAAATATTTTTTCAGTTTTCCTGTTTAGGTGGATAACGATTTCGTTCAACTTATATATTTCCCTGTTTTTTAGCAATGCTAACCAGATGATATGGTCGATTTTGTAAAATTTTCAAAATTAAATTCCTTTAGAGAAAGAAATTTTAAAATATGCATTTAAGCTCTGTCAGAGTATTTCAATCAGTTATAATTGAATCATTTTCTTTCCCCATGCCTATTATTATTGCTGCCTATTATTTAAATCTGTATATAGTATAATAGCTTATGGTCGGATAGCTTCTGAAAGTTGCGAATAAAAAAAATTAAAGAAATATGTACATTCGACATTGTTATGTTTGTAATTATGTTGGTTTACTCTAAGGAATATAAGAGTTTTTTTGACACAGAGCGTCTGAATAAAGCCTTAACTCTTAACAAATGTAGCAAAACGTGACATTTTTTTTTTTGCGAACCTCCTTATAGCTCCTAAAAAGTACGTCCATGCGAAAAATGTTATCCTCCTCTTAATTTCGGACAATTATCTTTTAATTTTCCGAACAATATCAACAGAGCTCTAGCGTGCCTAAGTGACAAAAATAAATAAAAAATCTGAATAAATATGTTTTTCGAATGGAGTATTTCGAATTTTACATATTGTTTACGATGTAACAATTTTTTTTTTACTCAGAGGCAAAGAAGTATCACTTGAAAGAATTTCTTTAAATTGCACAATTATAATATATTTTTTTCGAATTCAGTTTCCAAAGAAAAACTGAAGAGGAAGTATAGGTGTAATAAAGCGGGATATAATTTGAGATTTCTAAAAAAGGAAGTGACATAAAATTTCGTTTATTGAAAAAGGATATGATCAATATAATAAATTGAAAAAAAATAGAAAAAAATATATATTGTGAAATGTTTGGTGGGTGATTCAGGTGTAGGGCAAGTTCTCCCACGTGGATTTCTGTCGTAACCCGGTCTCTAAAGGTTATCTCACTATCTGTAACACCTGTGCCTCAAACACTCGTCTGTCTTAATTCCTTTCAAAGTAAATATTCGGTCGTACATATATTATATTATTATTATTCTTACAAAACATAAATTGTTACTAGAACTCATGAGAATAATAATATGATATAGTGTATATATGGCATTGAATGATTTTTACATTCACTTACCTATATAGGAAATGAACCTTTTACGGTCCCCTGAGTCCAAATGACCAAGTCCCGCAAAAACATAAGTTGTATAAAACTTAAATTTAAAATTCTAGAAGCGTATATACCTTAGATGCTACAACAACATTTTAACCAGATTCGGCAAACCAGAAGATCCATCTTCCACCTAATACATTTTGCATAAATTGCAGATTTTAACGGTTTTTCTTATACAAATTTAAAGATCCTAATTAAATATGGATAGGCAAAATTACAAACTCCTACAGTAGCATCTTCCGATCTAAATGAATAAATAACAATTATCACATAAAATGATTACAAACTGCCTGCAGATACCGCTTACTACAACACTTGACAAACGATCAAAACTCTCTATTTACTACAAAAAACTCATTTGCATGACGATTATCAGACCTATTTGGACCTATGGCATTGAGCTATGGGGGTCCACTAAACTATCAAACTCCTCCCGCATCCAATCCTTGCAATCCAAAATCCTACGAAAAATCCTCAATGCTCCTTCCTTTGTAACTAATATACTCATCCATAGAGACCTAAATATCCCACTGGTTGCTAACTTGGCCCGCGATAGATACACCTCCTTTAATTCCAAACTACCTGCCCACTCAAACCCGAATGTCCGTAACCTCTCATCTACATCTATTCCCGGTAATCCTCCGAAGCGCCTAAACTTTGAAGTACTAACACTAAGTAGATTCTTTACATGTCTATTCATGCCTGTTATTGTAATTCAGCCATTTTACTTATTGTATTTGTATCTACAGTTGTAAAAAACAATAAAATAGATTATAAAAAAACTACAAAAAAAAAACAAAAAACTGAAAAGTAAGTAGTTAAAAAACTGATAGTATTATTTTGACTTTCACTTATCTATAAATTGGAATAGTTAAGGAATGTAAAATAAAATTTTCTTATTCACCGGAATTACGTGTTTTTGGGTCTTTCGAGTCCAAATGACCAAGTACCGAAAATAGGTCTGAGTGTGAGTGTGTTGTAGTAAGAGTAGTTAAAAGCGATAAGTTGTGTAACACTTAAATTTCATATTTTAGAAACGTATATTCCTGAGATGTTACAGAAACATTTTAACCAAATACGGCAAACCTGTGTGGATCTTCTCACTTTATACATATTGCAAAATTTCCCGATTTTTCATAAAAAAAAAAAAAAAAAAAATTATCCGCTTCATCGGTGTAAAATTTAATGAAATACTTTGACGGTGAAATTTTTAATTTTCTTCACTCATAGTATCTTTAATTTTGTAAATTCGAAAAAATCAATCGCTTTTACCATTGATTTAAAATGGGAAAATATATTTTATAATAATTTGTTTATACTTAATACTAATATAGATGTGTAATATACTGTTGGAAAGCTGAAGATTTTAGAGAACACTGTTATTTTATATACAGTAATGACGAGTAATGAAAATTATCTCCTGATCAAGATCTAACTAAAAATAAATGCAAAATTTGATATAATACTTTAAATCACATTTTATTGTAAATACACATTTTAGGTGTGTATTTGAGTTTAATGACCAAGTCCTGCAAGGTGATTTAAAAGGTTTCTTTCTGTCTATTTTGTAAGTATAGCTAAAAAAAGAATAATCTTATGAAATTTAAATTATATATATATATATATATATATATATATATATATATATATATATATATATATATATATATATATATATACACAGTGTCCTTTCAAAGCTTGTAGCCTAAACATGCCTAATTAAGACACTATTTTGTCCAAAATTGCATGATTATGAGAACAATAAATTTTTGAAACGTCGCATAAATATATATTATTTTTTTTTAAATATATTTATTGGTATTTACAACTGTATAATAAAATACATTTAGTAAATGTGATACAGGATAAGTTGATATGATTCATATGTAGGGATACTACCCATTGGCAGCTCCCCAAAGACTATGTTAAACAAGAAGGTCTCGGGACCATCTTCTTTTCAGACGTCTCGGAGGATTATCAAGGATTGTAGAGGAAGCAAGGATTGAAACTAGTGGGTTAGAGTGGGAATGGATTTTATCATGAAAGGAGTGGTACCTGGTTCGGGCCAAGTCAGCAACAAAGGGAATATTAAGGTCTTTATGGATGAGTTTATTCGTGACAAAATAAGGAGCATTGAGGATTTTTCGAAGGATTTTGGATTGTAAGGATTGGAGACGAGATGAATTTGATGGTTTAGTAGAGCCCCAAATCTCTACTCCTTAAGTCCATATTGGTCTTATGATAGTCATGTAGATGAGTCTTTTGTGCTTAAGTGGAAGGTTTGAGCGTTTGTCCAATAAGTGTTGAAGTAGTCGAAAACGTTTCTTCAGTTTCTTGTCTTTTCAGTCTTGTATGAGGGTAAATTATATTTAAAATATAAGTTAGTGAGAACAGCATATCCAAGGAATTTTCACTCCCCTGAAAAATACTAGGACCATCTACCGGGTTAGAAAACACAAGATAACATTTTTTTTTTATAGCATGATTGATGTATATATGCTTTTTATGTCTTGGCGTTTATTGAACCAGAATATAGCCCGTATTTACATTGTTTAAAATCTTAATAAACGTACTAAAAGCATCCGATTTATTTTTTTCAGGCTGAATTCATTACAGTTGATAAAAAAGTCATAAAAGGTTGGAAACATTAAAATACCTGGATCCAATGGAAAAAGTAAACTCTTTTATAGTATTGCTATTGAACTCCGTACGCTTATTTAATGGTGCGATTTGAAATTTAAATCATTCAAATTACCTGCACGGGCTTTCCGTAATTATAATTTAATGAGACATATTCTCTCGTTTATTAGATTTTTATTTTTCCTTTTTCTCGATGGATCGTTAAATCTAGCTCATGCTCGTAGAGTTGGCACGATGCCATAATAGAAATCAACGTTAACCTAATGATGATTTATATAAAGATATACATATATTGCGATGACAGGCCGACCAGGTGAGGTCAGAGGTGAGGCGAGTAAATTAACTAGCAGACCTCACTATTGCATATTTCATCCAAATAAAATGCATTCGGAACGGAATGCAACGATATATGCATTTTCTCTTCTGTAATATATCATGAATTATTCATAATTTAATGCTAGTTCTTCAATGTCACCTGGGATTAATGGATTTATTCACATTTTGTAATTATTTTTCATAACATTTCTAGACTTTGTAAACACTTTATTGTATATCATTTTATAGTTTTTTGAATATTGTATGCATGTTATACTTGATCACTATTATAAATGTCCTATTATACATAAGGACAGATTTTAATATCATATATTATTATATCATATATATTATTCTATTGCAATTCTAACAATTTATATGATTTTTTTTTTTTTTGTTTAGTTTTGATTACTTCTCATTTCATGTTACGGAATTAAATAATTGCGTTTTAATTTGTTCTTATATAATTCTCTTTTAAAGTATAAAACATTTTCTTTACATTTTTCAATTAAAAAAGAAAAACGTGAAAAATATTTCTTTCTTTTTTTTCGATTGTGGAAAAATTCATAACGTATGCTAACTTTATTAAAATTATTTTGATTAATAAAAAACAAAGATATTTAAGTTGAAGATTTTTTTATTGTTTAATTTAGACCTAAATATACTGTTTCAAAGATAGTAAAATATAAATGAAACTAAAGCCCATTTATATAATTTTTTCGCCATCATATCGAGTTTTTGTAATTATAATCGAGTAATTATTTTTCGTAACATTTTGCTGTAAGTCTACATATTATTCTATTCTAAATTTAGCAATTTATATGTGAATTTTTTTTCAAATTAAATTTCGACTACTTCCCATTTCATGTTAAATAATTAAATACTTGTTCTTATATAATTCTCCTTTCAATTTCAAGACATTTTCCTTGCATTTTTTAATTTATTTTAAACTAAAAAAGAAAAACCCGAAAAATATTTCTATTTTTTTTTCAATTGTGGCAAAAATTCATAACCTATGCTAACTTTATTAAAATTATTTTGATTAATAGAAAACAAAGATATTTAAGTTGAAGATTTTTTTTTTTGTTTAATTTAGACCTAAACATACTGTTTCAAAGATAGTAAAATATCAATGAAACTAAAGCCCATTTATATTATATTTTTCACCACGATAGCGAGTTTAATTAAAATATTTAAAGTCGTTTTTGAGAAAGTCATAAATAGTATGAAGTGGCGAATTGGAAACTTGATTTAACATTCCAGACATATTATAGACTTAATTATAAAATTTTAATTTCACAGACCTACTTGTGGGACTTGGTCATTTGGACTCAGAAGACCCTAAACGTGTTATTCCGTAGAACTACGAACAATTTTATGATCACAATGATCTGTGGCACTTTTAGGAGTTAAACTTTAAGAGCACGTGTAAACTACAATGAAAAAACATGACAAAAAAAAAAAAAAAAAAAACACTCTTATAACGGTTGATCCTTCACAAATGAAGATTTTGACTGACCTCTTTTGAATATAGCACCCAACGACTTCGATAGCCATATCTATATTAAATGGTTTATACTTACGCCTTCTCTGACCTTTCAGCGAGATATCGAAACCCGAATAATCGATCGATAACCGTAAAGATACTTCGATATATCGACTCAAAGGGGCGGGAGACCTCCCACGCGAACTCCTGAATAAATCACTGCCAAGGCGAACTTTACAAGAAAGCCCAGCGAGTCCTTAATAGAATGGGCCTCTCCTAAATTTAGCTCCCGTCCTTTCGAGGATTATATCCTTTAGAAATATATTATATCCTTTTTTTTTTTTTTTTTTTTTGTCTACTTTTTCCTTCTCCGGTCGGGTGCAATATCCCCTACGTGACCCTCGGATTATGTCTTCGGAGATGAAGTGTTTGCCCTTAGGACGTGTCTCGTCCGAGTTTTCCTGACGTATCTCCCTGGAAGAGGCGGTGTTGGTCACGGAGAAGACAGAAAACACAGTCACCAGCTGCTCACCTTCCGAATAAATGCCTTGCCCAAGTCATACCGATATAGTATTAGTATACCAAATCAAATATTAATTTAATCATTTACGATTTTCTCTAAATAGGGAATGCAAAGCGTACCCGCTTACGATTTTGATGAGACTTTTTGAGTGATTTTATGTCGTAGAATTTTGACCCATATTTTTCAGTTCGTCAGGTGGACCAAGGAGCTAAGAAAACAAAATAAGTTGTAACAGAAATTTAATAACTCGTGTTTGAAGATTTGTTTTTTCATCCAAACACTTCTATCCCATCATATTTATATATTTTTGAACGTAAAATAAATAAATTTAAATTAGCCGGAATCAGTGGCAATTACAACAATTCCTTATTTATAAATTATTCTAAGTAAGCAGGGAATTGAAAATCAAAACCGCTGATAAAATATGAAATGCCAACAAAAATAAAATCGTTAAAGAACAATTTATTTTCATTTGATAAATAAAAGCAAGAAAATTTTTATTAAAGAATTTTTTTTTTTAGAAAGTCGTACCCTTTTAATCCATACATATATCTTTTCGATCAGAAGTTCAGTTTTGTTTTTGCTTGATTAAAATTTTCAGATTATTATTTCAGAGAAAGATGAAAGTGTAAGTATAACAACAAATATTTTATTAGGAGAAAATGTCTGTATTCAAAAATATTACCAAAATTTAGTTTTTACGCAGGACACTCAACATAATAAGTTACATAATTTATGTTAATTCAATATTTAAATTCAGAACTAATCCTGTTATAAGTATATAAACAAATAACTCTGAGATAAATAGATTGTTATAAGTTAGAAGGTAAATAGATATTTGTTATCTTAACCTGATAATAATAACAATATGGTACATAGTGAAAAGAATTTTTGTTTAGATGTAATAATAATTAAATATATGATTAGGAGCAGAAACGGTGGCGATCTTAGTGATATTGATATATCAGGGTATACTTTTGAGCAAGTAGAGAAATTCGAGTACTTAGGTTCAATGATAACAAGAAAAAATGAGATCCAGGAAGAAATTAAGTCCCGGTTAAAGGCTATTAGTATTCAGTTGCCTAATTACTTAGCTCACGGCTTCTGTCTAAAAACGTAAAGGTAGGAATTTATAAACCTATTATTACTTCCGACGATTCTTTACGGATGTGAGACGTGGCCGCTTACTTTGAAGGATTAACAACGGCTTAAGGTTTTGAAAATAAGGTACTGCGTAAAATATTTGGTCCGAAGAGAGACGAGGCCACTGGGGAGTTTAGAAGGTTGCAAAACGCGGAATTGCGGAGCTTGTACCCTGTGAATATAATTGAGTTGATAGTATCTCGGAGACTCAAATGGGCGAGGAAAGTTGTTGGGCTCGGTGAGGATCGGATTCCGAGAAAGTTGGTATTCGCTAATCCGAATGGCGTCCGAAAGGTAGGCCGAAACGTCGATGGGAGCATTGCGTTAGGGGTGATCTCGGGGGCTTGGGCTTGAACGCTGAACATTGGACGAGTCTGTGCAGGCGGAGTTTTGTGGTATCGGCATCGAATCTTCGGGTTCGGTAAGCCTATTATTATTATAATAATAATTAAATTCTAATTAATTTCGAGTCGAGCATGAGAAATACTGAAAATATGAATAATGAAAAGTCTACGTACTTATAGATAGTTAAACTTTTTTTTTTTTTTTAATTTCTCACAGTTTTATTTTTTGGATTTTCAATTCAAACTCTTCAATTCGTAACTGTTCTATACCTCAAGTTTTAAAATGTTTATATTAACTTTAATTGTAAAATACGAAGTAGGAATTACGAACTCAATCCAGTTTCCAGCAGATACTTTGCATTAATAAACATTTGACCACGGTAATTGGGTATAATGCCTTGACAGTCCTGCCCCACCATTCATCAGCTGAAAACTGACATGATTGGTGGACTCAGGACTCGATGGGCCATTCGCCAAAGAGGTGGAGGAACCCGTAGGAGGGACATAAAGATCTCCTGGAACCCCTGATTTAGGGTACCAGGGTCGTTACCCCGCACGGAATACGAATGTCTCTATTGTGGCTGATTCAAGTGAGTCGATTCGGCTGTTCTATACGAATTTACATGAGGAGATAGTGACTCAGTCAGGATGTTGCATACCATTTTTTTTTTTTTTTCTTCGAACAGGCTGATTATCGCGACGGTGTCTTAGGTTTTTTTTTACTTTAATCTTACTGGTCACTATGTAGAATAACGTCATATATTTTTATAATAATAGATGTAACTAGAATCTATAAATTATATGGATGAATAAGGTTACCCACTAATACCTCATAGATTTTAGGAAACGTTGAACTTGTCTTTATTAATAATAAATCTAATACAAATAATTCGAGTTCTTGAATGAGAAGAAATAACATTTAAGGCATTTCTGAAGTATGATATATTCTATAAAACACGGAAATGTTAAAGCGGGCACTTAATCACAATGCGTTACAGGACTATACAGTTAACCATTAAGGGCCAGTTGCACCAGCCTCGGTTTAATCTAAGGTAAGCTTACCCCAGGTAAAACTACGGTAGAACGCCGATTTCAGCAGGGAGCGTTGTTGGTACGGTGTTTACTTAAACTACTGTCTCGCGGGAGATGAAAGGTAGGTTCACCATTTTACTTCCTCATTTCAATTCTTAACCTTATCAGCTTAGCTACTTTGGAACTTCTTTTTAAGAAATACATTCTTCTATTTCCTAAGTTTCTTATTAAAAGAAATTAGTTAATTTATTATTCTTCATCGTTGTTATTAAAAGAATATAGTTAATTTATTATTTGTTTCCTGAATGTGAATAAATTTGTTAGGATTGTTTGTGATTTTTTTTTTTTTTTTTTTTAACAGCAATATCATCTATTTTGTTTTTTAGTCACTATTGTAATTTCATGTGGAGTCCTAAGAATGAAATTAACAACATACCTCCTCTTGTTAATTGAAAATTAAAACCCTAATTATATAAAACATACTGCAGAACATTTTGTACAAAATTAGGAGATATTTGTCTCGTCTACATTTAAATGCATTAATAATAAAATTAGTTGGTTAATGAAAAATCAATCATTTATGTTCAAAATTCTCAAAAACTGATATGGAACCTACTGAAAATAATCCTCCACATACAGAATGTAGACAACTTATTTTTAACAGGAATATAGTGGGATTTTTAACTGACTTAAAAAAGTTATAGGCCTAGGAATCACTAAAGAACTATTAATAATAACAACTTAACTATCTTATATTTACAAAACCAAACATTGTCAATTATTTAGAAAGGATCTATTTCAATGGATTAAATAATAAAACTGTAATTATAAAATGAAAATGGTGATTAAAATTTTACGGAAATAAAATAAAAATTAAAATACCTTTAGTAAATAATAACTACAAATTAATAACAAATTAAAAATATATTCTTCGTCATCTGTCAAGTGTTCAATGTTAATCAAATTCATTTCTTTGAAATAGTAGCAGATAAAACAATAACATAAAACAAAAGTGATACTATTTCACAAGTCCCTGGATGGTTAGCACTTTACTGGAGGTTAAACGGTGAGCCTTGCCCAGTAAAGTTTACCGTGGATTCAGCATCCCTACTCTCGATGGTGCAACGGGCAATGGCTGACAACGGAGGTTACCCTTACCGCACTTTGACCTGAGTTGGTGCAACTGGCCCTAAGAAAATTTTGTTGAGTCATTGTGGGGTAGTGCTAAAAGAAGGGACAAATGTGGAACCAGAAGATGCCTTGTCGACTCATACTTATATTAGTATGTTTACAGAAGAAGATACGAGAATGAAGATTTTCACTTTCACTTGCCTATTTATAAAATACATAGTACGGGAAAATATTGCGATCGTGAAAATTTTCGAATTCCAGTTTTCGACGGAAATACACGTTTTAGAGTCTCCAGAGTCGAAATTACACATTATTTATAATTTTTTTAGGTCTTACTACATAACATTATTGAAAATAAATATAACTATATTCTTTCCGAAAATTTCTTGTTTATAATATTGAGTTAATGTTATCTGAAATCCTCATTAATTTGATATATGAATAAATTATATAATAAAACTAGTATATTATAAATGTAATTTAAAGTACGTACATTTATTTGATATTCTTGCTTCATTCTTATATAACTTGGTCGGTCGCCTTTTCTTACCTGAAAAAAAAGAAATAAAAAAACATAATTATTAAAATGCACTAATAAATGTTGATTGATTATTTAAAAAAATATATAAAAAGGATTGCGAGGCCTATACATTGTTTATCAATGTTAAAAATATATTAGGACTAAAAGGAAATGTGAATATATTTTTATTAAACCATGTCCACTGCTTTTTAATACTCAATTAGATTGCAGAACAATAGATAAAACTAATCTAATAAAAGCTTATAAGTTGGTATTGGCATAAACTCGAAATACAACTCATAAACATCTTGATTTGTTTCTTATTATCATATTGTACTGGAAAAAAAATCGTTCTTTTTAATCAAAATCACATGCTCTTTAATGTAACTTCTACTTTCACTTTCCTATATATTATAAATATGTAGAAAAAAAAATTATTGAGATCGTTATGATTTTCGAATTAGAATATTTGAAGGAAATAACCTTTTTAAAGTTGATCCAAATGACCAAGTCTCGAAAAAATGGCCAGCGTGAGCATGTGGTAAGCCGATCTCGAAACATTCAAGTTCTATGAAACTAAAATTTTATACTTTAAAGAGCCAGAGATGTTACAACAATTTTTCGATTAAATTGGCAACCAGAAGAGCTACTTTATAGACTTTTTGCACCTTTTTACGGTTTTCTAAAAACTTGCTATATCGATGTGAAATTTGATAAGCTTTAATACTATGGAGATTTTATTTTGATCGGTATAGTCTGGCAGGGCTCAAATGAGGATATTTTAAATTTTCTTTTTCTAAAGTATGTTAAAATAAAATAACCATTTTATAATATCAGTACTAAAAAATGGGTTATTACAAGTTGAACGATTTGGCTAACCAACTAACTTTTTTTAGGTAATTTTTCTGAATAGAAGAGTAATAAATTTGAAAGTATAATATACTGTTAGAAAATTAATAAATAGAACATAACTTATACTGTTATTTATTTGTTTATCCGTTAACGTCACTTTATGATACTTTGGCTAATCAGGCGATGTTACATTCAAAATCCTAAATATTTTCTATTCCGGTTTAATTTAGATAGGGATCGTTAAGACTACCTGGCAACTATCTTTTTATGCTCCCGCCTGTCCATAGAAACTCAGTGTTTTCTTTGGAAGTTTATTATCTGACTTTACTTAAAAGTTCTTAAATTGAATTTAACAACGGAGGTAAGTGAGATATATTTATTTGGCGCACCGTTCTCAAAAATTGCCTTTTGAAAAGAAATGACAAGAAACTGCTTTCCACTTTCGGTACTTCAACACTTAGTGGACAGACGATCTAACTTTCTACTCAACTACAAAAAGCTCATCTACATGACCATCATAAGGTCTATCTGAACTTACAGTTTTGAGCTTTGTGGCTCTACTAAACCGTCAAATTCTTCGCGAATTCAATCCTTACAAACCAAAATTCTTCGAGAAATCTTTAACAATCCTTACTGTTTCACGAATAACCTTATCCATAAGGACATTAATGTTCCATATGTTGTTGATTTGGTCCAAACCATGTATTAATCCATCCATGACAAACTTCGCTCAGAGTCTAATCCACTAGTTTCAATCCTTGCTTACTCTCCCATGCCTGATAATCCTCCGAGACTTCTGAAAAGAAGATTACCTACTGGAGTGCTGCCAACGGGCAATTTCACTTCATGTATTTTATCTAACAGCTGATTTAAATGTATAATTCAATACAGTTGTAAATTTAAAAAAATAAATACATTTTTTTACATCTGTTTTATTTACACTTCTTTTGGAAGGATTTCTCGATTTCCAGTGTTTCGAATTTACATAGCTCTGTGTACGGAGAAATCTTATTTCTCAAGGAAGGTAACGAAAGGAGAGCTGAGGATCATTATACCGTCAACGCTTTTTGCAGATTTCCTCCGCAGGACATCCCCGGCTGCTGGGGCGACCCCCCGACAGGAAGACAACTGCCTGAGAATATCCTTCCCCGACGAAGAAGAAAGCCCTTCACGCTTTTTCTTCTAGCGTCAAATTCGAGCGAAGTTTCGTGGGAAGCGAGGAGGGGGGTACTGGCGGTAATCTAGGCACTTACCGCTTCGACACGTCACTCATCCAGAGGTGTGGGGGTCGTGTGTGCTCCCGGTGTTGCGTCTTCTTCAGGACGGCTCAGGAGATCGGAGTTTCTCTGGATAAACCGAGTTTAAGGGAACGAATATCTTCAGTTTAAAATTAATGTATGGATCATATGGTATATGTTGTTTTTTTGTTGATCCCTACCACACCTTTGTTGACTATACTTTCTCGGGCCAGGGGGAAAGGGAGAGAGATTAATAATGAAAAAACTTCATCCTGGTACTATTTCTCTTATGAATAACAATATTGTAAATTACATATTAATATTTATGTCTGGCCAAGAAACTAATAAAGTTAATTTTAATTAACTAATTTACAAAAAAATAAAATAAATAAATAAACGAACCCGAATAAGAGGGAGGATATGCCGGGGACGGTGAAACAACTTTAGAGTGCTTATCGTTCGTCAGGAAATATGGGCGATATGGGCTTTCCAAGAAAGGTGTTGAGCTGTGGTAATACCCAGGTTTTTAACAAAGGAGCTAAAGGTGATTGGGTGATCATTTAGAATTAAATTCGGAAATGAAGTATTGGGTCTGAGGAGGAAATTGAAACCTATAACAATGACCTGTGTTTTCTTAGCTGTAAGCCTTAGTAATAATGTTTAATTTAATAATTAAATTAGTATTAATGTCAAGTTTAAAGCAGCCAGGCATCGAGACGCGAAGTCGTAATTATTTCATTATAAGTTTCTGGTCAACAGGTTGCTCTGTAACGAATCGGCCAACCCACGACATATAGATTATAACTTCTTCAAATCAATTGTAACATTTTCAAGACAAATGCAACCTTTTTTTATTTTATATGTAACTTTTTCCTTATACAATTTTACCTTTTCCATTTCGAATGTAACCTTTTTCCACAACAATTTTATTTGAAAGGGCTATATTTGAAATGTAAAATGTTACATTTGACATGGAAAAATTACATTTAACTAGGAAGAGGGTACAATTTAATTGGATATGATGTATATTGTCACGAAGTTTATCTCGGATCAGCTTGATTAAGCTCCTATAGATAGATAAGAATTCCTTCACGCATGCCAAATGTGCTTATCATAGATTGTGAACATGGAATTCGTTGTTGTTGTTTTGGTTTTAACGGCAAAAAACTGCGAGTGGTTATGATTGCCCAAAACATCTTCAGAAGACGATTAACTTACCTATGATGAAGAGAAAAAAAAAATATAATAAATAAATAAATAAAATTAAAAAATATATAATAAATAAATAAAAAATAAGATAAATAAATAAAAATTGTGAGAAAAATATCAAAAATTGCGTAAAATAGCCTGAATGTGTTAAATGAGGTGATATAAACGAATGTTCTTCGCCAATTGAATGACACCATCGACAGCCCGATCACTATCGCTCAATGCCTCCGAGACTTTACGTGGTACGCAACATTTTACAAATTCCCTACTATAACGAGGACACTCTTCAAAAATATGACTTACTGTGAGAGCCACTTTACACAGTTGACATCGAGGCGGATCCCTTCGTGCCATGAGGTGCTCATGAGTGAGACGACAGTGTCCTATCCTCAGGCGGGCGATAACTACCTCCTCACGCCTGCACTTTCTTGATGATAAGACCCAGCAGCTGATGGTCGTAGGAACATGGAATTCGTTCTCTAAATCGAAAAAGATCTAACTTATTTTTTCCATTAATATTTATTCCTTATTGAAAAAAAAGTGTTGAGGACTTGAACCCGAGTTCTCATTTTCTCTTCCTTATATAATATAATAATATAATATAATATAATAAAAGTATTGCGTTCGAAAAGGTTTCGAATTCGAGTTTATACTAGAAATACACGGATAATAGTTCCCCGAGTCAAAATAATAAAGTCCCGCATAACGTCATGTGTGTCAGGAAACCGTAAGAACCACTTATACTGTGGGTATAATATAATATTTAACATGTTTCCATCGAAGATTCTTAATGTGATTCTTAAACGTTTTTCAACTCTAACTTTATTTTAAAAGTTCTTAAATTGATTTTAATATTGTAGGTAAGTGAAAGTAGTATGCTGTGCGCAGAAAATGGTTTAAAATCGGGTTTCTCTAATTCTTATCTCGTAAATTGTCAGAGGCTTGTATAGGAGGCCCTCCAAGGAAAATTGGTTGTGCGCTGAAGAAGAAGATTCGGAGTTTTTATATGTTTATATATATATATATATATATATATATATATATATATATATATATATATATATCATATACAAACATAAATGTAGATGTAATGAATAATTTATACTGACTGTGCTTTACTACACTGATCTCCGTTTATATGATATAAAGCATACTATTTCTATAAATCTTCCCATTTACGTTTAAGTTTTACCAAGTTTAATTCTCAGCCTCCAATTTATATAATCACTGAAGCCCTCTGATTGCCATTTTAATGGTTCGTTCAGTAACCTTGCTCATAATCCTGGTACGTGCTTATTTTATATATTTCTAGGTTCTTATTAAGTCCTACTGTTACTTCAATTATGCATGCTGCATGCAAATAACATAAAAACCGAATATTATAATACAAATTATCCAGTAAATTATGGCTAATTTACTTTAAGCTCCATAAACTTTATTATTCATATTAACATAGAACGGAAAGAAGTCGTGTTGACTTTCTACAACGATCTGCAGTCAAAGTTAATGAGTGTTTTTTTTTTTGTTTTTTTTTAATCTATTAAATATTTTGAGCTCATATTTTTTTATTCATAAAAATACAAAAAACTGGCGAGTGCAACAGATGACGTTCACTTATCTCGTTTGTGAAAATTAATTTAAGAAAGTTTAAATAAAGTAAAAGACAAAAAAAGCTTAAAGAATTACATTAAGTTTCGTTGAAACACGTGTTTTAGATTAAATAATATAACAATAGTAAATTGCTATTTACAATAATCACTTAAGTTCATGCCCTCTTCGTCACTTTACAGTGACTTCCACTACTTGATACATAAGATTTCTAAAATCTTTAGCACTCCAACCATATATCATACATGAATTATTATTCTTTGGCTTAAAAAAAATAAATAAATAAAAAGTGTATTTCCGTTGCAAATTCCAATTAAAAAAATTTTATGATCACAATTTTTTCCCATATTAAAGAAGTAAATGAAAGTAAAAAAAAAATATATCTAAACAAATATTTTTCCTCATTTCTTCTTTAGTTGGTTATCAAGTTCGTTCAACTTTAGCAATTTTTTATTAATACAATGAGATGATATATTTAAATTTTTCAAATATATAAAATGAAAGGTGCTTTAGAGGAAGATAAAAGTTTAATCCAGTTTAAAAATATGATCTAATTTACTAATTGTATCTGTAAATACAGTTGTTAAAAACAATAAAATATGATTAAAAAAAAAAAAAAAAAAAACAGTTTAAAAATAGAACAAAGAAGGTGGCCTCGAGACCTATTGAATTATAATAGTTATTGAAGTGCTACCACTGGGTAGTTCTTCCTCAAGACATTTTCATGACTTTTTTTTTCATTCTACATATTTACTTATTGTGTTCTTTAGTACTAATTTATGAGTAATTCAATATAAATAAATATAAAAATAAATAATAAAAATGTAATTCAAAAATGTTCACGAACGCAATAGTTTCTTGTACTATAAATTTAATAAAAGCTGCAAATTATCACAGAATGTTTTATATCCAAATAACTATATTAGGGTATAGCTGTTCTTATAACAGTTTATGGGCAATTAACTAATATGGAGAGCAATAAATAATTCCTGCTAATTTCAAAACGTTATATCTCTACTATTTCTCAACCGATTTCAATACATTTTTTTTGGGAGTGTTTTGTAGAAACGTAAAGTAGAGGATTGGAATTTGTTATTCGTTAATTGGTTCTATGTATCTTGAAATACCGCCCTTAAATTTAAAGATTTTTTTTATTTTTTTATTCGATTATAAAGTTCCATGTTTGAAAATAATAAACCAAAACTCCCCTAAAAAGTATATTTTATCTAATAAATTATAATTTCCTTTTATGTCTGTTCAGAGAGGTTCATAACGTATGTTCAATACTTCAGAGAGTTATTATGTTCGTAGAAGAATATAATTTATAATTAAATATTTATTCTTTATTGTACATTGTCTAAATGAAATATACTAAACAATATAAAAGTATTTTTATGATGGCTATAAATTGACTGAGTGTCGAGAATGAGTAAAAGGGTGGAGAGAGGCTTGGCTAGACTCAGGTGTGGCATGTTATCATCCCATTGACCTCACTGATAGCCTCTCATTATCGCTCGTCTTATCTCATATGGAAACTTTCCGATCATAACATCATTGATCCCTATACGTCAGTAAGATTGATTGTAAAAACCTGAGTGCACCCAAACACTCTTATGATTTTTATATATATATATCTTCTTCTTCATCTTTCCTCTCTACCGCACAGCAGTGTGAGGGGGTCGCTTGTAGAGGCTGATCCAGGCATTCCTATTCTGCGCCATTTCCCCTGCTGATCTCCAATCTATTTTATATATATATATATATATATATATATATATATATATATATATATATATATATATATATATATCGAGATCGATTTTACTTCCTTCAAATAGATAGTTCTGTAATATTTCGTATTCTCTTATATTTTCACAGAACTCAAATGTACTTTAAAAATATGGTAGTCAATTGTAAATAAAAAGTTGTTGAATACAGTATATCTTTTAGATAAAATAACAACATAACATTTTTTTATCTTTTCATTAAGTCACACTTATCAACATTACAATATTACAATTAGCTATTGGACTAAACATAAATAAAAAATTAATACTATGTTAGACATGAAGGACTTAGCAGCAGTTATTTTCTTTGGATTTTTATATTTGTTTTTAAAGATCTCTCAACAAGCACTATAGTCTTCTCGCATTTATGGTCATGTCGTCCGTAGCCTTAGTACAATACTTATGAATTGTATATATATATAATAGTAATATATATATATATTATTATTATTATATATGAATTGTAAGTAATTATGAAATTGTTAATTTTTGCTTAACTCAACTGTTGATAGATGTAGGTTTTGATAGTATTAATATTGTCATCAGATGATTAAATTTCCTTCATCCAAACGATACGAAACTACATATTTATACTTTTTTTAATTTATCCATATTTCTCTTTTTTTAATAATTTTATTATTACATTTTTTTAACAGTTTAACTGCTGTAATTTTCAGGGAACCATTTTTACATCCAATTTATATATATGACAGAATTTAATAACGTATAATCATCTTGATTTTGCACTATTTATTTTAGTTTTGAGTGTAATGAAAAACAAAAAAAAATGTATTTATGTTTCTTTGTTTATTAATTTAACGTCACTGTAAGGTACTTTTTGCCTGTTCAGGTTTAATTTGGATAGGGATATCTCACATGCTAGGTACCACCATTCCATATCCCCTCCGGAGCACAACATAAGCAAGAATTGGTGCATACGTATTCATCTCTGAAAATATATAAAGATCGCATTTCTGTTATAACCCAACTGAAAATTATCAAGCCTCCTAATTCTAACATCAACAAAATGATTTATTTTGTATAGTTCCTCATGTATGTTGTTTTTATCCCTCTCCCTTAAAATTAAAGTAATATAAATATACGAAAACATGAATGATAAATAAGTTATTCAATAGAATTAGCCTCGTAAAGATATGAATATTGTAAACATGTGCCACCATGACAATTGACAGTCGCTACAAATTGCCAGCTGACAGACTGTTACGTAGCACTTACGTATTTGGGCTGGGACAGACCGAAAAAGGTCGCAGAAAAGGCAGCTCAGAGCTGTTACAATATATATCTCCAGTGAAAGGTCAGACGACCAGAATCACCTTTCTTACTTTCGAAATATCAACCTCATATTTCGATGAAAGGAGGGAGGTTTATTGATAAATAGAATACTCAAAAAATAACCCAAGACAACTAATATTGATAAGTAATATCACTGTAATATGGTCGAACAGACATTTTTTATGGAATCTATATTTTGAAATTTTCGTATTTCATTTTTTTAATTTCATCAAAATCTTTCAAGCGATAAAAATATAAAAATCCTTTTATTACTCTTTTTTATCTGCGACAATCAAATTACTCAAACAAACGCTGTACGTTATATAGGACTAATATTTGACCGAAGGATGACTTGGGGCACACATCAAGATAATAACTCCTATTTAAATTATCAATACAAAAAAATATACAGAAAATTCATTCATCTACATACCTAATTTATATTTATGTTTCTTCGCGTGATAAAGGACTCTGTTAGATGCTTACTCTTCGTGGGGCGGGGCGACACTGTTGCAAGTTCCAACGTGTTAAATGCGAGATTGTAAAAGTTTTGACATTCTAATGTGACTTGATGGAATAATTATGGAAGTACTTAAAAAAGATTCTTATATTATTAAAAATATTCCTTATATCATATTCTTATATCATATTATGGGGGTAAAAGTATGGAAAGAAATCAGAATCCTTTGAGAAAGAATTTTGAAAGTTATAAAATAATTAAAAAATAAACCCTTATGATTTTTAATGTTGAGAAAAAAATAAAATAAACTTGTTTCCTAACAGCAAGTGACTCACCTGTAATGAACGTTGCCCCACGTACACCCACCGGTGGTACACCCCGCCCCTCAGAAAAGTAAATGATGTGACCCACTGGTGGGTCACACCGGCGTGAACGTGATAACTTTGTATATGGCCTTATGTCTCTCAGATTAATCGTTCAGCAAAAAATACCACATACAATACTGCAATCATTTCAATAAAAAAAATTTAGACTTATAAGGGGTACCACTACGTTCCTATAGCATGCTATTTTTGCTAAACCCATCAATTTTATACAGGAAACAACTGTAGAAACTCGACGGGTTAAGCAAAATAACACAAATAGCATGCTATAGCAAACGTAGTGATTACCCGTATTATGATAGCTCCTTGGGACGTAAATAACAAAACTCTACATACGGACTTACAAACAACCAACAGCTGACACGACAATAGACATGTCAATAGCTGAAATCTCTGTTAGAAGAAGGCTGAAGAGAAGCTGGATGAGAGACCTCTCCAAAATTATAGTCTAGGAAGGGGTCCTGCTTGGCACTTTCCTTCCCCATGCCTACTATACTGCTTACGTTTTACATAGCACATTTGCTTATTGTAAGATAGAAAATATGAAGAGAAAAATATTAATAATAATAAATACTTCTCATAGAATTATAAGAAAAATACTTAGGATTTCACTAAGATAAGTATAGAAAAGCCTCCTTGGTATCCCTTTGTCCTGACTCTAGACTTAATACCTAATGCTCCATCTTCCGGAAAACTGAATCCTGAGGGTACGGTAGTTTCTCCAGAGGCCGATGCAGACCGTTAGAGAAGAGATGTTGCACTTTCTCGCCGATAAGCCAGGATATCCACCCTTTATTTATGCATCCCGTTCTCCCCCTGTTATTACTTTCTTTCCGTGTTCTCTGGTGATAGTAAATTAATTCGCTGTGTACTCCCCTTGTTCGGGGGCGAGTCCGGTCGCCTACTGCCCGGCCTCGGAGATGTTATCCTCATTTAGCGGATGTTCCCGGTTTCGCAGGTGAAAACGATTAAGACAGTATCTTAATAGTGAGAAGTACAGAACATTTATATAAGTGGCTCGAGTGATATTATCGCTTGACCAGGTGTCATCTATTAATGAACATATTTCTAATTGCTGGTCATTATCATATGTGTGACGATATACTCATGACTTATAGAAGAGAAATAATAATACAGGAAGTAAAACATAATGACCTTATATATGCAGGGACCGATTCTTCACAATCATCACCATGGAAGGGTTCTACACAGAAACTGATACCCTTTTCGTTTTACCTTTTTTTTCTATGGTCATTTGTTTTTTTGTATATTAAAAACCAATAATGATTACCAACCCTTATAGAAATCTATTTTGGCTTTTCGAAGCTTCATTTAATTTTATTTAATTTCCTGCTTGGTCTGATTTTCGGTAGAAAATTTCTATGGATTATAAGATGATTGATACTTCACTACAATGTAGAGTATTTAAAATACTTGATTTAAAAATCGTATTAAACAAAATTAAATTACACTATATTACACAAAAATGTTAAAAATACATATTAGATCTGACCTTATACTCTTCGGGATGTCTTGTTCGTTACCGTTACACAGGGATACAAGGTACCTCCCCTAAAATATCCCACGGCAAAATTAAGGAAATACTATCAAGTTTTATGTATGTACATACATTATTTTGTATGTTTTGATTGAAAAATAAATGGAGGATGAAGGAAAAAAAAGGTTCAGTTAGTTGTTGAAATTGGTTTGTTGTTCGAGTGCCAAGGATTTATTATTATTTTTTTAAAAATATTTTATTGAAATTTACAACTGTATTTTATAAGGAAAACATTAAGAGAAACTAACTATTGACAGCACTCTAATAGTCAATCCAAACAAGAAAGTCTCGAAGCCATCTTCTTTTCAGACCCCTCGGAGCGTTATCAGGGATCGAAAATGAAGCTAGCATAGAAACTAGTGGGTTAGAGTGGGAATGGAGTTTTTCATGGAGGGATTCATACCTAGTTAGGACCAAAAACAGTAACAAAGGGAACATCAAGGTCTTTGTGGATGAGTTTATTCATGACAAAGTAAGGAGCGTTAAGGAATTTACGAAGGATTTTGGATTGTAAGGATTGAATGCGAAAGGAATTAGATGGTTTGGTAGAGCCCATAGCTCAATTCTGTAAGTTCAGATAGGTATTATGATGGTAATGCAGATGAGCCTTTTGTAGTTAAGAGGGAGGTTTCACCGTTAGTCTAGCAAGTGATAAAATCGTCGAAAGCTCCGAGCGTTTCTTTTCGTTTTAGTCTTGTATGTGGGTTCCAAGTAAGACGTTTGTAAAGATGGAGTCCTAGATATCTGATCTGCTCAACAGGAACTAGTTGAGTGTTATTTATATGTGTGTGCGTGCCAATGCCACAAAATTTGCCAACAAGCAAATGTGCGGAATAAAAATTTAGTAGCAAGACATATTATGGATACGGAAGGATAGTAGCTTACATCGCACAAGCTCAGGACCACCATTTTACGTCCTCTACGAACAACGATATATTCAAGAATTCTTTAACCCTATTAAATAAAAAATATAATTAAAAAAATAAATAAATATATATATATATATATATATATATATATATTATATATATATATATATATATATATATATGTACAAAGAATTCAATTCATCGACCCTTTTATATTATAATTTTATTTGAAATTATTCTGGTTTTAGGTCATTAAACTATCACTCCTCCTTAATTTTCTTTATTTAGACGTTCCGATCCTCCGTCTATGTTTATACATACGATCCTTTTCAACACTGCAATTAAATATAATTGGTTACACTTTGTAGTATGTTGGTTACATTTTCCATAAACCACCTATCTACAGCCAGGTACAATAATTTATAAAAACATCTTACCAAAGAATTTCATTGAGCACCGGCACACCACTCAGGCTAACACCAGGGCACTGGGGTCTCCAAGACTCCCTCCCCCCCTCCAGCCTTGGCGACCGAAGCTCAACTTATCAATAAATAAATTCAATAAAATTATTCTATTAAAAATAAAAGGTCAACAACGCTTAAAAAATATATCACAAAAACAACAATAAAACAAACCAAACTATTATATTAACCAATAACTATGAAACAATCTAAAATATTTTATATAAATAATGGTGATAAAAACTATTAACAATAAACAACTTATATATTAACAATAATAAAACATTTTTACTTTTGTCTACTTATTCTTCCTAATTTATTTAAAATATTATTGTATACGTTGCTTAGTTTTGTGCAATCATTCTGCGCATTTAGTGGTGTGCCGGTGCTCAATGAAATTCTTTGGTAAGATGTTTTTATAATTTATTGTACCCGGCTGTAGATAGATGGTTTATGAAAAATGTAACCACCATACTACAAAATGTAACCAATTATATTTAATTTTTAGTGTTGAAAAGGATACTATGTATAAACATAAACGGAGGATCGAAACGTCGAAATAAAGAAAATTAAGAGAGTGATAGTTTAATGACCTAAAACCCGAATAATTTCAAATAAAATTATATATATATATATATATATATATATATATATATATATATAATATTTATATATATATATATATATATATATATATATATATATATATATATATATATATATATATATATATATAAAACTTTAACCAGTTTTTACTTGAGGATAGAAAATACAGTCTTATACCCTCAGAACATGCTTGTCACTCGGCCTTTCTAGTATTTTCGTAAAAGGTATTGCGCTCCAAGGAAAATCCGCGCATCCCTGACAGTATTTTAATAAACAGCTACCCACTTTCTCCCCTTGAATTTATATTAGTCGCTTCTTATTGGCCTTTCCACTTCTCATCCTCAGCTAATGCTGAGCGAATTTATCTCTTTACAGCTCCTCATGGGGGGCCCCCTTCACTGCGAAAGTGAGCGGGTCGGGAGAGCCTTTTATGGTTCTTATCTGTATTAATCTTCCACCGCGATGAAATGGAAGTCCGAGGGATCCTCTGGCTTTCTAGTAGCCTCTTCCTAATGGGAGGGATCGTCCAGGTAAAACGAAGTGTTAGAAATCGTAAAAGGGTGTTTATGAAGATGATTATTTTAATAATAAAAATAATTTTATATGATTGCCTGAGGTAATTAAATAATTACTCGAGTAATAATCGAAGAAAGGTAATCAGTGAAAAAAAAAAAAAAACAGTATTAATTTCTCGCTTTATTAATCAATTAAGCGGATCTCGAGGAAAAAAAACAAAAAATTTTTGTTCTTTCCTCTCACTGACACGTTTAATACCAGATATTTATTATTTCTTAGCTATAAAAACTTGCGATTAAGGCTGGATAAATCAGTTATTGATTCTTCCATAATTATATTATGGAAGAATCAATAACTGATATAACTGAAGTATAATTTATTTTAATAAACAGTGTTATGAAAAAAAAAAAGTTCAAAAACTTCTTTTTCTTGTTTGTCAATGTAAATTAAGAAGTTGCTGAAACATCTCAGGCATACATTTATCTTAAATATGACATATTAGTTTCGTATGTCTTCTCATTTGTGAGCTAGACTTACAAAACCACACACACCTTTATAGGACTTGTTTTTTTGGACTCAAGGGTCCTAAAACATGCATTTCTGTTGAAATTCTGAATTCGAAACCTTTTAACACTCGCAATACTTTTGGGTATCAAATTTGTTCAACAAATATATTTACTCGGTTTTATATCAATCCTTTTAAGATTATATGGATAATTCTTTCGAATCTTCAAAATTAAAGGTACTTTGGAAGAGGAAACATTTCCTTTTTTAAGTAGTTATGTGTACTTATATTCTTTGTCATGAATACATTAATATATGAATATTATTTCATCATTTGTAAATTATATCTTATAAAACTATTATAAAAATTAATGACATTAAATCATTTTTGTAAAAAACAAATCATTAACATGTATATGCTAACATTAACAAGATGTGTTTAATTTTTTCGTTGTATTGAAGATGTATAGTCGACTGTAGAAACTATTATAGGTTGAATAATCAGTAATCAGTCATTTTTTGAAAATTAAAAATTTTCAAAAAATTACTGATTACTGATTATTCCACCTTTAATAGTTTAATTTTTTCGAATCCACAAAATCAGAAGTCCTTTAGAAGAAGAAGTTGACGTGGTCCAGTGGGTAGAGCACTAGTCTACTATTCTCCAGGTCCCGGGTTTGAACCTCGACTGAGGTAGAATTATTTATTCTATTACTTGAGTCATGGAGCGACCCTGTCGTATGGATACCGTACTGGTGCACACCCAGCCTTTATAAAGTGGGTACCCAAAATTCTGGAAAATTTGGCGGCTGTGCTCGACGTAGGCCTACTCACCCCTTTGCACTGCCGATAGTGCCTATATAGTACTGAACCCAAGACCGTTTATCGGTTGTAGGGATACGTCTTTTTTTTTTTTTTTTTTTTTTTTTTTAGTGAAACAACATTTAAAATATCGGCATTTTAGAGCCGGAAGACTATTTAAATAAGAATGAAATCTACATGATATTGGAGTCAATTAAATTTTACGTCTATACATCAATTTTGATCGGAATTGTTAAACCCTTCTTAAACAACTTAAGAAGGTGCAAAACGCATGGTATTTATATATTTAGTGGTACTTTTGGTTCGCTAATCGTGTTGAAATTTTTTTAGTAACATCTGGATCATATATGTTTCTATAATATGAAATTACAGTTTTATACAAATTGTCTTTTTGTACTATAGTTAACATATACACACAGAAAAACCTCTTTGGTGGACTTCGTCATTTGGACTACCTTTAATATATATTTAATAACAGATAAGTGAAAGTAATATAATTAGATTGTGACTTCAGGCAAAATTAATTGAATTAGTGATGTTGTATGTGATTATAATTGAAATGTAATACCTGTTACTCTGTGGGTTCGGTTTTAAAATAAATCCTACAGTAACTCCTACCGTATACCTCTGCCGTAGAGGAGTGGATTAATCCATTCGGACTCACGGACCATTACCATCCATCCATTACTCGGTGCGAAATGGAAACATTACGAGTGAATTTCACCGATCTGGATGGATTACGTGCTTGGAGTTTTCCGTTATTCTACTAATTATCTAATTGCGAACGGACTGTACTAGTTCCTGAGATGCTGGCTTTGCATATTAACGTACCTTCTGAGTACGTTGCTGCTGAGGGGAGTACGTGGGAAGAAGACCCCTGACCCCGGTACAATTGACTCATGTACCCCGAGGTACCGCCCCCCCACTGTCTGGTCTGGTTAGCGCTTCTCCGTTACTCCAACTACCAGCTATCCCAAGATACGGTAGGGTAAAAAAATATAAAGGTCACTCCTACATACCTACTTTACAATCCCAGCAAAAAATGATAAATAAAACATCTTTTTTTATGTGGGAACGGTGTGCTGTACTGCTAAACACAGCTAGAAATCTTAGGAGTTTCCTAAATATTTATTAATACTATTTAACTAAAATCACCTGAAGTGGTTGGAGTTAACTCCCCCTCTCCAGGAATATTCCTTCATAAGAAGTTTTGTCAAATAAATATAAAATAATAATAATTATAGATTACTTTTTTTAAATATATTTTTATTGAAATTTACAGCTATATATTATAATACAAGTAAATATGCTACTAAAAGATAGTGTACATGAAAAACATTAAGGGAAACTGCCCATTGGCACAGCACTCTAGTAATTATAGATAAATACTCCGTTTCATAAAAAAAAAATCCATCATATGATTTTATTTATTTATTTTTTTTTTTTGGTAAAAAATTGAAGTTAATTTCTTTAGGTAAGTAAAAGTAAAAACAAAAATATTAAAAAACTTTTTCTTTTTTTTGTAAAAATTTGAAGTTTCAGATAAGTTATAAATTTCGTGGGCGACCCCCGGGTATTTTGTAGTATTGTCCCAATGTATATTTCCGTTGAAAATTGGAATTACAAAATTTTCACTACGGAAATACTTTTCCTTGTTATATATTTCATATACAGGTCAGATAAAGTAATAATAAAAAAATTAAATATCCAACACATGATCTTTTTTTTTTTTAATTTTTTAAAAAAGTGAAGTCTATTTCAGATAAGTTATTAGTTCGTTGCCGGGTCCCGGGTATTTTGTAGTAGTGTCCCAATGTCTATTTCCGTTGAAAACTGGAATTCGAACATTTTCACTATCGGAATACTTATTATATATTACACACACACGCACAAATATATATATATATATATATAGTTAAGATAAAGTAGAAAAAATTAAAAATCCAAATCGTGATTTTTGGTTTATTATTTTCAATTATAAACCTTTGTAATCGATCAAACACATAAATAAAATTACTTTTCCCCCTCAAAATTTCAAGATATATAGAATCCGAATAACAATAAAAAAAAAATCCGTTCTTCCTAATTAATAAAAAAAATACTAAAAATCTATGTTCTAAGTGCTATGTAAAAGAAAATTAAATTACCAACAAAATGAAGAAAAAATCACTGACATTGGTTCAGAACTAGCAGATATATAGCGTTTTGAAATTAACAGTGGTGATATACCCGTTTTCTTCGGATTTTTTATTGCATTTTATTTTAGCCAATTGCCTATTAACAGCTATATAAATAGAGATATCTTCATATAGTTATTTGGGAATAATAAACCATTGTGTAATATTTGTAAAATATTAAAGTTTTTTCAGTCAAGTTATTAGTTTCGTGGCTGATTCCTGGATTTTTTGCGGTATTGTACAAATATCTACAAAAATAGGTTTATTCATTTTCGTTTCAAACAAATGATTTAGATTAGATAATATAGCATTATCGAATTGTAGCGTAAAATTATCAGTAATGATTTTATGTCATGTTTGTCACTTTTCATTGCCTTTTACAACTTTGTCTATAAGATAATGTTTTTTTCTAAAATCTTCAGCTTTCTAACGGTATATTATACATGTATATTACTGCTCTTATGTTCAATAAACCAAAAATTCTCTGATATTGTATACTTAATAATAATTTTTTTTTTTTTTATCAATTCTAACAAACATAAAATGGTTAATTTTTCGAATCTTTAAATTTAAAAGTACTTTATAGTAAGAAAATTTGAAATATCATTATTTAAGGCCCGTCAGACTATTACAAAAAGAATGAAACCTATATGATATTAAAGCCCAATACATTTTCCATCCATATAGTGAGCTTAATCAAAATCGTAAGGGCCGTTGAGGAACATCGTAAATTGCATGACATTAATTGGTACTTTTTTTTCATCCAAACAACCTGTAAAATACATTTATCATTAAGTTTGGCCTTTTCCAAATAGCTTTTCCTGCCCTAAGCAATGGTGGATGATAACATTCTGGATCTTCAAAATTGCACACTTAATTATCAGATAAATAAGAATAAAAATTTAATGTATCAAATGTAATAAATACTATTATTGTGACTAAAACGCCGATGATAACGAACAATTCAAAATATAAAGAAAAAAAAGAAGGTATTTACAATGTTAAATGTATAAAAAGGTTGGAAAAGTTTGATGGAATGTGTATTATAAATTATGGTTTTCAAATATTGGGTTGTTTCACATGAAATGTCCGTTTTTATAGTTTCTGAAATACATAAAGGATTTTCCAGGTCTCTGTTGTTTCCTTCGGAATGTTTAGATATTTAAAGTAAACAGTTACTAATCCTCTACCTTTGTATTATAAACATTAGCTTCCCAATCAATTACCCACTTTTTAGCATACCTCCAAATATGAACATGGGTACACGCGATTTTCGAGTAATATTTTTGTAAGAATTTAAAGTCGGCCATTCAGCAGCTGAGGACGCTAGAAATATTTGCAAGACGTTTGGGGAAGGGAGTGTTAATGAACGGACCATTCGCCGTTGGTTTGCTAAGTTTTCAGCTGGAAATACCGACTTGGAAAACTTGCCCCGAGGAAGACAACCGTCCGTAATAGACAACGATGTCCTCAAACCTAAAGTAGAAGGAAACCCCTACCAAACAGTTAAAGGACTCTCAGCACAACTAAATGCAAGTGCAACTACCGTTTCCAGACATTTAAAGTGTATTGGGAAAGTAAAAAAGCTCGATACATGGGTACCTCATGATCTCACTGAGCGACAGCAAGACCCCATGTTTCAAAACATACTGTGTGAAAATTGAAAAAACTGGGCTACGAAGTTCTTCCGCACCAACCATATTGTCCCGACTTGTCTCCAACAGATTACCACCTGTTCAGGAATTTAGACAACTTCGTCAAAGGAAAACTTTTTGAAAATGATGATCAAGTGAAAAGTGCGTTTTTAGATTTTGTTTCACATCAAAGTTCAGAGTTTTTCAATTCGGGGATAAAAAATTTGGTGTCACGTTGTTAAAAATTTGTAGAAAAAGAAGGTAAATTTTTCGAAGAAAATTATCTTGTTTTCATATGGTATTTTTAATAAAAATACTTTACCTTGAAAAGGGACAGTTCATGTGACACAACCCAATATATCCAAAATATTTTAATCAGATATAATTGATTAAATACATATTCTTTGATTTCAGCTATATAATTTATATCACTTCGCATTTTACAATTCTTTTTTATATCTTATCATTTTACTCGTTATGTTATTATACAACTAAATGAGACTAATGAAGAAAATTATATTGATTCGCGACCTATGATGATATTAAATGCGAAAATTACCGTGAAGGCGTAAAGAAATGGTGGGGTGTTAATGACTGAATGAAACGTGGAGGTGTGAAATTGCTATCAATGGAATGAAATAAAAAAAACTATAAAATTATATTCGCACGACACATTAATAAAAGAAATCTACCAGCTCTGTTTCCTATTTTCACAATATAATTTTTACGATTCGAAATATTCTTTTAGAAAAATATAATGGTCTTTTTTTTTTTTTTATAAAATATTAGGATTTCAGATATAATCTTCATGTTTGTGATGCTATTCACAGCAAATAAAATTTAGAAAACACTGAGCATTGATTAACTAAGATATTTTCACTGAATTTAATTGTGCACGAAAATACAAATCTGAAAATATGATAGGAATGCGATCAGAAAAAAAAATCACTCAAAATCTTTTTTTTTTTTTTTTTTTTTTTTTTTAGATATATTAAAATTTGCTACAAAATGAACAATAATAATATTGATATGAGACCACATTCATACTATATATACAGAAAATGATAAAATCTAATAACAATAACTTATATTTGGTTGCCGACGTATCTTCCCAAATTTTAGGCTTTCAGCAGAGCTTTTTTTTTTATTGATTGCTTGGGCATGTTTCTTGCCGATTGTCATGATGATGAAGACTACTTTCCTCCAAAAATTCAGAACAAAAAATAATAAGTTTTTCTTATTAGTTCGTTTTTTATTTTACGACCACAGCCCTAATCAACTTCTACATTCTATATGCTCTACATTTAACAACCATTATATTATCAAAAATTAAAATAAATTAACGGAGAGATAAAGAAAAGGTTTACAAATGTTTCAGTCCCAGAAAGTACTTCTGTAACACCTACACATTACACATATGAGATTTTAGGATGCAAAACTAAATTTGTATAAATACTAAAAAACAAAAAAAAAACAACTGATAAATACATTTTTAATCATAAAATCTTAACTGAAATTTATATAAACTGACATGGTATTCTTCTGAAGAGAGAACTGATAAAATAAATAGCTCACAAAATACTATTTTTTAATAAAATACGAAACTTTATACATTAGATATTTTAGTATACATATTCAATATTTTAGGAAACCATCAATTACACTTTTTTGAACAAGACTTTTTTAACTACAGTTACTCTGACAACCATATATTTTACATTTAATAATTCGTTTAAAATTCCAATAAGAACAACAATTCATAACGAATTTCAGCTCGTAACAACAAAAGGAGTATTGGAAGTAAATTAATTAAGTAAAACGGATATTATGATATAAAATTATCCCGAAATATTTTTTTTTTAATTGATATTAAAGCAAAATATCGTATCGATAAACTTTTCTAACATAAAAAGGTATTGATTTTTAATTCTAGTCACTTTTATTTCAGTAAAATGTATCACTCAATTATAATTGCTTCAATTAATCTTTAAATTTGACAAGCTTTAATATATACACAGAACGGCTAGGTCTAGTGGATAGAGCACTAGTCTACTGTTCTCCGGGTCCTGGGTTCGAATCCCGGCTATGACAGAATATTATTTATTTTCTTTATTCAGCCGGAAGGCATAGGGGCATAGAGACCCTCCTGGGACAGACCCAGCCTCTTTAATATTGGTACCAAAATTGGGAAAAACCTGGCAGCTTAGTGTGATCTCAACCTAATCATCTCATTGCACGGCCGTTGGCCTAAAAACAGTACATTAGGAACAACCTATGTAATGAGACCAAGGCCCTTTATTATTTTTTATTTATTTATTTTTTAATATTACATATACTAATTGCCTAAGGAAAATAATTTACTTATATAATAAAAAAACAATACAAACTTTTTTACACTTCATCTGCTGGCGTAATATATATGGGACGCGCAATACACTAGAGGCAGCATTCTCAATATAGAACGGTTATAGGCGTTTATTGTGTATAGATGACGGACAAGATCGGATGCATGTAGTTTTAACTATTCATAAGCATTGAAAGCCCACTCAACAACTATATTATTCAAATCAAAACAAACCATTGTGAAAGCCTTATTACCGTTCATTATGTCACAAGTATAATTATTTATTCTTGAATTAACGTTTTATAAATGCCATTTCGTCTGAAACATTACTTTCCGTATTACATATCCCATACCCATTCAATTCCGAGAGTATAGATTGTCTTTCATTATCAACAAAAGAGTCTGAAATAGCGTCCTGGGTAACTTATATTATGGAATTGTTATCGGTAACTAACAATAGGTAGTTTATTGTCATGCTTTATTGCTCAGATAACACCTTTAATAATTATCTTTGAATTTATTATTTTGAAAACGACCGAATATTTTAAACATATCTAAGAAAGTAAAACCTGATACATTTAATTAATATCATAAATATTAATAGACATATATTTCATCATACGGTAATTCTAAAATTATTCCAATTTTGACCTATTTGCCACCCTTTGTTCCGGTGCATGGGAAAATACAGCATACCTTGACCCTCATGTCAATTTGCATAACTACAGGATTTTTGTTACTGAATAAAATAAATTAGTATGACAATGATATAATGTAAGTAAATAACAATTTTACTTAAATAGAAATTAAAAATTTAAAAATTTGGTGTTATTAAACAACAAAAAAAAAAAAAATGTACCTCTACAACCCATGGAGGATCTTTGGCTCGGTACATATAGAGATTCGGACTGTTTCCAGGCCAACGACCGTGCAATGAGGTGATTAGGCCTTGATCACGCTCAGCCGCCAGGTTTTTTCCCAAATTTGAATACCCACTTTAAAGAGGCTGGGTCTGCCCCAGGAGGATCTCCATACCCTAGGGTCGCCATCCGTCTAAATTAACAGAATAAATAATATTCTGTCATAGCCGGGATTCGAACCCAGGACCCGGAGAACAGTAGATTAGTGCTCTATCCACTAGTCCACGCCGCTCTCTTTATATGGTGTAACAGTATTAAATAGGGCTTGAACCTATCAGATGACCCTAAATTTTTTTTTACTGGGAGTAAAAAACCTTAGTTAAGCCATTCTTAGAAGGAGACGTAAAAAGGTGTTCTCGAGCATGTGCGATGCCAGGAACTCGTTGAAGACCCCGATCCTAATTAAACATCGATAGGCAAATTTTAAGACATCTACAATAGCATCGTCTGATTAGTGACAGTAGTATAAAAGAATTGTTAAATGGATACACCAACAAACAATATTATACTATCTTAAAATATAATATAACCCTCATTTTGACAACCTCTATCATCCAAGATCTATTGTTCATCTCAGTCAGGGAGAAATTTAGATCTACGTATTCGTCCTAATTTTTAATAATGAATACAAAAATATTCGTTATTCAACCACTATTTCCAGAAGTAATTATGTGAAAATAAAGTTAAATACTGAATATAAAATAAATGAGATCCGTTGATACCTAGCACCGTAGCAACATGAAACCGGTAATGAATTCTTCGGCGAACATAATGAAAACGTAATGTAACGCATAACAATTACGCCCATTTAATTACCGACAGAGCTGTAAGTCCGCTGGAAGCGATGCTATCTCCAGGAAGGGAGGACATGAACTAATGAAGTGGCTATGTAAATGGAAACGGAGAAGAAACAATCTGGAATCGGCTCGTGTGCTTCGGAGCGGTGAGTGGTGGGCAGCGTACAATTAACCTGACTCTGGTCTGAAGCCGATTTATCGCTCCGATTGTCCGCAGGTATCTGGGCCAGTGTCCGCTACAGAGGGGTCGGGAGCTGGGAGGGTATCGTCTCAGTTGTGAACGTCAAGGGATCAACGAGGGATAGGTATTTATCGAAGGCTGTAAAGATGTTAAAAGTTTAAACATCTAGATACAAAGCACAAAAAAAAAATCTGGTGCGGGCAACACACTACTTTCACATACCTCCGTTTTTAGAATCGATTAAAGAATTTTCAAATACAGTAAGAGATAAAAAATGAGTGAGAGAATTAGTTAAATGGAATTTCTATAGAAACACGTATTTTATTAAAAATATATTATATTATCTAATATAATCAGTTAGTTTTATCGGCTTTTCATCACTCTTTATTAACTTTTACAAGCTTGTGTATAAGATAATATTTTTTCTAAAATCTTTAGCTTTCCGACAGTATATTATACATGTGTATTACTGTTGTTATGCTCAAAATCTTATGTTGTTATGTTCTCCTTTAGTTGGATATCGAATTCGTTCAACTTATAATAACTGTTTTTTGTCAATAGTAACAAGATGGTATGCTTATTATTACAGAATCTACAAAATTAGAGGTAGTTTAAAGGAAGAAATTTAAAAATATCGGCATTTAAGTCCCGTCAGACTATTTTTATCAGAATGGAACCTACATGATATTAAAGCCCATTAAATTTTACATTGATATACCGAGTTTAATCGACATCGTTAGAGCCGTTTTCGAGACAATCGTAACAAGGTGCAAAATGCGTGGTATAAAGTGGCTCTTCTAGTTAGCTGATTTTGGTGAAAATGTTTCTGAAACTTCTCGGGCTTCTGTTTTAAATATGAAATACAATAAATAAAAACAAGTTTTAAATATGAAATACCAGTTTCATAGGGCTTTTAGTTAAAAATTAAAAATCTACCTCTACACTCCATGACGGGTTGCGGGTACAGTATATGCAGGTTGTCATAAATGTCATAGGAGCAGATACTAGACTTCAAGGAGAACAAAAACGTTGAAATGACCCATAGTCCGATTCTCAACAGTTATGGAGGAAAGTCAGATTTTGTGTTTTTTGCTGTTATCCATGGTTTTTAGCAGAAAAACTCATATATACTTTGCACGAACATATATATATATATATATATATATATATATATATATATATATATATATATATATATATATATACATATATAAGAAATATTTTCCAGAAGGTTAAGAAGTCAAGCAATTAAAATAAGAAATTAAGTGTCACACAAGATCATGCAGAAAATTAAATTTTAATATTTCTAAGAATATTCGGACGTTTTAAGGAGCTATTACTCTTCTATCGTTAGGATTTACATTTTTCGGATCTCCGAAAACATTCTTCATTCAATTAGCTTTAAAATAATATAAAACAAAAACTTCCTAGACTAATCAAGGATGCGAGGAGGCAAGAATGTAAGTAAAAATTACCAAAAAGAAATTTAGAGCTTACTAAATGTCTCATAAATAAATATCCATATTGTGTGAGTCGATACTAGACCTTTAGAGAAACAAAAAGTTGATATGACCCATAGTCTGATTGTCAACGATTAAGAAGGAAAATCAAATTTTGAGATTTTTGCTGTTCAATGAGAAACATGTATCATAG
Organism: Piezodorus guildinii; assembly: GCA_023052935.1. Lineage (NCBI taxonomy): Eukaryota > Metazoa > Arthropoda > Insecta > Hemiptera > Pentatomidae > Piezodorus > Piezodorus guildinii. The sequence goes on along the minus strand of CM041297.1, from coordinate 21,821,489 downwards.
CAGGAATCTGCTTTCACAAAGTGACTATACATTTATAATGCAACCTGTGAACACACACACATAATTCTGTGCCCTTCCAACCTTCCAAGGTTTGAAGGCCGCTAGAAATATTTGCAAGGCGTTTGGGGAAGGGAGTGTTAATGAACGAACCATTCACCGTTGGTTTGCTAAGTTTTTAGCTGGGGATACCGACTTGGAAAACTTGCCCCGAGGAAGACTTCCATCCGCAATAGACAACGATGTCCTCAAACATACAGTAGAAGGAAACCTCTACCAAACATTCAAAGGACTCCCAGCACAACTAAATGTAAGTGGATCTACCGTTTCCAGATATTTAAAGTGTATTGGGAAAGTAAAAAAGCTCGATAGATGGGTACCTCATGATCTCACTGAGCGGCAGCAAGACCCCATGTTTCAAAACATACCGTGCAAAAATTGAAAGAACTGGGGTACGAAGTTCTTCCGCGCCCACCATATTATCCCGACTTGTCCCCAACAGATTACCATCTGTTCAGGAATTTAGACAACTTCGTCAAAGGAAATTTTTTTGAAAATGATGATCAAGTGAAAAGTGCGTTTTCAGATTTTGTTCAAAGCTCAGAGTTTTTCAGTTCGGGGATAAAAAAGTTGGTGTCACGTTGGGAAAAATGTGTAGAAAAAGAAGGTAAATAGTTCGAATAAAATTATCTTGCTTTCATACCATATTTTTAATAAAAATCCTTTACCTTGAAAACGGACATTTCATGAGACACAACCCAATATAATAGCAGGAATCTGCTTTCACAAAGTGACTAGATATTTATGATACATCCTGTGTACACACACACTCACATAATATTTCATTCGTTCCGTAATTATGTGTCCTTCCAACCTTCCAATTCTGACTCCCTAACATTCTTAAAGAATCTAATTCAACTAATTTAATTCAAAATTCGGTAACAGAGGAATAGATTAAAATGTTTATTCATTATTACTATAGAGAAGCAGGAGCATACTGTTCTAAGGGTGATATGGATGATTTTATTGATTATGGGACCATCAATAAAATGACATTTGGATGATATCTTAGAGCGAAATTGGTCAAAAATGCAATACTGAAGAAGTTAAGAAACCCCGAGGATTTATAGATGGAAGAATCGAAAAGACAAAAAATTTGCTGTTATAAAAAAGATTGAATGCGGGACTGAGTGTCTCAAACAGGTCCAGAGGGACTGTTCCATATCGGAAATTTCGAAGACTGCACCGAATGCCGAAATAGAATTAAAAATATTAAATTTGAAAATTCTGAGATGATGAAGAGGTATTGTGAGACATACAGAAATAATAACAAGTCATAAATTCTAAGTTTAGTCGCTCTCCTCAGGGTGAATAATCGGGAATATAATGAGACACATATTATATTTTTAAAAACCGATTAACAATACTATAATAGGATCATAATATTTAAATTTTATAGAAATGAAAAATAAGCGATTGTTTATTATAATTGTGAATTAATGTAATTAATAGAATTAACACAATATATTAAACTTCTAAAAAAAAAAAAATTGTCTAACCTGGAATTGAGATGAGCGGTGTAGAAATCATCTTAATTGCACCCGTAAAATAAACTAAAAAAGAAAAAAAATCAAAATTATTTTTTTATAAAAAAAACATAAATATAAATTAAATAAATAATTAATATATACATATGCTACACATAATCAATATTTCATATTTACATGTATACATATATATACTCTAAAGTACGTTTTAAACCTTACATACCATTTGCTACCCCAGACAGTGTGTGTAGTGGGACTGAGTAGGTGTGTATGGAACATCCCTCACTTTTTTTTTATCATCCCCCTACGACTGGTATCTCCTCGACCAATCAGGTTCTGAGGTTAGGGGTGGTTTTACCTCGTTTCCAGTTTACGCAGGTCAACAGGTTATTGGGTTACTTGTAGGTGGTACTGGCTATATTTGAATAACGGTATTTAAAACAAATTAATTATATTTTTAAAATTTAGCCTTTTTTTTAATAGGATTTCGACTTAAGATTTAAAAAAAAAATAATTGTACTAATAAGTAAAAAAAAATGAAAGGACTTTTGAACACAAAGTATTAAAAAAAATACGATAACTCAACTCTTATTGACAACGTATAATTATATTATTTTCAGAAGAAATAAAAATAAATAAAAATTCTGCAGGAACTGTTAACTAAATTGAAGATATATTTATAAGTTTAATAAATGGCCTAAGACTTGGTGTTTATTGATTTAATTATTGAATATATTAATAGTTCAACGTATGTAATTTAATTATTATTGTCTTTATTAATATAACTCACTTCAATCTGTTGAATTTATTTACACTTCTATAAGTATCATAATGTTTGTTTAATTATGTTTGTTGTTCAATTATTTTAATATTTTGTTATCGTTTATTTTTATTTAATACAATTTATTACATAAATAGGTATTTTTTTATTTAATTCAATCTTGTTAGGCAATGATTTGGAAAAAGACAATTATGGAGTGAAAGGACTTTTTGAAATAACCAATTGACGTGTTCTTAAAAAAAAAAATCAAGCATTCGTAAAAATAAAGGACTAATTATAAATTCATATTGAAGGATATATAATTAATTAGTAACAATAACTAGCTTAATACAACATTAGGTTTAAATATTAGATATTTAGTCATTTATTACATGTTGAAAGCATGAAAATTTCACTGAGCTCTTTTTTCACTTTCATACAATATGCATTCGAATGTTTCTTCATTCTTTGCCTCGTATTTTTCATTTCTTTATAATACTGATGAATCGTTCCAATTGAAATAGGTATATTGGTATACCTATATACTACTATATTGGTATAGGTATATACAATAAGAAGGTTACACTTTTTTAATTAATTTATTGGCTGCCACCAATAAGATATCATTCTTCTCTGTATTAATTCCCATTTTTCAAAATATTTATAGTTTTTATGTAATTATGGAGGTTTTAGTTAACGATGACATACTGATTAAACTTTTAAAAATCTGGTGCGGGCAACACACCAATTTCTCTTACATAGGTCAGTCACCACATCTGGTCAGTTGATTTAGGTGAAAAAGTTGGTATCCCAGCTAGACTTACCACACATAGAAATACACACATATCGCAATACTTCCACTTACAATATATTTCATAAATTTTTTTTTTTATTGAGATATATTACAATTAGTTTCTAAATTAACAATAGTAATAGTGATATGATACCCCATTCACACAATATATACAGAAAACAATGATAAAGTGAAATTACAAAAAATATAATATAAGTTCAAAAAATCTGGTGCGGGCAACACACGACTTTCACTTACCTCCATTTTTAAAATCAATGAAAGAATTTTCAAAAACAGTTAGATATAAAAATACGTGGAACTATTAAGGAAATTATTAAATTGAATTTATATAGAAACATGTGTTTTATTAAAAAATCTATTATATTGTTTGTTTATTTATTTAACGTCACTTTATGCTACTATAGCTAATCGGACGATGCTACAGTAGGAGTCCTAAATTTTGCCTATCCAGGTTTTATTAGTATAGGGATCTTTAACGAGTACCTGACATTGCACAGGCTCGGGACCACCTTTTAACGTCCCCTCCGAAGGACGGCGTAACTAAGGATTTTAACTAAGGATCTATTATATTATTATATAATATAATCAGTTAGTTTTATGTTCATTTCATCACTCTCTATTAACTTTTAAAATCCTGTGTATGAGATAATATTTTTTCTTAAATCTTTAGCTTTCCAACGGTATATCATGCATGTATATTACTGCTCTTATGTTCAAAAACGAAAAATTGCATTAAACAAATATTTTTTATGTTTTCTCCTTTAGTTGGGTATCAAATGTATTAAATTTATATATTTACCTGTTTTTCATCAGCGTTAACAAGATAATATAGTTTATTTTTATCGAATCTACAAAATTAAAGGTACTTTAGGGGAAGAAAATTTAAAATACCGGCATTTAAGCCCTGTCACACCATTTTAATCAGAATAAAACCTACATGATATTAAAGCCCATTAAATTTTACATCGATATAGCGAGTTTAATCCGAGAAAATCGAAAAAGGTGCAAAATGCATGGTATAAAGTGTCTCTTCTGGTAAGCTCATTTTAATGAAAAAAGTTTTGCCACCTCTCGGCCGTGTAGTTGTCTTAAATATGAAATTTCAGGTTCATAGGACTTACCCTTTCCGCCTGGGAGTTACCACACACACACACACACACACACACAGACCTTTTTGCGGGACTTGGTTATTTGGACTCAGGGGACCCTAATACGTGTATTTCCGTTGAAAACTGGAATTCGAAAATTTTCACGATCGCAATTCTTCCGCTTACTTTTTTTTTTTTTTTTTTTTTTTTTTTTTTTTATTCGTATATATTACAATTTGTCATAATAGACAATAATAATAGTGCTACAGGATCTCATTCATACAATATTTACAATATAAACAAAAGGAAAGTTCCGCTTACTATATATAGTAAGTGAAAGTAAAAAACAACATATAATTGAGATAAATACAAATAAATTAAATATAGAAGTAAGAAATACATTAACATTATACACACAATCCTAACTATATACAATCTTTACAATCTGCTAAAGGAACCCCAGACTGGGCCTTTTCCTCCACTTGTAGAGAGAGTCAAAGAGTCAGCGGGGTCACTGGTGGAGCCAGTGGAGGCCGAGCTAGGGCGCAATAACCACAACATACATTACATGAGTGGAGGATCTGAACAGGGTGAGAACTGCAATATAAATGTTTACAAAACGTCTCGCGGCCACTGCCGTTTCAATCTTCGAGAAGGATTGTAGGGATGGGTGGTGCTGGATAGGGATTGTGCTAGAGGGTTAGGATGATGAGTAAGGTTCTGATGAGATTTGAAAAATTAGGATGGTATCAGGTCTAAGGAGTAGGGTATAGTTATTAAATACATAGGTAAGTAAAATTAATTGTCCTGTATTCAATCAATTTTAATGAACAATATTTTAATTAATATTATATTGTGTATTTTAATTATTTTATATATATTTTAAAGGTTTTTCCTCATGAGAGTTTTGACCTTTAAAATTTAAATCACCCTAATACCGGCTCCCCCTAATCATAAAACCAGATCTGCCTGGAAGACACTACCCGTATTATATTCACGAGGTGTCGTCTTTATCTCCTGTTTAAATAGTCTGGAGTAGGGATCATCATTGACCTTTTATATGATATTAAATATAAACTTGTCTTTAAATATATATCATAAAATCACATGATAAAAACGTGTAATGACAATTTATATGTATCCTAGTGTGCATATTTACTTTTTAATATAGCCTCCTAAATATAAATTTATTTTATCTTTGCAACTGAGTAATTCTTATATCATTCGAAGAATAATTAGAAATCAGGATTGATATTTTATTTTTTACGATTACCTACGTTACGGACCATTCCAGCGTGTTATCATCAGGGGAAGTGAGTAGGGGTGGGCATAATCGAATGATCGTCATAATCGGATGATCGGACTTCGATGATTTAAATAATAGAATGATTTCATAATCGAATGATTAGTATGCATTGTGATAAACGATTTATGTGATGAGAAGAAAAAAAAAAAAAATAGGGTCTTTCGATTATCCGAGTTCCTTATAATCCCTCGATTATCGTTATTATCGTTATTAAACAGTTCAGTTCGAATGATCATTCGCTTATCCAAACCGATTAATCTGATAATCGATTAATTCGAATGATTGTAATAATCGAATGATCCTATAATCGTCATTTGATTATGCCCAGCCCTAGAAGTGAGTTCTTAGAGAACTATGATTAAAATGAACTGAGGACTTATGATACAGGCGAAAAAAAAAATAAATAAAATTAAACTATGCACTTTAATTATAAGATTTTTTTTTTAATGAAGTAATTTTTATTTCATTCATATGCTCAGCAAACCAAGGATCAAACAATTATATCTGAAATCATATTTCTCGAAATTGGATTCTTTATAACTTTCAAAAATTCTACTGATAAATAAATAAATAAATTATTAATTAAATGTAGATAAGATATAAGGAAAATTTGGTTGGGGTGAAGTTAAAAAAATACTTCGAATAAGTGAACTTATTGTGCCGTCGTTTCGGTCTTCATTGTAATCCTTCATCAGGGTTAAGGAAAAACAAGATAGCCAACAATTAAAAAATAGTAATAACAAGTTAACAGTAAATTAATCAGATTAAAATAGTAATAAAATATGGAAATAAACAATAATATTAAATGGTATGGATATATTTGAATAAATAAATATAAAGTATGCAAATTAGTTAAATAGTAGCCTATATGTGGAAATATATATGTGGAAATAATAAATTTAAATTAATAAAGATAAGATAAAGAAGTAAGAAGATGGTTTTAATAAAATGGGCTATTTTAAAGTACTATTTTTTTAAATTTCAAATAAATAATTAAATGAACGGTGACATGATAAGCCTCTTTTTAAAATCCAATTTTCTTTCCGATTTTAATTAAATTTCTTCTCTGATTCGAACTGATCTATTACGAATCTTGGGTCTGTTTCCAACGTCTTAAAAGTTTTGTACATTCCAAAATCCATTTAATTTCGGTAGTTGTCTAGGATCAAATACTTCATTTCTTGATCCTTGCCTCCGACGTGTTAGAACGTAAAAAACCTACTACGCATTCTGATATTTTTAAAGGACATCTACTGTTTGTGGGTTTGTGAAAATAGATAAAACTCGAAGTCTATTAAATATTGATTATAAACAATTGCCCTTGTAAAATATATATTTCTTAAACATACAAACATTTATTATTTATTTCATAACAGTTCCTTTCAGATAACATTTCGAGTGATTTTTCTTTTTCATTTAGTGGTATCTTAATCTATAAACTGATCTACAGAAGTTTTCGCTCCGGTAATCAATTCCTTATATATCAAATAACTCGCTTGAGTAAACTTTTCGAAAAGGGTTTTAGATTTTTCTCTTTCACTCTGAAAAGTTTTTCTCAGAGGAAAGTTTCTGATTTATCGTACATTCGAGGAGTTGGTCCAAAGTTAGTTCGGCTCAGAGGTTTTTTTATTCCTTCAACTTTTTAAACATTTACATTGATAATATAAGGGTTAATTTTTTTTTTTACTTGTTAGATATTGCGATTTATGGAGTTTTTGCATTGACACGTAAGAGAAAATCACTCAAATAAGATACTTAGTTTCAAATAACTAATTTTATGAATGTTAGCTCTACTTTATGTTGTTTTTACCTTAGTTATTTTTTTTAGTGTAGCTCAGTGGGCAGAGCAATGGGCTACTACGCGACCAGGGTTCGAAACTTTATGTTACAGAATAATAATTGATTCACTTTTATCAGCTATCAGGTCGACGCTGGGTCATAATAGGTCATATCATCCATAATAATTGATTATATTAGGTCATTGTGTTATCATAACAAGGTATTCCGAGATAAAGCCAATAGATATCTTTGTCGGATTGGCGTGACGTGAAGAAAAGGTGACAAGGTCAGAACTAAAGAACTTTTCATGGCACATAAAAAAAATAAGGCCGAGGAAGAAAAAATTGCTAAAGGTGAAGGTGCTTCTGATACAATTGAAGGAACCACTGTCCTTAAATACTAAAGATGTTGTTAAGGATCACAAAAATATTATTATCCTGGGGTCACCTGTGGTGTAGAGGCTAAAATAACAGTCTTTTATCCCGGCTTCATACCCGGGAGATGTCTCTAAGATTTCTTAGAACCAGTAAAAATCCTTAGTTAAGCCGTACCTACAACCCATGAAGGGTCGTACTGTTTCTTGCCCAACGGTCATGCAATGAGGTGATTAGGCCGAGATTACACTCAGCCGGGCAGGTTTACTCTACCCCCCCCTCCCTTAATTTTGGGTATCCAGTTTAAAGAGAGAGGCTGGGTCTGCCAAAGGAGGGTCTTCCTACCCCAGTGCCGCCCCCGGCTATGTTAATAGAAAACGTAATATTCTACCACAGCCAGGAATCGAACCCAGAGAACAGTCGACTAGCTCTATCAAATAAAAAACGCCGCTCCCTTATGCCGTCCTTAGAAGGGGACGTAAATTGGTAAAAATAAAGATGGTCTTGTATTCGTTAAATATCCCTATCCTAATTAGACCTTAATAGGCCAAAATTTATGACTATAGTCTATAGATAAAACCAAAATTTCTTAAAAGATTTCTTAAAATGATATTTCAATATCGCACGACTTTTCGTTTTTGAGCTTCACACAGACCATTTTGTACTTGGTCATTAGGTCTTAGGAAACCCTAAAACATGTATTTCCGTCGAAAAAAAAAGTGTTCTCGATTACTATACTTTTCCAAACTATATATTTCATTATTTAGGTAGAATAATATAATAATGTTTATATTTGTATAGTTTTTAGAACTTTATACCTAAAAATACCGTAGAAGGCCGAAATGTCGTTTTAAAATATTTTAATAACAATTCGGTATAATATTCTACATCCTATTTATTCACCAGCAACAAATATTAATTATCCATAACAAAATTAATGTTCCACATTTTCTCATTATTTCCTTGTCCTTCCAATACAGACTCCATACCTATTCAAACCCACGAGTTTCTATAGATTTCCATTCACTTCTCTATAACCATTTGAAGTGTTTGAAAAGGTGTCCTCGGAATCTTCAAACATAAAACCGTCCGGAGAACTAACAATAGGTTGTAAGTAACACAAGTTATTTTCACGTTTCACTGATCTTATACCATCTTAACTGATTGCCTATGCATAAATTACTTATTTTTTAAAACATAATAGTAATTTGAAATACATAAAATAGTGTTCAATTGGCAGAACTAAGAATGTACTGATGTATAGAAAATAGTATTCCCTGAACACATATTCATGTTATTGCTCAACAGTTTAGTTTTTTCTGAGATAATATGTGTTCCATATTTTAGTGTAATACATAGCATGTGGAAATACAGTTAGTATCTAAATGACCCTTTGCCCGATAGCATGCTCATTGTTAACGGCCACTTAGCACACTCCTAATTATTCAGAGAGAAAAATAGGTGTCAATGAGATAAGAAGTATTATTTTAGGTGTTTTTTACGTGTTTTACTGTTGCTGTTAAGAGCGCTGTGAACTTTGTCGGTGAACTTACCACAGAGAACATGTATAAATTAAATTTTTATATGTTTCTGTTTAGAATTTGATTACTTTTTGTGAGAGAAGTTGGTTCATGGTGCAGTCAATTTAACACACAATTAAGCGTAAACTTAATTTATTGGTGCCGACATTTCGGCCTAAATTATAGAAGAAGTACTGAATCTTCAGTACAATTTATTTTTCTTATCATCTTTATATATTGCATTCCACTGCTGGTTATTGTCTTTGTTTTTTTTTCTATAGCCCTGAAGGCCGAATTTCTTATAATTTAGGCCGAAATGTCAGCACCAATAAATTAAGTTTACACTTAATTGTGTGTTAAATTGACTGCACCCTAAACCAACTTCTCTCATATATACACACAGTCAGCCATTGTCACTTCATGTTGATTACTTTTTATTACAACACAAATTATTACACAACGGTTCATTATTTCCAAATAACTACATTATCGTATAACTATTTATAAAGCTGTTGCTATACAATGAAGTAATATTATTAGCAATAAATAATTCAAAGGAAATTGGTATATGACACTGCTAACTTTAAAACACTATATCTCTGCTATGAACCGATTTCAATGATTTTTTTTTTTTTTTTCATTTTATATAACATTTAATTCTCTGAATGAAATAACACTGAAGATTTTGGTATTTAATTATTTATTAATTTAGGAGAAACGGATTTATTTTTATTCGTCATTCAGTTCCACGGATTTTGAGGGGAGTAATTTTTGTATTTTATTTTTTGGTCGATTACAAAGGTTCATTATTGAAAATAATAAACCAAAAGCATTTATACTATACTAAATTACTATATACTTTTCTTTTTTTTTCGATTTTCATTTAAATAATTCAAATAAAATTTCCTGATTCCAGAACACCTTACAAGTTTTCTCCATCAGTAATAATAAACTAGTTATCATGGAATCACATCTCTTATAAGTTGTGGCTTGACCATATAAGATTATTTTTTTATTTTTCTCTTTGTTCATCGCGATGTCTTGATCTTGAAAATATTTTCTTCCCTATGTTAAATTTATTTATCGCGCTTTACTGATTCTAATGCACAAATTTTTCGTTGCATGCATGATGTTAGGGATCACTTGTAGCTGGGTGGCTAGCGTAACAGCCTCCCATGCTAAAGGTCACGGGTTCAAACCCGCAGGAGGTCCTAGGATTTTTTAATGGGAGTAAAAAATCCTTAGTTACGCCGTCCTTCGGAGAGGACGTTAAAAGGTGGTCCCGAGCCTTTGCGATGTCAGGTACTCGTTAAAGATCCCTATCCTAATAAAACCTGGATAGGCAAAATTTAGGACTCCCACTGTAGCATCGTCCGATTAGCCATAGTAGCATAAAGTGACGTTAAATAAATAAACCAACAGCATGCATGATGTACAGATCATCTTTGCATGCCCTAGTATTTTTGTGGCGAATTTAAAAAAAAAATGGTGCATTGGTTTTGGAGAAATCCTTCCCTTACTATATATTTCATACATAGGTAAGTGAAAATAATATATTATGCAATATCTGAATATGCGGCCTGTCTTAGTTTGATAAACACTGTCTAGAAACTTTGATTATAAAGGTCACAATGTCATCAAATTAGCGAATCGTACTTTGATGACCAATGATCTTTAATATCCTTGGATATCATTAAATCTTAGTCTTGTATAAATATCAAATCTGATACAGGCTCTATTGATTGGATTGGATCGCAGGCAAGATATAAAATAATACACGTTATAAAGCGGACTAGATGCGGTGATTTCTGTGATGTTGCGAGATCTAGTGAATGTAGAGCAGTCAAGGTTCAACTAAAGAAAAAAAGAAACAGTAGCTGGCTGTTTATTCTTTCAACAGACCTCTATTACGCCTAGTAAAGATTAGTCAAAGGACGAGGAGTGGCCATCGAGTTCTCTATCGATAAATCCAACATTATCATTTACATCGATTTTTTTTTTTCAATAGTAAAATAAGTAAAAGTATGAGATTACATATAAGCTGTTGAAATGTATTATGAGTATCATTAGTCAGAGGTTAAACCTGGTTTAAGGGCATATTTTCGACCAAACTGTAACTCTGAAGACTTAAAAGGTATACTCCTGCACCACTTAAGTACATTTTAATCAATTTAGGTTCCCAACTTAACTTGAATCTTTTAACGAATTAATATAATGGCAATGATCCAATAAACTCAAAGAATGCTACAATTCGTATTATCTGTATAAAAAGAACTTTGGGTTTATATGTAAAAAAATTATTTCTCGGACCGAATCCAAAAATACAAGAGTACTACATAAAATAAACTTGGAACACATGATTATAAAATGGCTGACTTATTAGAATAATATTCACATTTGATACCTAATATTTTGTTTTTTTTTATGTTCTGATCACAAAATAATTTTTTTTCTCTCCATATCTTTATTCACACCTGTCAGAAGCTATCTGGCAATCAGCAAATGTGCTGTGCAAATGTAAGATCAGACATGGTAGGCAGGGAGAAGGAAAGTGCCCAGCAGCACCCCTTACTATGCTTTAATTTAGCAGAGGAGGTCTCTCATCCAGCTTCTCTTTAGCCTTCTTCTGACTGGCATTTCAGCTACTGACATGTCGTTAATCAGTCTATAGTCTTATCCGTGAGGCTTACTGTGAAAACGGGAATAGAGTGTTCCTATATGTTGGTTGTTGTAAGTCCGTATGTAGGGTTTTGTTGTTTACATAGCAATGTGCTGTCGTTATGAGTATTAAAATTTTGGATTGAAATGATGGCAGTTTTTCTTTGTGTGTCTTTTTTGATGAAACAAAAATCTGTGAAGCGTAAGTCCATATATGCTTAAGTAGGTATGTGTATGTGTTCAGTTTCTGTCTAATTTTTAATTTTGATGATTTAGATAAAAGAGAGTATAGTACTTTCAGTTTAAATAATTTATATTTCCCGTCATCACTGGCTTATGGTTGAAAGGGCAGTCAGATTTTTTTTATTTTGGTATGTGGATTACATCCTGAAACTGCTCATTATTGAATTATCATGTTTAAAAAAACAAGAATATTTATTCATATTTACAACTGTATTAAGAAATACACCAAATAAATATAATACAATGACATGAAATACATGTAGAGACACTAACCACTGGCAGTTCTCCAGTACGTAATCTAAACTAGAACTTCTTCAGGCCATCTTCTTTTAAGACACTTCGGAGGACTATCAGGAATGAAAGAGGAAGCAAGGATTAAAACTAGTGATTATAGTGGGAAAGGAGTTTATCATGAAAGGAATGGTATCTGGTTCGGGCCAAATCAGGAACATTAAGGTCTTTAGGGTGATGGGTTCATACGTAAGAAAGTAAGAAGAATAGAGGATTGGATACGGGAAGAATTCGATGGTTTAGTGGAGCCCCAAAGTTCTAATGTTTAAATCCATATTGACCTTATGATGGTCATGTAAATGAGCCTTTTCTAGCAAAGTGAAAGTTTTGTCCCATAAGTGTTAAAGTGCTCTAAACTTCCACTTAACTACAAAAGACCTCTACATAACTATCATTAGGCCTATATAGACTTACGGAATTGAGCTTTGGGGCTCTACTAACCCTTCAAATTCTTCCCGGATCCAATCTTTACAATCTAAAATCCTTCGTAAAATCCTCAACGCTCCTTACTTTGTCACAAATAAACTCATCCTAAATATTCCATTTGTTGCTGATCTAGCCCGAACCAGATATCACTTCTTCCATAACAAACTCCTCTCCCACTCTAACCCACTAGTTTCAATCCTTGCTTCCTCTTCCATTCCTGATAATCCTCCGAGGCAAAACAAAAAAAAATGTTAAAAGTAGTAGAAAACGACAAGCAGTTTCTGGTCGTTTCAGTCTCGTATGAGACTGCCAAGGGAGAAGATTGTCAAGTTGGAGTCCTCTGTATCGGATCTGTTCAACAGAGACTAATGGAGTGTTATTAAAGGATACTGCAGGGCAGGAAGTAGGTCTACGACGAAGGGTAAAGGTTATTTGGGGGAATTCATTAATTATCAAGTTAAAAAGTTGTTTGCATATGGTGACAGTATAAACACCGTTTTATATTATTAACTAAGTCACAAAAAATGAAAAAAAAAAAAACTTAAAATAAAACTCCAAAGTCCTGTTTTAAATTTTATACTTCCAGAACGCTTCACGAGTATTTATCCAATACTCGTTTGAGTATTTATGAATCTCATAGTCCACAATGCTTATAGAGGGAAAAAAAAAATCTAATTTAAAGCTACTACAGCTTGATTCGCTACCTGGCGAAGGCTCATTGAGGAGGCCAAGGTTCACATCGGACTATAGCACCACTGTATAAAAAACAAAAAACAGCTTGATTCATTCCATCCCTAATTTTAATTTAAAACCGTTCGACGCTTGCTGCATTGATACAAGCTCATGCTATGGTGGTCAGGTTCTCTAGTCGGACTAAACATATCAATGACTTGACACAAAGATAACAGCTCTCTCTCAAAAAAGGAAACAATCGTCTGATCAAATCCTCAAGTTTTGTCAGACTGTAAATAAACAGGGATAAGATAACGCTGATGAACAAATATGTAATGGCGATAAATGCAGTTTATAAAAAGCATGCACTAACCATCCCACAGGCGTGCTTATTACCAAGGATTCTCCAATCAACACAACTATTTCATAGGAGAAATCTTACAAAATAACGATATAATGAAAATAATTATTTTGTTATTTAATTCATATACGTTATGTATCAGTTTAAGTTATGCGTGATGCATTTTATGAGATAAAATAACAAATCTGGTGCGGCCAATACACGACATTCACATCTCGACTGTTGAAATAATTTTCAAAACTATTAAATATACATCAATTTGAAAAATATTATAAGTTGATTTTAATAAAACGTGTATTTTCGTTGGAAACATATGATTTAGATTGAATAATATAACTATATCATATTGTTAATCAGTAATAAGTGTATTCACTTATTTGTCACTTTATATTACCTTTTACAACTTTGAACATCAGATAATATTTTTTTTTTCTCTTTTCAACGGTATATTATACGTCTATACTACTGTTCTTAATATCAAAAATTACATTAAAAAAATAGTTTTTCGCTTTTTATCCCCAATTACCTTATGATTGTGGCTTAATAATCAAAATTTGTTATTAAAATTCGTAATTCATATTCATTATATATAATATTCATATATTTTATTTGTCTCTGCTTTTGTAATTAACTATTAGAATTATTAGTATAAGAAGCTGCCTTTTAATTTAATTACTATTATTAATTTTGTCTTTTATTATCTTATTTCATTTTTGTACACTAAAAATCCTCTAAGACACTAAAAATCCTCTTATGTACTTGATAATATAATTCTAAAGGGACTAGCCCCAGGATAAATAAAGAATTTATTATTATAATTAAATATGCTCTTGGAATATAATAAATTTTAAAAATACATGACTAAATAAAACATTAGTATTTCAGCCTACAATTTTGTATTTAATTATAGAGAGCTATGGGGTTCCACTAAACCATCGAATTCCTCCCACATCCAATCCTTGCAATCCAAAATCCTTCGACAAATCCTAGACGCTCCGTACTTTGTTACCAACAAACTCATCCATAGATACCTGAATATCCCACTCGTTGCAGAAATTTCCCAAAAAAAGTATTACTCCTCCTTTTATTCCAAATTACCCGACCTTACAAACCCGCTTGTCCGTATCCTCTCATCGGCATATATTCCCGATAATCCTCCGAGGCGTCTGAAAAGATGGTGGCCTCGAGACCTGCTTACTAAATACACTTAAGTGCTACCTCTGGGTAGATTCTTCTCAAGACTTTTTCAAGTTCTGTAAATAGCTCAATAACTTGTACTGTGTATAGTTGTAAATATCAATAAAAGAATTTTTAAACAAAATTATTGATCTTTAATTATCAATAGGGGAGCGGCGTGGTCTAGTGGATAGAGCACTAGTCTGCTGTGCTCCGGGTCCTGGGTTCGAATCCCGGCTGTGGCAGAATATTATTTATTCTGTTAATTCAGTCGGGTGGGCGACCCTAGAGTATGGAGACCCTCCTGGGGCAGACCCAGCCTCTATAAAGTGGGTACCCAAATTAATTGGGGAAAAACCTGGCGGCTGAGCGTGATTAAGGCCTAATCACCTCATTGCACTGCCGTTGGCCTAGAAACAGTACGAATCTCTATATGTACTGAGCCCAAGACCCTTCATGGGTTGTAGTGGTACAGTTTTTTTTTTTTTTTTTTTTTTTTTTTTTTTTTTTTTTTTAATTATCAATAGACCTTTAATAATTGATAATATATTCCGAATTTATTAATAACATTATGCCTTACTTTACTACAACTACTTTCGTGAACTCTTATAAACACTCTCTTACACATATTTTTATTTTTCACTTTGAATTTCACTGTACTAAGACTACATTTAAAAAATATCAGGATTGGAAGGGATTACAGAGTAATGTATGTAAATAATTATACACCGTTATTATATAAGAGGCTAGCGGTTGGGCGAGGTTAAGAAACCCCTAAGGGTGACTGCCCGCGGAGCCAGTAGGCTGTGGCCAGGGGCTACGCCCCCCAGGGCCCCAATTAGGCTGGGGGCCGCTCTATATCAACTAGTCTCGGCATCTGGATCTGGTTGTCTGCTCTGCTGGATAGATAGGTCTGGGCCACTTGTCGGCTAACGTTGATCCAAACAGGGGCGATTTCGGGAGGGTTGAGTGATTAATGAACGCTAAATGAGATTGATATTGAATCTTAAGTCGAGCACAGGTGGTGAACATTCCTTTTATCCTTGGAATAAGATCTTTACGAATTATAAGATCTTTACTTTAACTTAAGTATCACGATCGTGAAAATATTCGAATTTCAGTTCTTATGGGTCCAAATGACCAAGTCCTGAAAAAAGTCTGTGTGTGTGTAGCGCAAAAATGAAAAGTACGAAACTAAAAGATTTAAGACAACTATACGCCCGATATGTTACAGCAACTTTTTCATTACAATCGGCTGGCCGGAAGTATGCTACTTTATACTATGCATTTTGCACTTTTTTACGATTTTATTAAATCGGCTCTAACAATTTGATTAAACTCTCTGTATTGATGTAAAATATAATTTTTTTTAATATCATGTAGGTTTCATTCTGATTGGAATAGCCTGACAGGGCTTAAATTCCGATATTTTACATTTTCTTCCTGTAAACTACCTTTAATTTTGTAGATTCTATAAAAATAGCCATATCATCTGATTAGCGATTCTAGGTAACGGCTAAATATGCAATTTGAACGAATTTGATAACCAACTGAATGAGAAAAGTATAATATACCGCTGGAAAGCTCAAGATTTTAGAAACAAATAGTATCTTATACACAAGCTTGTAAAAGTTAATGAAGATTGATGAAAAGCCGATAAAATTAACTGATTGTTTTAGATAATAATATAATCGATTTTTTAGGTATCACTTGTAGCTGGGTGGTTAGCATAACAGCCTCCGATACCAAAGGTCACAGGTTCATACCCGCAGGTGGTCCTAGGACTTTTTAATGGGAGTAAAAAATCCTTAGTTATGCCGACCTTCAGAAGGGACGTTAAAAGGTGGTCCTGAGTCTGTGCGATGTCAGGTACTCGTTAAAGATTCCTATCCTAATAAAAATAGGATAGGCAAAATTCAGGACTTCCGTTTTAGCATCGTTCGATTATCCCTAGTGGCATAAAGTGAGGTTCAATAAACAAACATAAAATAGATTTTTTAAAATAACACATGTTTCTTTAGAAATTCAATTAATTCTGTATAAGTTTCACTCATTTTTATATGTAATTGTACTTGAAAATTCTTTAATCGGTTTTAGCACCGGAGGTAAGTGGAAGTCGTGTCTTGCCCGTACCAGATTTTTATATTTTATAATGTTAACTTATAGTACCTAACTTTACTGGGTTAGCTTATGAAAGCAGATTTCTGATAGTATTTTAGGCGTATAAGTTCACAATCATGGACTTGACTATCGAGCTAAGTCAGGCATTGGGTTCAAATATTTTCTCTGGGCAAGGTGAAAGGTCGGAAGCTATTTTATTAAGTGCAGGAGGCACGTCCCGTTTAAATCTACCGGACCATTCGAAACCCCGCGAGCGAGTTAGTGCCTAGCGGATAGGGGCAATAAATACGCCTATAAATATCCCCCGGCAGGTGGCCATTGCAATAAAGGAGCCGGCAATAAAGAATAAAGCATAAAGTGGAGAGGGCGAGTTGAATGGGATCGCCACCGAGTGACCTCTACCCAAGGCTGCCACGCCCGCCCACCTGCTTGGTAGCACTATCTACCTTCAGTTATTAAAAGTATCTCCTCTTTCGGGTATCTTACGGGGCTGCGGGAATCGTTGAATACATAATGTGGTGATAATGTAGACATGGAATGGAGAAGAAGGTGGCAACCACACACCTACATGTGTGTCCCACAACGTTCCTTATTATCATTTTTAGAATCAGGAATGCGTGGACTAGTCTCTGTACGCCTAAACGTAAATAGTCTCTATATTCATTAAATATATCAATTAATCTAGTTTTTTGAAGGTACCGCCTTAGAAAAGCAGTCGGTTAAAAACCTAGCTATATATATATATATTGTTTGAACAGTTCTTAACTGTTGATAATTTAAGTTTCTGTTGTTCTCAGGTTTCAGTCAATGAATAAAAATTTTTATCTATGCGACGTTTCGAGAATTTATTGTTCTCATAATCATGCAATTTTGGACAAAATAGTGTTTTAATTAGACATTTTTAGCCTGAAGTGTTCTTTTAAAGTTTATAGGCTAAACATGTCTAATTAAGACACTATTTTGTCCAAAATTGCATGATTATGAGAATAACAAACTCTCGAAACGTCGCATAGATAAAATTGTTTATTCATTGACTGAAACCTGAGAACATCAAAACTTTTTTTTCAAAATTATTTACAAAAACTAAAGATTCCGACAAATTAGACCTTCAATCAAATGTAGTATACGAAATACCTTGTGAAGACAAATGCGGAAAGTCTTATTTTGGAACATCTGAACAATATTTAAAAAGGAGAGTATAGCAACACAAATATAGCTGAACTTCAATTAAAAAAGACCCAAATAAATCTGACCAAACTGCCCTCACTACTCATTTCATAAAAACGGGACATTCATTCAAATTTCACTCACCGAAAATTATTCATTATGAAAAAAACAGCTTCAAACGAAATTTTAAAGAAATGATTACCATAGAGAAATATAAAAATCGGATGTCCAAAACCTTAATGCATGTTATTCAAATTTGATAAACACATATTAAAATTTAAAAAAAAATAAAATTAACGTCTTAATAATAATACAAAATAAAACGAAAACAACTCAACAATAGGAGGGAGAATACCCCAGACTCCTGACGTCATCATAAATTCCTAGAAAATCTTCCATACTTGAACTATTCCTTTTTTATTTTTTCAGTATTCTTCCAAAGTTTGTGGTCTACACATGTCTAATTAAGACACTATTTTGTCCACAGTTGTGAGTAATTGTATAATAATACCTTTAATGTAAAATCCTAATTTAAAATATCTATGTACCTACTGTATGAGTATTCATTGTTCAATGTATTTTTTTCTATATCTCTAACAGTTACATCATATATTAATTATTGTATAATAATATTAATGTTCTGTTTTTTTGTTTTTCCATTGCTAAGGCATGATTATGAGAACAATAAATTCTCGAAACTTCGCATAGATAAATTGTTTATTCATTGACTGAAACCTGAGAACAACAGAAACTTAAATTATCAACAGTCGAGAACTGATCAAACAATATATATATATATATATATATATATATATATATAATATATATATATATATATTATAAAATTGACACAGGATTGAAGTTGCTTACAAAAAAAAAATATATACTGTATTATTAAACGTTACTCGTTCCTAATATCCTGCCGTTAATATGTTTCATATTAACACTTTGCAATCTACACAAATTATTACTCCGTCTTAAAAGCCCCAAGGGTATTGAAAAAGGCATAAACTGAGAGCTCTATATATTTTTCGGACAAATAACAACTTTAAAACCACCGTAAATTACTAAATCCACTCCGGTTTATAAAAAAAGAAAATCGAGGAAATTGTGGAATAATTGGACCAAAATATTAAAATGATTTATGAAAGGTCGAATGGAGAACCTTGACATTTACTGAATTGGCTGTAAATCGATATAAATAAATTATGTTTACCGTTTCGATATATGGTTATAATATCGATTATACCCCGTTGCTAACCCCCCACTTACGAGGGTGCAGCGTGGTGCCTTTCACCTTTGATCCGACACCTGATCTCGTTCGACAGGTTTGTCCGCTTGACCGTTGCAACAGCCTTTCAAGCTATCTTTAAGGTCTTTGTGGGAGTATTTATTACCATTATTTTATATGTATATGTATCTATATTTATATATGAAAAATTATCTTAGACATTATATATATATATATATATATAATATATCAAAAGTTTGAGACTACCTATGGTTTACATCAATAAATCATGAATAACCTCTATTGAAACCCAAACAAAATATAGGTATTGTATTATTATTCGTATTTATAAACAAATTTGCTCGGGGTTACCTATAGCATGGTGGTTATATAGCATAACAGCCTCCTATTCCAAAGGTCCCGGGTTCAAACCCGCAGGTGGTCCCAGGACTTTTTAATGGGAGTAAAAAATGCTTCGTTATGCCGTCCTTCGGGGATGAGGGAGGAAGGGGAGTGTTAAAAGGTGTCCCAAGCCTGTGCGATGTCAGTTACTCGTTAAAGATCCTTATCCTAATTAAACCTGGATAGGCAAAATTTAGGACTCCCACTGTAGCATCGTCCGATTAGCCACAGCAGCATTAAGGGACGTCAAATAAATTAACAAGCAAATTCGCTAATTAGGCGTAAGAAAGATTTGTCAATATTATAAATAGAAAAAAAAATGATTAAATATAATTATAACTGAGACTTCTAACGTGGTAGAATTAAATAAGAACGATGTTATTTTTGTGTCTGGAGCTTCATTTACAGTTTAGTAATCCCCTAAGGAAGATTGAGAAGATAAATTTTGTTCTTAGTTTGACTCATTGATTTCTCGACTGCCAAATTTGTAAGAAGCGCACAGATAATTTTCGGTTTTTTATTAAAGAACAGTAAAAACGAATAAATTTGAATTGCATAGTGCAACCCACATGATACACAAATGAAAAAAATGGGGGAAAACCTAGTCCAAGACTAATCCTTCATGGTTGTAGTGTACATTTTTTTTTTGTTATTTTTTTTTATTAATGTAAGAAAAAAAAAAAAAAAGGATAAAACCAAATATAAGAAAAATGAAAAATTCCTCCTACGGTTATGCAACTCCAGCTAATTATATGCAATATGCAACCAAGTTTATGGCAAATATATTTATAATGGTAAAGCAAATATATAATGGCTGAATTATATTACACAATGGTTTATTATTTCTAATTAACTATATAAGGGTATAACTTTTCAAACTGTTAAACTGTTAAAGGCAATTACCTAACATGGAAAGAAAAAAACTGAGCACCTACCCAATTAAAAATTACCCTATTTAAAAGCGTTGTAATTGAAAAAATAAGTCAATAAAATATTTAAATTTTACACTTAGTAATAATCCTTAAAATATAAGTAGTCTAGTCTTAAAACTGTGTTCCACACCCTAAAAAGGAATCTTAATCTGAGCACAGTTTTTATGAAACCTAATTAAAAGTACTGTTTTGACTAGATATTTATATTTTTAGGATTATTAACAAGTATAAAACTTAAATATTTTAATGGTTTATTTTTTTAATTATTTCGCTTTAAAATAGGGTAATTTTGACACTAAAACTTATTTTTCTACCTTTACTAGAACCAGAGATATTCTCCTTGTAAGTACTAACTACAAGGTGACACAATTCCTGGCTGATCACGGACAATGCACAAAATAATGCATAAAACGCTGTAACATACAAGACGACTAATGTCCACACGATAGTGAGATACACAATTTTCGATATTTACTATTCGAATTTAAAGAAATAAACAAGATTCGAGCAAAATTGATTCAGAATGTAATACTAGAACATGGGACAGAGACTGATGATAACATTTAAAAAGTATTTAATGAATTTCGTATACAAAATAGACTTCAATCAACATCCAATAGATTTAGGAAGCCAGTTCAGCCTTTTTAATACATTTTGTGCCAAAATCAATTAATTTTATTTGTATTTATATATTTTCTGGTTTTACACAAAATTATGTTTTATCTATTTGGTTATTTATATTAAAAAAAGGCAATGTTCACAGGATCGAAATTTATAAGACAAGAAGTATGAGACTGCAGGAAAAAAGAGAACGTGAGTATCCATTTTTGAATAAATCCTTATCTTATTTATGAATTTTTTTTTTATTTGTAATCTGCAAAACTAAAGAGTTACGGATTTTCCCCCGTGTATACACACATTTTTTCAGCTGTAAAAATACAAAAAATAAATAAATAAAAAATACAATATTAAAAAACCGCTATAAATTATTATACAATGGTTTATTATTTTACAAATAACTATATTAGGGTATAATTGTTTATAAAGTTGTAGATAGGCAAAAAACACAAAGAATTAATTTTATTAGTGTTTTTTAACCAAAAAAACGCGAATAATTATAAAAAAGAGAAAAAAGAAAAGAAAAAATTGAGTTAACTTCAGTTATTTTTGAAGATAGAGAAAAATTTGTAAGCGTTTTAGAATCAGTTAAGCGCCATAAAGAAAACATAAACAAAAAACGGAAAAAAACTTCCTCAAAATTAACTGAGTTATTGAATTAAATCACTTTTTACGGCCGAATTTTAAGCTGACATAAATCTTAAAGCTGAATCTTATACGAAATCAAAAAATTCGAGCGACATGGCGGTATAAAAAATTATTGACCTTAATATGATTTATATACTAATCACGAATTATGGTGTTTTTTTTTTTGCTCCCTTGAAAAAAACTATTGGACCATTTTCCGAGTTTGTCGTGCGACCGTAGTAATAAAGGCTGTATGGAAGCCACTACATCTCATTATTAATGCAAAATACCTAATTATATAACTAACAAGTAACCTGTACCTTTACTTGTTATATTTTTCTATAATTGTTAAATATTTATATTCTTCATTCAATAATAATTATATTTTACATACATTTTTTAGATATTCTTAATAATACATTTAGAAAATAAATATTGTTAAAATTAAACATACGTTTTATTGAATATATATTGCTTAATGCTATTGAATAATTTCACGCCTAGGAACCAATAATTATCACTATTTATTATGCTTAAAATTAGAACAGCTGTTTTAATTAATAGATAATATTTCACAATTAAACATATGTTTTATTTAATAATAATAGGTACACTCTAGTAATATAAGTCTTGGTTTTTATACCCAAGATAAATTGTTTTCAGACGCATTCCCAGTATTATCGGGGATCGAAGAGGAAGCAAATCAATGTGGGTTTGAGTGGGAATGGAATTAGTCAGGGAAGGATTGGTAAATCAAATCACAGATACATATGGAATATAAAGTTAGTTATTGTTAATGAATTCGTTATTTTTTAAAAGATATGTTTTATAGAATAACTGTATTTTTCAAATGTAGAGTTCAACAGAAACTTCGAATTTTTATGCTTTGATTCGCAATTTAGCTAAATGAGATATTTTTTTTTTATATTTTTTTTTTTAACATATTTATTGATATTTACAACTGTATTATGACATACAGCAAGTAAATGTGATGGATATAGTAATCTGACATGAAATACATGAAGAGATGCCACCCATCGGCAGCACTCTAAAAATATTTTAAACTAAAAGGTCTGGGGCCATCTTCATTTCAGACGCCTCGGAGGATTATCATGAAACGAAGGGGGATGAAAGGATAGAATCTAGTGGATTAGAGCGGAAATGAGTTTTTCATGAATGATTGATATCTGGTTCGGGCTAATTCAGTAACATATGGAACATATTTTCTTTATGGATGAGCTTATTCGTGACGAAATAAGGAGCGTTAAGGATTATGGATTGTAAGGATTGGATACGAGAAGAATTGATGGTTTGTTAGAGCCTTTGGTGAGAGAATACTTAATCCTAAAATTAATATCAATTGTATAGTATTTAAGTACTGTCTAGGTTAGGTACAAATCTTTTGGCTTATAATTTTCAATAATATATCTTTGTAGTCGGAAAAAAAAAATGCCTTTCCCTCTCAAAATTTGAGGGCTTACGTTTTAAGAGATATAGAATCCGCAAAATGAATAAAAACAAAATCCATTTATCTGCTGTTCGAGACTTTTCTCCGAAACTACTGGACACAAAGATCTAACAAAGATTCTAGACGTTGATATCCTCCTAAACGTTTTAAAATGGTGGGTGATTAAATATGATTTAATTTAATAACTCAGTATTTTGGAAGATAGAGAAAACCATTATTAGTATTTTTAAACAAGAAACCGCGAATAATTAAAAAAAAAAAAACCTATAAATACGCCTATAACTCTTATCTTCGAAGATAGAAATAACAATGATATAGACTTTTAGAATCAGAACACCGCTATTAATTATAAAAAAACAAAAAATTCACTTTTCTATAGGCCCTTAACTCAGTTATTTTGAAGATATAGATAATAATACTGAATAGTGAATTAACTTTCCTACAAAACGAAAGAAAAATTTGTTCAGAAGTATCAGAGATATACCGTTTTGTAATAAGCAGTGGTGATTGACTATGTTCCTTTGGATCATTTATTGCTTTCCATATTAGGTAATTGCCTTTAAACAGTTTATGAAGAGTTATAACCTTATATAGTTATTTGGAAATAATAAACCATTGTGTAATATAATTCAGCGTTTTTCTTACTATATTTTAAATATATTTGCCATAAACCTGGTTGCATATTGCATATAATTAGCTGGAGTTGCATAACCGTAGGAGGAAAGTGGATTAATCAAAACAAACATTTACGTCATTCAAAAATGGCAAATAAGTAATTGAAAATTCGCAGGAGGGTCTGTGCATTGAGGTCGCCTCATTTGAAACTCATGGTTAATAGTTTGGAAATTGAAATAGGCATGAATGCGTCTGTACACATAATCAGCCTAGTTTTGTCTTTTAATAAACAATGCCATATTTAAGTACTCTATTTTCTTATATAACTTCCTTGTTAACCAGAATTATTCATAGTTCTAGACTTAAAATATTATCTAAAATTGATTCTTATAACACCAAGAAAATGCGTAGAACGAAATTACGAGTACTTACTTGTACCAGAAGAAAAGTTCTGAAATTGAAAAATACAATATTTCTTAAATTTCTCCTATTTCATTTTTGAGTTCAGTAAAGAGAAAATACTTTCTTTATAAAGCAGTTTTGCCCATGGAATGCGTAATATATAGGATACTAAAATTTCTTAGGAGTGTTTGTTTAAAAATAATTACAATAATAAGTACAACAAATAATATATCTAGATTGCCTTTTTTATTTTATAATAATTTATTTTATTTTTTTTTTATATTTGGTTTTATCCTTTTTTTTTCTTTCCATAAAAAAAAAAAAAAAAAGTACACTACAACCCATGAAGGATTAGTCTTGGGATCAGTCCATATAAAGATTCGTACTGTTTCTAGGCCAACGGCTGTGCAATGAGGTGATTAGGTTGCCAGGTTTTCCA
Source organism: Piezodorus guildinii (assembly GCA_023052935.1). Taxonomy (NCBI): domain Eukaryota; kingdom Metazoa; phylum Arthropoda; class Insecta; order Hemiptera; family Pentatomidae; genus Piezodorus; species Piezodorus guildinii. The sequence goes on along the minus strand of CM041297.1, from coordinate 21,796,455 downwards.
CCCATTTTTTTGGGTGCCCACTTTATAGAGGCTGGGTCTGCTCCAGGAGGGTCTCCATGCCCTAGGATCGCTTCCCTCCTCCCCTCACCCCTCCCTCCCTGAATTAAAGAATAAATGATATTCTGCCACAGACGGGATTCGAACCCAGGACCCGGAGAACAGCAGACTAGTGCTCTATACACTGGACCACGCCGCTCCCTTACAAATTTTAAAAAAGTCTTAAAAACATTTCGCACATTAATATTAACGTATTACAAAAAAAACTATAAACTATTTGTTTAGTTTAGTACAATACATATAAGTTAATTGACTAATTAGCTATATAAATAAATAGTTATACCATAATATAAAATAAACCAATGTGTAAATAATTTGTAGGGTATTAAATTAAAAATCGTAATAAAATCTAAAACATTTTGCATATATTTGTTTAAAGAATGTGAAAAACCTGAAGTTTAAATTTTTAGTTGAATTAAATAGTTTATTCATTTAATGTCACTGTGCATATCAGACGATGTTACAGTGGGATAATAAATAAATAAATGTTAATAGTTGAATGTATAATAATAATAATGATGAGATTGTTAGCCAGTAAATAATCACAAAACGTAGTGAATAATATTTATATTGCAATTATAATCTACATTTTCAAGAAATAATTTATTGAACGTCACCCAAACTATCTTATCTTTCTATTTTTTTAAATTTTGAACTAGGTGCAAAATGACTTAAGTATTTATTGCAATGTATTTATTTTTACTTTGACTTACCTATGAATATATATGAAATATATAGTAAGGGAATGTATTGCGATCGTGAATAATTTCGAATTCAAGTTTTCACTGGAAATACACGTTTTAGGGTCCACTGACTCCAAATGACCAATTCCCGCAAAAAGGTATGTGTGTGTGTGTGTGTGTTTAGGTAAGTCTAGCTCGAAGAAAATAATCTGTATAAAATTGAAATTTCATATTTTAGAACCGTATGTATGTCTAAGTGGTCACAGTAACTTTTTCATCGAAATCGGCCAACGAGAAAAGGTACTTTATTTTCCACTTTTCTCAAAAACGACCTTAACGATTTTGATTAAATTTGCAACATCAGTGTAAAATTTAATGGGCTTTAATATTATGTATGTTTCATCCCGATTGGGGTAGTATGACAGGGCTTAAATGCCTAGTTTTTCAATTTTCTCTCTGTTAAGTACCTTCATTTTTGTAGATTGAAAAATATTAACCATATCATTTTATTAGGTTTTATAAAAAACGACTAAAAAGGAGAAAAGAGCAAAAAAAATTGTTCAGGTTTTTTTTTTTTTTTTTTTTTTTTTTTTTTTTGTTTCCTGAACATAAGAATAGTAATATACGAGTAGATGTATAATATGCCGTTGGAAAACTAAAAGTTTAAAAAAACATATTATTTAATATTTGAAGTTGTGGAAGGTAATGTAAAATGACGATTGGGGCCTAAACTTAAGTGATTAATATAAATAATTTTATATTGTTTTATTATTTAATCTACAACATATAATTCTAACGAATCTGAATAAAGGTTATGTTATTTTTTTTTTTCTTGGGCAATCAACAGCAACGTGATTACTCCCAAAACTGAATATAATTCATGAAAGTTTTTTTTATGTTTAACTTTGTTTTATTGTTCTTAATTTGATTTTAACAACCGAGGAAAGTGTAAGTCGTGTTTTACCCACACTTTTTTTTTTTTCTGATTTATGATTGACCCAAGTATTTATTGAAATGTTAGGTACATATTTTTTAATCAAGTGGAGAATAGTAACGCACAGACTTATATTACACCCAACGTTCCTTAACGACCGAATGATTGATTCCAAAGGCCTTGTATCCCATAGCGGGATATCACACCACACCTAAACAGAACGCGTTAACGTTTTAACAATTAATTTTACTTTTTTATAACGGTAATAAATAAACGTCGATTTCGGTAGGTCCTGTTTTGCTCTCGTTATCTTTTTCGTTTGTAGGCCAGGTTAGGTAGCCATAACACAGGTGCTTGCTGTTTCAAAACGGGTGGGGAATAAATCTCTTTCGCTGTCGTTGAACTGTTGAATTCGTCGCTTGCGTCACCTTCTATTATTTTCGAGCAGCGATAATTTAATTTAAAAATAAATCATTTTTAAAATTGTTAAATTAAAGCTCTTTGCATATATGTGTATGTGTTTGATGTGTGCGTGTGTATATACATTTCCAAACTTATATTATATTTCTCCTGCTCATGTTACAGGAAAGATTTGTTGATTCCTTGATTACAAAAGATTTAATTTTCCATAAAAAAAAAAAAAAAATTTGCAATGCACCGCACCTACAAAAAGCTTTGTAGAAGAATGGTTATATAAAACGTATATAAATCCGTCGCGTGGTTAGAAAGTTAGCGGAAACCAAAAATCGCGACATCTATTCATAAATATTGAGATGAACTATATAAATACATTTTAAAAGTTCAATTAAGTTTTCATGGGAATCCTATTTTGTTTACAGTAAATTGTCTGTTTTCATGAACTAATTAATAACAATGTTAGCTGATGGATTTACAACAACTTCCCATTTGTTTTAACAACTCATTTACTACTTTTTACGTGATATTTTCTCACAAATCTAGTGCACTGTATAGAAAAATGTAACTTTTACGATATAGTACGGATGCAGCACTAATTCACCATAACGTCTCTCATCACAACATTACAAATATCATAACTGTTATTGCAAATCAACATTTTTCTAAAATCTTATCCTTTCTAACGGTATATCATACGTCTATAGCTATATTCATAACTTAGAAATAATCATATGAAGACTTGATTTCAAAGAATTTAATTTTTCCTTCAAAAGAAAAATCTAATAGAAATTTATTTTGTTGGTAAACCTTTTGAAAATAATGGCCTAAATAATAGTGAAATCTATATCAAAATCCGTCTTCTGGTTTAAAAGAAGTTTGTTGAAACAAGAATCGGAACATGATTTTACACGGAGTGAGAAGAAGTAGGAGATAATGAGGATAGAATGGCAGTCGTGGATGCGTACAGAAGAAGATAACAACTGAAAGGACACGAATCCTCGAAGATGGTAACTTGTCTCAAGGTCGATATGTCCTTAAGGAAGAAGGATATTGGGAAAATGGCTACCAAAGAGGCAGTGCTCTGACGTATACGGGAAGATAAAAGAAAAGGAAGGGGCAATAAGAGCGAAGGCCTAGAATGAAGATAAAATAGAACAAAAGGTGCGAGGGGCGACCTTGCTCCGTGGGGTCAGCCGGGCGTGGCACCTGGCCAACGATATTTGTGAGAGCTCGCGCGCCATTTCACTCCTCTCTCTGGCCCAGGATGTAGTCTCGTCCAGGGTCTCTTCCAAAGCGGTCACCTACTAATGCATTATAATATCCTACAAAAAAGTAAAAACAAAAAAATACAAAATACCCTTAATATCGTTGTAATTACGTAGAAAAAAATCTGGTGCGGACAAGACACGACTTCCATTTATCACGGTTGGTAAAACCAATTAAAGAATTATTAAAAATATATAGCGTTTAAACATTTCATTAATTTAGTTTCTTTTCTTTTTTAATTTTTTCGGAAGTTTTCCTTAATATAAACACTTAAAAGAGTACACATTGACTTCCATTTCTCACTTAATCACTTTTCATATTTGTCGACGTTTCGGGGCTGTTTCCCCATTTTCAAGACTTATTTTTTTCATTATATAATGGCTATTTCATATATCACCCATCATTTTATTTCATAGCACACTGCTATTTGTCCTTATTGGTGTTCATTGGCCGAGTGTGCCAATGAACACCAATAAAATAAATGAAATAGCAATTATATAATGAAAAAAATAAGTCTTGAAAATGGGGAAACAGCCCCGAAACGTCGACAAATATGAAAAGCTTATGAAATAAAGTGATTAAGTGAGAAATGGAAGTCAATGTGTACTCTTTTAAGTGTTTTCATTAATTTATTTATTGTGGTAGCATGTCAGAAGACAAGGTCAAAACGCGTCTAGAGCGATCGTTGTATTATTATACAAAAAAAACTTGTTTTTTTTAAATATCTACAATTTCTTTTCTTTAAATATTTTTTATACAATAATATTCCAGTTTTTAATAAAAAAAATTATAAAATAATTATTATAACAGAGGTTTCTCTAATTATTATGACTTGCAGTGATTTAATTTTCATTTATTTGTAAAGATCTGAAGCCAAGTATATAATTGTTATTCTAAAGGTACACTATTCGGAATAAATATAGAGTTTATTATTATTAATATATACTTAATTAAAATCGTATATATGATAATTTATAAACGAAAAAAAAAATCCCGCCAAGTTTTATTAATTTATTTATTGTGGAAGCATGTCAGAAAGCAAGGTCAAAACGCGCCTACAGCGATCGCTGTATTTTTAGTCTCTTTGAGTGTCTGACGAAACATTAGAGCAATATAGTCAGAAGCAACTCTCGAATAATGTAATAATAACTTTATTGATATGGTAAAAAAAATATTCAAGCTAATTCAACCCTAAAATAATTGAATATAATAATGATATACAATAATAAAGTAATAACAATTCTACCGTCTTCTGTAAAATTTCCTAAAATATATACATTTTGGAAATCATCGTCTGAATTGATATTTTAGTGTTTTAAATATATATTGTGGATCAAGAATTTTATCAACAACGGAATGATGAAAATAATAAATCAATCTAAAAAGTCATTATTTGTAGAGTTTACGTTGGCAAATCTGCAATTTATATATAATCAGTGCATATTATGTACTACATACACTCCTTTTTCCTGACTGTTTCACTTAATTAAACAATTCGTATTTTATTTTATTTTAGTAACCAAACTTAAATAATAAATGCCTTAAATTAATTCATTAATAGTGCATTTTCCAACGAGTCTCTTTAGGGTACTACATGGATTTGATTCTCATTTTTTATATGTGATTTAAATAAATAAATATAAATAAACATTTTCCACATTTGGTTATTTATATACTTTTAAAGCGATAATAATTCCAAAATGCTGCTAATACATAATGATTTATCATTTCCCAATCTATTAATTTCAAGTCTTATACAAAATATGTTTGCCCTTTGCTAATATTAGTATAATTCACATTTATTTTTTATACTTGAATCAATTGTTTCATGTACTTTATATGAAATTACATCATATATAGCTTTTAAATATATAAAAATAATTATCAACTGCATCGTTTAAGTTCTTGAGCAATCAAAGAACAGAAGGTGAACTAGCTACCAAAACTGTGTGCGCAGAAGAATAATTAATGGTTCTTCGAAACAGTATTTATGTTAGTTCTCGGCTGTTTTTTTTTTTTTTTTTTTTTTTTTTGTTGTGTGAAAACTTTATCTTTATAACTAGAGAGAATATCCAAAAAAATTAAGAGATATAATTTATATTTTTTGAACGGTTGACTAATAGATATTTTTATTCTATTCATTGTTTGAATTCTATGTATCTTGAAACGCAAAAACCACAAAATTTGTATTTCTTTTAAGTTTTTTTATAGAAAATAATTAACCATATAAGTATCTTCTACATATTATTTTATTTCCGTAATTTATCAATGTAAGTACTGATTCCAGAAAAATGAATGTATCTTTAATTTTTATTGATAATGCAAGTTGTAGGTATATCTTAAATGATCCAAGTCTATTTTTTGTCTAACTTCTCAGTAAACTGATTCCAAAAAGTTGAATTTTATGTAAATTTTTTAAAATTTGATTGTTGCGATCTCCCTCCTTTGATTGTCCTGAAGATTGACACAATGAATTATGTTTCTACTTAATTAAGTGTTTCGATCACTGCACCCCGAATTAACAAGTCCTCAAGTAAAATTTTTATATTATTTAAAAGTACAAATCCGTTTCGACTCATTATTAAAATTATTTTATTTCGATGGTAATCAAAACTATATATTAATGCTTAATTTCATACTCTAACCTTTCAATAGATAATTCAGATCAAAAATGTTTATTGTGAGATTTATCAGATAATAATTGAGCATAATAAGAAAAAACATAAACTCTCTCTCTCTCTCTCTCTCTCTCTCTCTTACTATATATATATATATATATATATATATATATATATATATATATATATATATATATATATATATACATACATATACACACTTTAAACTAGCAAATTATAACTATGAATGAAAGAGAAATATAGACCTGACTGTGTGTAGTGAAACGCGACCTAGGCGATTGACGTCATCGGTCAAGGAGCCGCCTCTTGTGAATCACTTCACTGTCAGTGTAATCTCTTATTTATCGATTTATCGAGCTGTAAAATCGAGTATTTGAAAATCGATAAATTAGCCAAAGGGGATGACAATTACAATACTTGAACGGATAGACATATTTATTTAATATTTCACCGTAAGAGCAGTCATGGAATTTTCTGAAAGATGAATTGAGACGAATTTACACCTTTTCTATATACTAAAATATTTAGTGCATGTAAAATTCAAGAACAATAAATTATATCTGCTTAAGTACAGCGCCAGAATTTATTTCGGTTTGTATAAAAAAAAAAATAAATAAAAAAAAATACCTTTGAATTCTTTTAACATTTTAAACACTCGAGCTTCTCCAACTCACTCATACAAGATTGTTACTTCGTTTTGTCACAAAATAAATAATAACCTTTTAATAATTAGATCCTAATTGACTTAGTAAATATTTACACATTGCAATCGTTTATAATTTCCCTAATTTTATCATAATTTCAATTTTCTCTTTGCCATTGATCATTTCGAAAACTATAACCATACCAAATATGTTTATATTTAGGTTAGTATAATATTTCATTCTTATGCATGAAGAGAACCATAAAGATACATATTTTATTTATTTATTTAAATTGTATTTTGTTGTTCTTGGGTGGTTGAAGTAAATTTTTGATAAAGAAATTAATTCATATTAAAAAAAAAAAGTATAACCTTTTAACTGTTAACAAAACATAAATTAGATCGGACTGTGGTGGTTATAGGCTTTGTGAAAACACCATAAACTCTAACAGTTGTTGATTTATATTCATGCTCATAAAATAAATTTATTTTTTAATTTTGAAAAATAATAAAAAATTATAGTAATTTGATGTTATTTTAAAATAAAATCACTCTTTCTGATGTAACTATCGCCACCATGAAATAAAATTTAGTGTTAAGAATTATTATAAGTTGTTATACACATCAAAGTTTATTTCATTTGCTAAATTTTACTGTAGACACACTGATTTTAACAAATCGTTTTATGGCAATAGTAATCATTTTAACAAACGGTTAAAAATTTTGTACTGATCCTTTATTGTTAAATTATTTAAGATATAGTGTTGTTTTTTTTTTCTTTCAAAAATAACTGCAAGGCCGTAAAGATTTTGGCAGAGTTAAGGATACAGATGGCTGTGGCTCGTTCTGTGTCGATTATCCGGAAGAGAAGCGAATATATCGATTAGGGGAGACAAATCGATGTTGAACTAGAGGTCGGAGAGGTGAGAAGACGAAGGCCAGCTGTCAGTCATTGCCCACCTTACAGCCACCGTCTTGTCCCCAAGGATCTTCACCAAGCTCCTCGCAAATATACTACTTAACATTACTAAAAAAACCTGGTGCGTGCATCGCACATGTTTCGATTACTCTCCTCATTAAAATTCCCTAAAATTCATTATAAAAAATCTGGTGCGTACAAACACAACGTTCAGAAACTCTTCTTTTAATCTTTTTTTAAAATTTTAATTTTTGTTTTCAAATTCACTTCGCATTCAAATAAATAGAAGTTGATTTGAAGACAATATTTAACAATGGCAAACCATTCAAAGTTGAAAAAAGAAATCGTAAGTTCAATAGAATTTATTATCTACAAAAGCCACTCAATGTTTTACGTTGTTCTCTGTTTTCCACTTGAATATGTGAATGTTAATGCACAATTTTTTTCTTAAATTATACAATAAATCGCTATTACTATTCGTATTTGCCTTTTTTTTTTTTTTTTTTTTTTTTTTTTTTTTTTTTTTTTTTTTTTTTTTTTTTTTTTTTTTTTTTTTTTTTTTTTTTTGGATATGATAAAATTAAAGGTGCTTTAGTGGAAGACATCAAATACAATTTAATTATACGTAGGATCCTTCGTCGAAAACTATAAAATCCTGCCCTACAGCGTCATTTAAAGATATTACGCTTGTCCCGGTTGAACAGATACGCCATTTATCCTGCTTAATAAACTTCTTTCATGGAATCCGCATACAAAACTGAAAAGACAAGAAACTGCTCGTCGATTTCGGTTACTTCAATACTTACTAGACAGACGCTCTAACCTTTCGCTTAACTACTAAAGACTCATTTATATGGCAATCATAAGACCTACTGGACCTACGGAGTTGAGCTTTGGGGCTCTACTAAACCATCCAATTCTTCCCATATCAAATCCTCACAATCCAAAATCCTTAACGCTCCTTACTTTGCCACGAATAAGCTCATCTACAAAGACCTTCATCTTCGATATGGTGCCTGATTTGGCCTGTACCAGGTGTCACTCCTTCAATGAAAAACTCCACTCCCACTCTAATCCATTATTTTTAATCCTTGCTACCTCTTCAATTCCTGATGATCCACCGAGGTGTCTGAAAAGAAGATGGCCTCGAGACCTTCTTGTTTAGACTCATTACTATGGAGTGCTGCCAATGGGCAGTTCTCTTCATGAATTTTATCATTAATCAGCATATTTACTTGTTATATAATAATATACAGTTGTAAATTTCAATAAAAATATATTATAAAAGAATTATACATAGGTATCGTGAGTTTGGCCATAATTATTTGAACCTTCTTCAAGAAAAACATAAAATGTGTAAAATCTATAGTATAATGTGGTATTTTCGGTGTGTCAATGTTGCTGAAGAAGTTTCTGATACTTTATAAGTATTTATGATAAATATGAAATTCCATACTCGATCTAGACTTATTCCACGCAGACCTATTTGCTTGTTTATTCATTGAACGTCAATCATATGCTATCATTGCTAATCTTATGATGATATAGTGGGATTCCTAAATTTCAAACAGGTTCAATTATAATAGAGATCTTCAACGATTGCTTGATATCGCACAGACTTGGGACCACCATTTTACGCTCCATCCAAAGGATGTTATAACCAAGGATTTGTTCCTCCCTATAAAATTTCATAGGGCCATCTGCCGAGTTTAGCCCCGTGACCTTGGGCATAGAAGGCTGTTATCCTAGACACTATGCCACCGGTGATCCCTTCACTTTGCTCGGACCTTTTTTGAGGACTTTAATGACCTTAAAACTTATATTTCAATTGAAAACTATTTTTTACGTATATAAATAAGTGAAAGTAATTTATACATGCATATTATATACATTAAAAAAAAATCAAGTACTGTTCTTAAGAAGTTTTAAACATTTTGAAGGTCAACTAATTTCCTCGCTGTATTCAAAGGAGCCTTGAGAATTTCCGACTACTAATAAATAGCCAATCACCTTTTAGTATTTTCACGGTTCGGCGAAGAAAAGGTAAACTGGTGTTAAGAATATTAATTGGATATTTTTTGTTTTTCGTTGTGACTAAAACCAGGTGATGAGGTGACATCGCCTTGAACATTTACAAGTGTTTCAACTATTAAAACATTGCTTATCCCAAAATTGGGTTGGGTTGTTTTTTTTCATTCATTGTTGTAATAACTGCTTGGAAAACGAAAAATGATCGTTATTTGTTATTGTCGATCTACTTTTAATTAAAGTATATAAATTGTTGTAAGCACAAAAACTTATGAACATATGTGATTAGTAAAGAGGGAGGATATGATTGATTAATGTTGCCACCGTAGTAAAGGATTGTGCAAGTTATATTCATCCATTTAGTACCCAAGATATTTGAAACAATATTTCATACCGAATTGTAACTAATTTGTTAACATAAATGGTTCGAATTCCGGCTGTTGTAAATAAATTATTTATTCTGTTTTTTAGCATTTATGGGTATTGTATCAGTGGCATAGTGCATAGTTCTCTTTTGTTCTGATAAAGACCCGCAATTTGGATGGAAGCGTTCATTGCATAATTAATTGTTTTCACTATTTTTGTAACCATTTAACTTGGTTTTAAATGATGATATAGTTCCGTTAGGGTTCGACTAACGGAACTATATCATCATTTAAAAAAGATACAGAGAATGCTTTTAAAATTAACAAGTAAATTGTTGTTTTTATGTTAATTAACTAAAAAAATCTCTTATCATATTAATATTCATTATTGTAACACAAATAAATTACTATTGATTGTCGTAAATATATAAAGATTATGCCCCTATGACTGGCCTTTTTTTATAATACTAATTTTTATACACAATAAAATATTAAATAAAAAAAAGAATAATAAATATTTTTGGTAAATAATTAAAAATATAATCTACAAACTTTTATCTCAACCCAAAGCTTCTTTATAATGATTCTATAATAAATAAATTTGCAATACTTATTTAAATCGTTTAATAAAATTATCAAGTTGCCATTATTTTTCATTATGATTAGTGGGGAGATTAAGAGTTCATTAATGTATGTTTAATGGACGTAGTTACTATAAAATTAAAAAAAAAAAAAAAAAAAAAAAGGTGCAAATTATTGTTACTATACGATAGATAATTATTTCCGAATAATTACATCATGATATATCAATGTATATAGCTACGTAGACATTTAATTTATATGTATATATAATTTATTATATGAATACAATAAATTAAGCAAAGAGCTCAAGAAAGAAAGGCGAACCAGCAACACTGTCGATTTATTTATTGAAGAAAAATGGCCAATCGGTATATTTCAAACGATTTTAACTAACCGATTTTACGGTAAATGATTTTAATGTTGTTTTTTTTTCGTTTTGTAAGGAATTTAATTTTGTATTTTAAAGTATTCATAAATCTTATTTTGTAATATTCACCTACGTCAGATAGATAGATATTTGTTAATAGTGTTCTAAGTATATTGAAACGTACGATCTAAATTTAGAGGTAGAATATTGGTATTTAGTTTTTCTTGGTCGATTGCAATAGTTCTTTTTTAAAATTAATAAAACAAAAATCATTCCATATCGGCTGTTTTTAAATTATATATAAAACTAGTTAATATAAGTATATTATTAATAATCTGTAGTATAGATTATAGTTTATTTGATATGGTTTATACCTTATTAATTCCGTAGATATTATTAATAAATGATGAAATTCAAATTGATATCGAGGTCAAGTAATGATGGGTGTGCCCCTTGAGAGGTGGAATAAGGACGAATCGGGATCATAGGATTGAGATTTGACACAGATCTCAACAATTTATTGACGACCTAATTTTATTAAATTATATTTATCTAGCAGGATTTCGTTCGAAGTACATTTGAGCTGTATACAAGTCTTATTTGAGTTATAACGTTAGTTTAATGCTTCCGATTTAGACCACTTTGAGTCATCACTGATGTTTAAATAATTAAAAATAGCATGAAATTTAGTCAATAATGAAAGAATCGTCGAGCGTAGATAAACTATTAGAAATTAGTCATTAAATGCCTCTTAATAACAAAATATGTTTATTGTCCTGTTTCATATTTCTCATTGTGAATATAAAGTAGATATCGATCAGTTTGGAAACAATTAAATAAAAATAATAATATTATTAAGGTTGATTTTGGGCTGAATAAATTCTTCCATAAATACTCAATTTTTTATTTCATCAGTATGACGTTTCGGGATATTCTCCCATCTTCAGAAGTCTTGTTATATAATCAGAACACCCAACATTTTCACTAATACACACATTCAGCTAGGTAAAATAGTAAAATGAAGTCAATATTTAAATACATGAGATCTTTGTCCTCAGTTGGTCATTAAATGTCTCATAATAAGAAAATATGTTTATTGTTCTTTTTCATATTTCTCATTGTGAATATAAAGTAGATATCAATCAGTTTGGAAAAATTAAATAAAAATAATAATATTTAGGATGTATTGTACAATATAGTGTATATATATAAAAAGTGATAAGACTCTATAAAACAGTGATGGAAACAAGAAATCAAAAATTAAACTAACATGAAATCAAAGGATTAAAAAAGGAAATGTGATGATAAAATTCATTATATGGAAAATAACATTAAAATTAACATTGTTCATTCGTTCAAAGTTATTTTTATGCCACTGTGGCTAATCGGACAATGCTGCAGTGGGAGTCCTAAATTTTGCTAATCCGGGCTTAATTAGGATAGGGGTCTTTAACGAGAACCTGGCTGGCATCGCGTAGTCTCAGGACCACCATTTTACGTCACCTCGAAGGGTTGTATAACCACGGTTTTGCTCAACTTTAATAAATCCTAGAGTGATCTGCTGGGTTCGAAAACGTTGTTTTGGGCGACCTTGGGTATAGAAGGCTGTTATGCTAGTTACTACACCTCGGGTAACCCCAACATAGTTAATTGTTGTTTTAAAAATAAATGATTAAAATGCAATATAGAATAATGAAAAAATATTATGTATTTATTGTGTATTAGTATACATTTATTTATTTATCCGGGCGATATATAGCATATAATGTACCACATTTTAGAATTGTGGTCTATAGAGGATGTCTCGTCATATTGTGATAGCAGACTTTAAGTGGAACAAAAAATTTATATGACCCATTGTCCGATTCTCAACGGTTGTGGAGGGAAATTAAATTTTGAGTTCTTTGTTATCACCCATAGATTATATCGGAAAAACTCAAATATATCTACTTGATGAGCACACACAGGAAAACAATTGGTACCAAATGAAAAATGAAATCTCCATTAAACTATAACTTCCTGAAGTTCAATAAGTCAAATCCTCGAAATAAGAAAGCAAGTGTCGCGCGCCATGCATAAATTCAATTTTAACATTTCTAAGAATATTCAGACATTTCAAGGAGCTATTACTCTTCTATAATCAGGTTTTAGATTTCTCGGATCTCAGAAAAAAACTTCTTCATTTAATTAGATGTAAAATAATGGAAAGCAAAACGTTTTTCATTGTTAAATTTTGACAGATTTGAGACCAAAAAGAAAATTTTTATATGTGCCTTATAAATGTCTAGTCATATTGTGGGATCCAATAATAGACCTCAAAAGAAGCAAAAAAGTTTATTATTAACCGATAGTCTGATTGTCAACGGTTAGGAAGAATAATCAAATTATGAGATTATCTTGCCTAACTGTTGTCAATCGGATTATTGGTCGTATGAACTTTTTTATAAAACCCTACCTGTATAACTGTCTTGTAAGTTTCTGTATTTTTATTTTATTTTTAACTGGTTACTGCTGTTTTTAGCTGTGTTTTTTTTTTAATGGTTGTTATTTTCTTAACCCTGATTTTGTAACACAGAAATGGCCTAATAACCTCGACACAATGAATAAGTTTGTTTATTTCTAATATTTTAATGACCAGAATGACCACACTCTCCTATTTAAACAAAATCTCTTATAGTCATGTCAGTTATTTTAAATTATTTCAAAAGCATTGGCTGTAAAGAAGACAAACTCTACTGATTGATAATGTTCTGACACATATCCCAAAGCGCAGCGTAAACAGTAAGCTCTCAAACTGTTTTAATGAGCCATGAATCCTAATGTACGTCAGTAGAGCCATAAAACGGGCCTTCTATCGCCACATAAATCCGGCTTGAACGACCTCCACGTCGGCGAGCCGTCCTGAGGCAAGATGGATGCCGAAGCAGTCTAATATTCGGAGGCGGAATAATTTCGTCGCTGCCCCCGATCTGTGGAGTCTCCAGGGCCGCCGTCTGAAGGATGGAGGATATTGTGTCCGGCGGGTGGACAAGGTCGGGTGTAGGAAATGATCGGAGCTCTGTCATCGCTAGAGACTGAGTCAAGTAAAAAGAAAATGAAATGAAACTTATCTGTGTGGGTAATTTATACAATGTATTATGTAGTAAAATAAATTCGAAGCGTTTTTAAAAATTTTAATTGAAAACCCTTTGTGTTTATAAAAGCATGTTTACTTGGTCAATAATGTTTACATATTCTAAAAAACAATTAAGCTGCTTTAATGCATTCAATTTCAACCGAGATTCCTGATCTTTAAGTGATATTGTACTTGTTCAAAATGGAAGTGGTGAAAAATTCATTTTCGACATTTAATGATTTTTTATTTCTTGAAATGAAAAACCACAACACAGAAGGTTAACAAAAATTTGCTGTGTGTATAGCCATGATGCCTAAACAGAATGTACCGTCCGTAAGTGCTTTGCTCTGTTCAGAACCGGATATTTTGACTTGGGAGACGCAATCGCTCGGGTCGTCATTCAACTGTTCGATGACCCAATTCAAGCATAATTGACCAAAAATATTTTATTTTTGATTAAATAACCAAATCATGCATTTCATTGAACATATTTACAAGAATCAGATGTAGAATGTTTTTTAAACCACCTGCAAAAAACCCTACGAACTTATATTTCAACACAATAGTAATTTAGAAGAGTGTATTGTGTATATAGTGTCAGACAGCTTAAGATTTCAAAAAATTAAGATAAAAACTTTATATGGTATCAGTTACGAAAAGTGCACCAACTTATGTGTTTGTTATAATCATAATAATAAAAGGCTTAGAAAACCCGAAAGTTCTATATCTCCATATTTTTGCCTACAAACATTCTCACCAAGATCCACCCACCTACGCTTCAGCATACCACAAATGATTATTATAGATAATTTTTTAGACTCAATATTATTTTATATAAATGTTTCCTGTGAACGTGAAAATTTGTAAATTTCATTTTTAAGGATAAATAGATACTTTTTTTTTAATTCTAACCTGGCAGATAGCCCTAAGATTTTTAATGGAAGTAAAAAATCGATAGTTATACCGTCCTTCGGAGGGAATGTCATAAGGTGGTCCCGAACCTGTGCTGTCACGTACTCGTTAAAGATCCTAATTAAACCTGATTAAGCAAAATTTAGGACTCCTGATGTAGCATCGTCCGATTAGCCTCAGCAGCATAAAATGACGTTTTTTTTGTTTTTTTTATTTATTAAAATTTACAACTGTATTAGTAAATACATCAAGTAAATTGGCTCATAGTATAAATAATATACATGAAAAGACGTGAAGAGTTTGGCAACACTCCACTAGGTAATCTACACTAGAAGGTCCCGAGGCCATCTTTTCAGACGCCTCGGAGGATTGTCAGGAATGGTAGAAGAAGCAAGGATTAAAACTAGTGGGTTAATGTGGGAGTGAAGTTTGTCAATGAAGGAATGATACCTCGTACGGGCCAAATCAGCAACATATGGGACATTAAGGTCTTTATGGATGAGTTTGTTGGTGACAAAGTAAGGAGCATTGAGGATTTTTCGAAGGATTTTGGATTGTAGGGATTGAATACGTGGAGAATTTGATGGTTTACTAGAGCCCCAAAGCTCATCTCCGTACGTCCAGATAGGTCTTATGATGGTAATATAGGTAGAAGGTTAGAGCGAAAGCGTTGGGCAGTTTCTTGTCATTTCACGATTCCAAGTTAGTCGTTTGAAAAGTAGGAGTCCAAGATAGCGAATCTGTTCAACCGGGACTAGCTGATTATTATTAAAGGACACTGTATGGCAGGATGTCGTAGGTTTACGACGAATAAAGTGACGTTAAATGAATAAACAAACTTTTAAAATTGTAAGAAGTTTTTTGTGTAGCGCCACACGATTTTTTAAAATAACACTCATTCTTAAACCACGTATGTATAGCAAAGGAGATAACTAACTGCCACATTTATTTGCAGAATCTCCTTTTATAAAAACTAGATTTTCCGGTATTTTCCTTGAGGATAATATGACGGAAGGTTGAGTGGAGAATGAGACATTAAATCCAGCGTAGTTAGAGGAGGAGGCATAAGAAGCGTAGATAAGTAATACGCTACAAAGGGACATCAGTTCCGCCAGCTTGCTCTGTCCCGCCGCGATAATTCCCGTTAAATTAGGATTTGGTCTCTGCTCTTACCGAGTACCGAGGGTTTGATGATGATGATGTTGTGACGTCATAGCGGGGTGAGGTCACGGCCTATTACTATTATTATAATACATCAATAAGAAAATATAAGTGAGTAATTATTGTTTTTAATATTATCAGTTCCGAAATAAGCCAAATTTCAGTGGTCATAGGTTTTTTTTTTTATGGAGTAAACAATACTTAGTTTTGCGTCTACGGAGGGGACGTAAGAGGTGGTCATGTCATGTTCTCATTAAAATCTCAATCCTATTAAACTGGATAGGCAGGCAGAATTTAGGCTCCACTGTAGCATCATTCGATTATCCACCGCAGCATAAAGTGACGTTAAATGAATAAAAATAAATTATAAATACCTATCATTGATTTTAAATATAAATTAAAAAAAAATGTTATAGATAAATATTCCACGGTTCTTTACGGATGTAAAACGTGGCGCTTACTTTGAAGATGAACAACGGCTTAAGGTTTTCGAAATAGGTATTGCGTAAAATATTGAGTGAGGCACTGCGAGTTTAGAGGTTGCACAAAGCGATGCGGAACTGCATACGTGAATATAATTGAGCTGATTGCATGCGGAGACTCAAATGGCGAGTAAAGTTGTTGGGATCGATGACGAGCGATCCGAGAAGGTTGGTATTAGCTGATCGACTGGTAGGCGTCCGAAAGGTAGGCCGATAGACGGAGATGGGAGGATTGCGTTAAGGCTGATCTGGGAGCTTGGGCTTGAATGGTGAACATTGGACGAGTCTGTGTAGGCGGAATTTGGTGGTATCGGCATCGAACCTTCGGGTTCGCTAAGCCTATTATTATTATTATAGATAAATATAGTGACCTATGACACGGAAAGCTACATTTATCTCTTAATAAAGAGACAAAATATGGATTCTATTCTGTGTAGCTTACCTTAATTATAATATCAAATATCAGTCTATTTATTGCAAAATACAATCCATTTATTCCAAACGTCATAAAAAAACATAGGTTAATACAAAAAATATTAACGAAATAAATTTATATAATTTTTTTTTGAAGATTTATGGTCGACTGCTGAAATTATAATTCAGTCTGATGTCAAAAATGTTAGCCATCATCGGACAATCATACGATGCAATAAATATTGAGAAAAAAATGCGAGTATAAAAATTGAATTTATACTTGGCATGGCTCATTTATTATCTTAAACATTTATTTGATATTAAATAGTAGAAACATATAAATTATTATCTACAAAAATCACTTCTGCTAGTCGCTTAAGGCCGAGATAGGAGGGTTGATTCTGATAGACAATTTCCAGGCAAAAATATGGTTGTATTGACATAGAATTTTTCAGTTCCAAAGCCTGTTATTAATATAATAAATATTAACGAGATTGTAGAAGCACTTCGTATAGAAGATTATGTCGAAGCTGAAGATATGTCATCTGATGTCAAAAAGTTACCATATCGGAATATACTGGAATAAATATTGAAAAAAATAGAATAATAAAAATTAAATTACTACATGGCTATATCTACTATTGGCTACCGTAACCGATATTGTCTATGATGGCAATTGGTAGGGAGAAATAAATAATATAATAAATATAAACAGTTTATGCACTTTTCTTCAAAAATTTGTATGCTAATTTTTTTTTTCAAATCTTAAGTTGTGTATTTACATATAATTTAATATTTCTTTATTCGAAAAAATAAATTTTACAAAAAACTAAAATGTTTCTAATATTTTATCCTTTAGTTAATAACGGATTTTTTAGGTAATTTAGAGAAAGAAATATTAAACTTTAGTTCGTCAATTATTTCATTAGGAATAACCAATCTTGTATAAAATATTAACATTTTATTATGTTCAATTTGAATAAAATCGTTGAGTCATTTTGGATAAAACTGAAAGAACAATGCTTAAGTATCACTTAGTGAAAACGGCATTGCAAAATTGCAGAGATATAACTAATCTTAAATATAAAGTTTCAGTTTCGAATAACTTCATTTTACAGCAAGAATTACCTCGAACACATACGCATACAAACTATTTACGTCACTAATATTTATAGTTATTTAGACTCTGGGACGTAATGGGACAAATTAAATTATCATAATCTCAATCAATGAGGGGTCTTTGGTTTAATAAATTCTAAGTATTTGTTTTTTCTAATACAACGGCTATGCATGGAGGTGATGAAGATTTCGGGTACTCTCTTTATAAATGCTGAATAAATAATTTCCTTGCCACCAGAAAATTACAGATCAATATTGCAATGCTCAACCTCCGAGCTAACCACTTATAATTATAATGAAAATAAAACTAAAAAAATTACCCATTGTGCGCAGACTTGTGAACCAGAGTGTATCTTGTCAGTCCGAAGGCCATCTCTATTAAAACAACTGAAACAAAAAAACAAAACGAAATTATGCATAAATTATTCTCATAAATGTTTATCATAATTCTAATCTATGTTACTATATACCGTATCAAATGTGTTAATAAATTTTATTATAAAATATTTCTTTACCACTAAAAAAAAAAAATAAGAGAGAATTAGATTGCAAACTAATAGACCAGGGTTTGTTCTTTATTCAGCTTTATTCCATTCCATCACAACAATATTATAATGTTGAAAGTGATTTATGCACACGATACGAATAAATATTATAATTATTTTGAACGTATATAGGTCAACTGTTGCTAAAATGATTGTAAGAATAAAGAGGAATTCTTACAAAGAGAGGGTCCCAGATGTGTCTAATCGATTTTGATGAAAACATTTTTTTTTTGTTGTGTTGTGTTTTCAATGAATCATCAGACTCTGCAAAATATTAAGGGCCAACGCTTCCCTGGAGTTGCGTAAAAAAATTGGAAATTTTGCGACCAAAAAACCTTTTTTTAAATATCTCTTGTTCTAAAGAAGGTAGAAGAAAAACGTAGCCATTAAAATATTTAAGTTTTAGCATTGGTAATAAGCCTAAAAATATAAATAATCTCTTCACAGGTGTTATTAAATGTATGCCTAATTTAGTGTTTCGATAGCTGCACCAGACCGAACTTCTCTCCAATATCTACCCACAGTCAAAAATTTTCACATCAATAAATATGTATCTGTATAACATAAACATTTAAAATTATAATTTATAACCAATAAAACGCTGCAAATTATTAAACAATGGTTTATTATTTCCTAATAACAATATTAAGGTATAACTGTTTATATAGCTGTTGATAGAAAATTAAGTTATATAAAAAGCAATAATTCAAAGGATAATGGCATATCACTACTGCTGATTTCAAAACGCTATATCTCTGCTAGTTCTTAACCACTGTCAATGATTATTTTTTCATTTTGTAGTAAATTTAATCATCGTATTTGTTTATTTATTAATTAGGAGAAACGGGTTTTTTGTATTAATGTGGGTTAAAAAACACTGCTAAGTGTATTCTCGATAGAGAATAATCTTCAAAAACAACTGAGTTATTGAATTTGTGGCGTCAACACATGTGGTTGCCAAAGAGACATAACCTTCATGTTTTTTGTGTGTTAAAAAAATTACTTTTGTGTTTAAAACAATGTTACATGTGGTGTGTGTTTTAATAAAGATATAATTCATTATTAATGTTATTTATGTGGTGATACCACCACAAATGAAATCATATTTTATCTACCGCCATTTTAAAAATAACCAGCTGATATTACCGTCTAGGTGTTGGATCATCGTTGCATGGACTTGTATTTTTGTGGCGAATTTTAAAAAAATTGGTCGAGTAGTTTTGGAGAAATGCCGCGGTCAGCGGACAATCGGACTTTTTTTAAATTTGTTACTCGGATTCTACGCATCTTAAAATGTAAGCTCTCAAATTTTAATGGGGTTATTTTATTTTATTTTTATTTTTGTGGTCGATTACAAAAGGTTCATTATTGAAAATAATAAACCAAAAATGAATTACTCTTACCATTACCTTACCATTCATTAAGCAAATTTTATATTTATAATGAGTGTTATATTTATAGAATCAATTAATTGCAAGTAATTAAATTTTCTACTAATCAACATTTTTCATAGTGTATTTTAGTCGATATTTTAAAATATTAATTTATCTGTGGGAGAATTTAGTTCAAAAGAACACACAATTAAGATATAAACTTAATAAACTGGCACCTATTAAGTTTATATCTTAATTGTGTGTTCTTTTGACAGCACCCTTAACCAACTTCTCCCATTTACTCACACAGTCAACTATTCTCACTTCACTATTAATTTATCTATTAAAAATGGAGAAAACAAATAACAATAATGTTTGAATTGATTTTTAACCAGCTCAAGTTAGCATAACAGCTTTGTAAATTGTTCCCTCCCGCCTGTAATTATCTTCTAATTACACGAGAGTGACTGACGACTTTTTAAACCGGTTGTTACAAGCAATTCTCTCAAGAAATTATTTCCAGTTTAAAAACGTCTATTATATTGCCTAAATCTCAGTAATGAAGTTCGTATTTTGAAAAAAAAAAAATGTATGTAATTACTGTTTTATTATTAACGTGGGATTGAATATTCAGGAGTCTGCTGATTTGATTTTTATTGGTCTAAAGTAATCAATAAAAATCAAGAGAAGAGTCCTATCTATTTCCATGATATAGTAACAGTAAGCCCTATAATACCTGTACCCTATGTACTACCTATTATTATTAATTATAATTTCGTCCCCAAATTGCTTTAAAACTTTCGGAACATGGGCAGTGAATTTCACACTACTAAGGATTCATATGGGCGTAAAAGTTCAATTTTTTTCACTTTTTTTTTTATGGTTAAAAATCAACTTATAAAATTTTCCTCTATCTTTGAAAATAACGTAAATACAATATAAGCAAGATTACAATGTTTTTTTCCGTTTTCTTATTTTTTTCCCTGTTTATCGCGCTTTACTGATTTCAAAACCATATTTATCCATCTTCAAAAATAACTGAGTTATGGGCGTATTTATGGGTAAAATTTTAATTTTTTTTCTTTTTCATAATTATTTGCGGTTTTTTGGTTAAAATCACTAATATTTTTTTTCTATTATGAGTTTTGAATTAAATCACATTTAATCGGCTGCCATTTTAAAAATTACCTGCTGCTATCAACATCTTTATTATCGCGTTTGAATCATCTTTAGATACCAAAGTATGTTTGTGGCGAATTAAAAAAAAAATGGTCGAGTAGTTTCGACGGACAAACTGATTTTTTGTTATTCTTTATTCGGGTAAGGAGCGGCGTGGTCTAGTGGATAGAGAGAGCACTAGTCTACAGTGCTCAGGGTTCTAGGTTCGAATCCCGGCTGTGGCGGAATATTATTTAATCTGTTATTTCAGCCGGGGAGCGACCTTATGGAATGGAGACCCTCCTGGGGCAGACCCAGCCTCGATAAAGTAGATACCCAAATAGGGGAAAAACCTGGCGGTTGAACGTGATCTCGGCCTTATCACCTCATTGCATGGCCGTTGGCGTAGAAACTGTACGAATCTCTATATGTACTGAGCACGGGTTCATGGGTTGTAGTGGTACAGATTTTTTCTTTATTCTGGTTCTACGTATCTTGAAACGTAAGCCATCAAATTTGGAGGGGGGGTTTGTTTTTTTGTCGATTAGAAAGGTTGATTATTGACAATAATAAACTAAAATAGTGAAACTCCTTAGCTACCAGTAATGATATTTTATAAGGACTACGTTCTTCATATTATCGAATACTTTTTGTAATCTCTATTACCATTTAACTAGTAATAATATGTTTTACCGGCTCAGGGAAGACAGGATATTGAATAAGAACAATTAATTAACATTGAAGGCACTTGGACAGATTGGCACTCATACACTCAGACACCGCCTCCTAATCAAGGCACCTCCTGACGTATAGCTGCCAATCCCAGAGCAATTGTTTCGCTAATGCGGCGATGACTTGACGTAATTAACGCCGTGGGTGTAGAGTCCGTGTCGGACAAGGCGGGAGATTGCTCCTTGTAATGAACTGATCCTTACTGATCGTCTAATGTTCAACAGCGAAACCCCGGCGCGACATCTGATCGGGACAAGGCCGCCTTTGCTGGGTGGTAAATCTCCTGTTGTTCTGATCAGATCGGTTCAACATGGGCTTAACCTTCTGAGCAAATTATAGCTTTCCTGTTTCGTGAATTTCCTAATTTGATTAATGCTCGTGTAGATATGTCATGAGGATTTATATATTTTTTTCCTTTTGTTCAGGAACAAATTGTTTTTTTATTTCCTCACTTGTTGATTTAAAGGTTTGCCAAAAGAATTCGGGCTGACCAACAAAAAACATTTTCTCTGGACGAATTCTGACTTGGGTTATATCTCCAGTTTTTCAAAAGTATTATAGATTAAACACAACAGATGTTTCAATAAAACAGCTGTTAGAGTATTGTGAGAATAGACAAAATGATTATTGTAATTTTTGTAAAGTGTTCTCTTATTTAATCGAAATAATAAGATATATATTGGTGACGACGGATAAATTTAAATCAAAACGAGCAAGTTCTAAGAGTCTGCCTTAATGATTCAATAATTTACTGGAACAATTTCAAGAATTAATACTTTCAATTGAAGAAATAAATTATCATTGCGATAGGTTAAGGGATATAAATGGACAACTTTAAGAGGTACAAACTGAAATGTTATCATCAAAAACTTCAACTATGAGAAAATAGAAACATTTTCAAATTTCTCTCATAGCTTTGATAATTTCTCCAAACATAGTTACATTGAGCAAGATGGAAAGAAAATTTTAATACTTTTTAATCCTCTACCACCGAATGTTTATGAAAAGCTATGATAATTCAGTTTTTCACATCTTCCTAATGAAATTCCTTACAATGGAATTACAAAAAAACTCTTTCAAACTATCTTGATCCGCGTTCTATCTTTTAGGCGCACAGTTTAAGTTCATCTCTAGCATTCAATATAAAAAAGTATATTTATTTCTTAAAGAAAAACGAAATAAAACTGATAAGCTTAATAAAATCCTATATCTTAGTGTAACCAGATGATCTTACATCCCTTCAAGTATGGCTAACCCCGCTTTATTACTTTGAATGTTTTTTAAAAGTTTTTCTGAAGTACTCTTCTCATCTTTATTTTAGCAAACAATTCAAATCCTATAGGTTACCAAACAGAGTGTGAAGTACGAGATACATTTCTTGGAACCACTACAAAAAAAATTTAATCTGCTCAGACCGCGATTTTACTGGCATTTTACGACTTTAAGGTCACCACACTCCTTAACACCTCACTTTCTTCCTTGAAAAAATCCTGATCACAGGTTCAAAAGCTGTGATGGTACATCGTTTTAGTTACTTTTTCCATCCCCATTTGTACAATGGCATCCTTCCAAACAGCATTAATTATCTAGCCACCAATGATTTGCACCTACCATAAGGATATGACTATTTTATTTTTATTTTGTTCACTTTACTTATTAATTTATTTATTATTTTATATTTTTAAACGATTAGAATACAAATTTTTCAAAATAAAAATTGTAAAATGTCCTTAAGTACATTTTGGAAAAAATAAACCTATACATCTTGTAAAGGGTCTCTGGTTCAATATTTATAGGGATTAGTACTGTTTCTAGGAGTGTGCAATAAGGTGGTTAGGCCGAAATCACGATCAGCCACCATGTTTTTTTTTTGTTTTGTTTTTTTGTGTTTTTCACTTTTTTTGTGTTTCCTCAGGAGGTTCTCTATAACCCAGGGCCGTCCCAAGATTTTTTATTTATTTATTTAAAGAAATTTACAACTGTATTAAATAAATACAACAAGTAAATAGGCTTTATATCTGATTAGAACACATGGTAGTCCTGAGAAGAAACTACCCATTGGTAGCACTTCAATGTCTCATTTATGTTAGGAAGTATCTTGGCCATCTTCTTTTAAGGCGCCTCGGTGGGTTGTCGGGAATAGATATGGAGGAGAGGTCACGGATAAGCGGGTTTAAGTGGGCAGGGATTGGAATGAAAAGAGGTATATCTGTAACGGGCCAAGTCTTCAACAAATGGGATATTTAGGTCTTTATGGATGATTTTATTAGTAACAAAGTAAGGAGCATTGAGGATTTTACGAAGGATTTTGGACTGCAAGGATTGGATGCGTGAGGAATAGCTCAATGCCATAGGTCCAAATAGGCCTGATAATTGTTATATAAATGAGTTTTTTGTAGTTAGTTGGAAGTTTTGAGCGTTTGTCGAGTAAGTGTTGTTGTAATCTGTATCTACGAGCAGTTTCCTGTCGTTTCAGTCTAGTATGAGGATTCCATGTTAGGCGTCCCAAGATTAAAACAACAAAATAAATAATTATTCTGTCCCAGCCTGGATCCAAATTCGGGAAACAGAGAGCAGTAGTTAAGGGGTTCTATCCCCTAGACCGTGCCGATTAATTATCTTTAGGAAAAGAACGACTTTATTGATCATTTTTGCTATTCCATTTCTCTTTTTGGTTAATTAGTCATTTTATTTATTTTTTAATTATTAACTCTATAATTTTCGCATTTTTCTTCTGTCTTCCTTGCATGAATCCAATAGAGAGTGGGTAATGTTACGAATTGTTGGACCCCTTAATTATAGGAATTATGGAACCGAAATATGTGATTATTTTATGTTAATGAGTTCTGTACAGAAGCTGACCACATCCGATCCATTTAAATAAATCACGACCGCTCTCCACAGATCAGAACCCGTTGGCCTTCCAAGGACTGTCCCAGCATAAGATTTCTCTCCCCCACTACTTCGGGACAACTAGACCATATTATTTGGGTCTGTATCGGATCCTGTACGCCGTAAGGTCTCTACTGTCAGGTCTGATCCGGCCTGGATGCCTGGAACTAATTAGCGCACACCTTGCTGAACTACCTGACAGGTGAGCTGGGTGCGCAGGCAGGTGCGCAGAGGTGACCTATGACGCAGAGCCCAAGGCCGGCACAGATACCTTTGGCCTCTCCCATCTCCTCGAGAACGCCCAGTATATATTATCAGCGTTGATCCCGCCTAGAATTAACATAAGTATAATTATACTCATTATAGTATTTTAACATTCTTCAAGTAAGGAAGAAATAATTATAGCATATATATTTCTGGCTACTGTACGTTTTCATAATACAAATTAATTAAAACTAGATCAGCTAAAAATTAATATTTAAAATTTAATCAAATCAATCACTGATAAAAAACTAGAATTCAGTTCGCATGACTTTCTATTATAATATCTGAAAATTCGGAG
Organism: Piezodorus guildinii; assembly: GCA_023052935.1. NCBI lineage: Eukaryota > Metazoa > Arthropoda > Insecta > Hemiptera > Pentatomidae > Piezodorus > Piezodorus guildinii. The sequence continues at coordinate 21,771,090 of CM041297.1, read as the reverse complement.
CTAAGATATGAAGGATGAAAGAGAAATATGAATATTAAAGTGATATGAGTAGTATATAAATATTTATAAAAAAGAAGATAAATCCATGATTGAAATATAAGTAATAATAAAGTAAAATCGGGAAACTAACTGAATAAATAAGTTAAATAATAATCCATTCAGAATAAACTAATCCAGTCATTACTGATTTGGGGTAAAAAAAAAAAAAAAGGCTAATTTTCTTATATTTCTCTCTAAAAACTTTTTTATTTTACAGTATCATCAAATAACCATCGTTTCGGGGTATCACACCTGAATTTAAAAAAATTAAAACAATAACATCTCTAAATTCTCATAAAAACCATTATTGTGATGTAAATTTTTAATAACAAGGTTGTAATTTTAAAACAAAAATTAAAATTATTATCACAAAAAAATAACGATGTCACATAATTCATAATTAAAAACAATACATATTCTAATATTAATTTGGTTTGTAAAATTTTGTATTACATGTTTTATTTCTAATTTTCATTTTTAAACGAATAATAAGAAGTCAGAACATTACAAAATTGACCTCAGTAAGGCAATGCCTTAGATCTTGATAACAATAAGAAGTAAGCCCTAATTTTGTCTATTTCTTTCATGGCAACACATTTTCGGCTATTCCAACACTTACTAGACAAACGCTCAAACCTTCTACTTAACAACAAAAGACTTATTTACATGACTATCATGTCAATCTGGTGTTGAGTGAACACAGTGTTGAGTTTTGTGGTAGATAATCTACCTGCATAAAAATCGAATTCTTCTTTTCTTAAAATAATAAGTTTCGTCCAAAAATTAAAATCTTGGCCGTGTTACTATTCCAATACTTATGCGTCAACGAGTGGGTTTAAAGTTACATATTTAAAATCTTTGATTAATGGCTAACAAGTTATGTCCGATAATACCCTACCAGCACCTGTATAAAATTATCCTCGAAGCTTTTCCGGACAACTTAATATTTCATCCAGAAAAATTAAAGGTGCTTCCAAAATGAAAGGGTATCATTAAGCCGTTATATACCGCCTTGCCGCAGACGATGCACTCCGACCGGTGAGGAAATTCGTTAAAAAATAACCCTGTGGAGCCGGGTATAATATGCAAATGCCGGCGGACAGAGGGCGATAATAGAGCGAGCGCCGAAGGAGCAGCGGGCTCAGCGAAACAGGTTCTTGGCGAGAAATCAGAGCAGCTCGGGGGTCATTGGTCAGGTCCTTCCAGGCCAAGCTTTTTCCTCTCCGGCTCCTGGTCATTCTCCAGCCGCGCAGGAAGTCGTTCTTCCAGGGTCGCTATGTACTACAAGGCGTGCGGGTATCCTCCTATCGCTGGATAACAAAACATAACACGAAAAGCATTTGTCTAAGAACACTATTTATTGAGTGATAATTTTTGGAAGGTGGTAGCAGAATTTCAGTAAATAACAAAGCAAAATTGTTTCATAAAATTTTTTTATTTAATATCAAAATACATGTATAATGGAGAAGATGATCAAGAAAACATGCTATGAGTTTGTCTTATCATTTTATTTCTGTGCCAAAGTTTTAGAATAGAATAGAACAAGAAACTTCATTCTGGAACAATGTTCCTTAAGAATAACATTTGTTAACAAAATAAAAAATTGTATCTGGCCAAAAACAATATATAACTACAATAAATTACACAAGAATGAAAAAAGAAAAAGAAAGAAAGGGTATAGTATTGTACCATCTCTATATAAAAATTATAGAATTAAATAAATAAGAAGAATCATAAAATTTAACTTTTATCGCTCATTGAAGTAAATACTCTATTCAGCTCACATAAGTTAGCATAATAAAAATTAGCTGACATCTGACTGAAGAGAATGGAAGTATTGAAAGAGGAGGGATTTAAACGATGATAGGGAAGAAGCATGACGGATGTTTGAAAGGAGAGTATTCCATAAGGCAGTGGATCGGGCTAAAAAGGAGCATTCATATTTTTTGGTTCTATGGAAAGAAGTTTGGAGGTCAGGTAGACGAGATCTTGTTTCCTGATGATGGGCTGAGGATTAATTGTAATTTTAATTACATGGATTGTATTTTAATAAATAGTGCTTTCGATGACCCAAAAAATAATTAAACTGTGTAAAAAAAGAATTAATAATAATTTTTTTAAATGAAAAAATATCTAACAAATAGACTAATGGAATTGTCTAGAATAAAACCATTCCAGGGTATTATGGCTCTATAATCTTTATAATGATGAATTCTGATTATAGCTTTAATTATATTACGGCTAAAATAGAATATATTTTGTTCTATTGAATCGTGAATCGACTTCCTTCTAGCCCTGAACCACAACTGAGACCCCAAGAATACGACCGAGCCGCCACTGACTGATTTAGAAACAGGAGGCTGTGAATCGAGGCGTAGTTTGATGACACCGCACCTTGGACCCTATCCAAAGTTGGCACCCCTGATAAAATACATTTATTTATTTTTAATACTTCTAACGGTCCAGTAACGACCCCTTCAATTCCCACTCTCTATAATTTAGTGCTTCGGGTTCTTCTGATGCGTCCTCTGAAGACTTGTTCCTCCATGTTTCTCTCGAAAGGACACTTTATTACCGCCCGTGGTCGACTTCAAATGCAATAATGCTATTCCCGTTCGGCTAATTACATCTTTACGGCCTTCACTGCTGTATTTTATAGGCGGAACGTCCCTTTGATAAGACCGTTTCGGACAAGTATATTCTCAGTCGTAATATGCATTGAACACATCTGTATTTTATCGTTATATTTCCCAAGTATATAAGAAAAATAATTACCGTTTCAAATTTCACTTACCTCCATTTTTAAAATCAATGAGAGAATTTTCAAGTTCAGTTAGAGATAAAAAAAAATACGCGAAACTATTAAAGAATTAATTTAATTGAATTTCTATAGAAACATGTGTTTTATTAAAAATCTATTATATTATTGTCTAAAACAATTACTTAGTTTTATCGGCTTTTCATCACTCTTTATTAGCTTTTAAAAGATTGTGTATGAGATTATATTTTTTTTCTAAAATCTTTAGCTTTCCAACAGTGTATCATACATGTATATTACTGTTCTTATGTTCAAAAACAAAAAATTGCATTAAAAAAATATTTTTTCTGTTTTCTCCTTTAGTTTGGTATCGAATTCATTCAATTTATATATTTACCTATTTTTCAGCAGTGGTAACAAGATAATATAGTTATTTTCATAGAATCAACAAAATTAAAGTTACTTTAGAGAAAGAAAATTTAAAATATCGGCATTTAAGCCCTGTCAGACCATTTTAATCCTAATGAAACCTAGATGATATTAAAGCCCATTAATTTTTACATCAATACATTGAGTTTAATCAAAATCGTAGGAACCGTTTTCGAGAAAATCTTAAAAAGCTGCAAAATGCATGGTATAAAGTGGCTTTTCTGGTAAGCTCAATTTGATTAAAAAAGTTTCGTAACGTCTCGGGCGTATATTTGTCTTAAATATGAAATTTCAGTTTCATAGGACTTTCCGTTTCCGCCCGGAAGTTACCACACACACACATACACACACACACACACACACACACACACAGACCTTTTTGCGGGACTTGGTTTTTTGGACTTAAGGGACGACCCTAAAATATGTATTTCCGTTGAAAACTGGAATTCAAAAATTTTCACGATCGCAATACTTTCCCTTACTATATATAGTAAGTGAAAGAAAAAGAGGATTGGAATTTTGAGTGTTAAGAGAATTGGGGTCAGAAAAATGTAATTTGGCATGACTATAGAACATCGTAGCAGACAAGGTCCCTTATCACCAATATAAGCCAAAACAGGTACTCTGAGGTGATAACAGACCAATATACTGGAACATTCATTGTTCAACGAGACATAAAAATTAATGTTCTTTATATATGTTATCGACATTGCTGCCCAAATGATGGTAATATCGATAAAACAGTTACAGAAAAATTCAAAACAGTCAACACATGCGGAAGGGACGTTGGTAGCCTTTAAAGGTTTATCCTGTAATAGCATAATGAAATTGTCTCATTGCAGACGATAACATTCGCTCAGTTAAGTATTTAAAGCTGCCTGTCGAAATTCTGAATGAAGGGCAAAAAGATGTTCTTTATACTGCCAGGATCGTCGGGAAGTCCATAAATATAGTTTAACATTTTTTCCTAACCCTTGACTTTGTCCAGGTAGTTAATATCCTGGAAAGCCCACGGTCAGTCATAAAAAAAATTGAATTTTGAAGGGTAAGATGGTCAGATCTTCTTATGATATCTCTTCATAATAATGTATTGCTACCCAGAAGTTTCAAATTGTTTTCTTTTACTTTTAATTTTCATCTTCGTAGGAATTTCATTATTTATTTATTGTTTGCTATAACCAATTTAATAATATTAGAAACAAAAATAATACGTGATAGTTTAAACTTTCGATTCAGTGGTTAAAATAGGTTGAGAAGGATGGATAAGTCGTGTAGGGAAGAGGGGCGAATAAAGCATTTGCTCGCAGCCTCAACCCGGTCATTATTATGAGTCGCCGAATTTTCCGTCGAGTGGATAATTTCGTTAAGAGTAAATACAAAAATTAATTGTTTTTCATAAATTTCCAAGGCTTAAACAGCTCAAACTATTAAACTGGCATGATAAGAGATTGGAGTTTATAAAAAGGTATACTTATTAGGGAGTTCCCTTCACATCATCCGGAAAATTTAAACAAGCATGTCGACACTTTACTCAGAGGCAATCGAAACGGTCCAACTTAAATTTTTAAAAAACTTATTTGGATGGCCTAGGAATAGCCCAAATTATATAGTCCGTCTCGAAACAGGAAGAGAACCATTAGCCATGAAAGTGATAAAAAAAATGACAAATCTATGGACCAAGCTCGAGTTCATACCAGAAGAACGACTTCCAAAACTTTGCTTTAACAGACTGAAATCATTAGACAAGGATAATCCTGACATAAACTTCAATTGGGTGTCCCAATTTAGAGCAATAGCCGAGCTAAATGCCTTTGCAGAAGAGCTTTCTGTTCACCATACAAACGGATTTCTTTTATCTCTCAGACAACATACAAAGGACCCTAAATTCGACTAAATATCCTTTATATAGATTACTATGCAATTACAATGCTCCTGACCCTGAAACATACCTCACATTCAAAGTACATATAAAGAAATTGAGATGTGTCAGCCAATTAAGAGTTGCAAATCCAGAACATATTAGAATCTATGGAAAAAACTCAGATTTTTTGTTCAAGTCACAAGAAAGTCGATTTATCTACAACAGTCTACACCACATTCTTCTTCACTGCCCGGCACACAATGGAAATAGACGACAATTTCTTCAAAACTTCATCTTAGAATCTTCTGACAAGCAAAGTATCCATGCTATACTGAATATCGATAGTGTAGATAAGTTACATAAAGTGTACTATTACATGATGGGAATTCAAAAAGTGCTCAATTCTTTATCCTAGAACATTTTCTATTCAGTGTTTATTTTTATTTTATCTTCAAAATGATATTTTGCTTATTTGTTGTTTCTATCATAGCACCAGTAACTGTTTATTTATTGTGATTTATTTTTGAAAGTCAAATTGTTTTAGTAAATTTTCACTATTATGTTATTTATTTTTAAACGATATGGATATAAAGTTCTAAAACCATAATATTGTAATTTATAGCCAAGCTAGGCTCTATTTGTATGGGGAAGCCCCAAAGACAAATAAAATTTCTATTCTATTCTACAAAAATTAATAATAGACAGAACATATAAAAACTTATATTAATTAAAGAGATAACAAAATACTGAATATATATGTACGGACGGTGATTCCTTCTATCCGTGTTGACTTTCTTCCCTCTCCCCTGTGCGATGTTCCTTCTTTCCTTTCTTGCGACTTCTACTCCTTGGGGTAATTTTCTAATATTTCATGTGACTATTTCTACGATGGCGTGCGATTTGCGAATAATACGAGACATTTTGCGACAACCAACTTAAAAAATTGTCCACAACGCGAGCGACTATCCGTCCCACCAAGGACTCTACCCCTACGGTCACTTTACAGCTGATCGAAAATTCATCTCAAACAATAGACTGCCACGCTTGCACATCATGAATCCCAATAACATACACTACCATACAAAATAAATTAGATATTCTTAATGTCAGGAAAATATAACTAATTCAATTCTTAAAAAGCTGTAATACCTATATACCAATGGATTACACGTGGTCAAGGAAAAGTATTGGATTTTTTTTTCCACCCTTTGACTTTAAATTATAATAATTCTGATACAATATTTACACAATTAATCATACTCATATATCTTTTTTTCAATCAACAACAATTTTATTGAGTAAAATTACAACCTGTCCCAATTTGGACATCAAAAGTACTGGAGAAAGATATAATACATACTACATTCATACAATATTTACACGGCATAAAATTACAATAAAATATATATACAATAATGAATCAATACAAGTCAAGAAATCACTCAGACCTATACACACATACACTCACTCATACATACATCACATTGAGTGGAGAATTTAGCCAGTGCAAGAACTCCAATATATTTACAAAAGGTCGCGGGGCCACTGCCGTTTCAACCTTCTAGGTGGGTTGTAAGGATGAGTTGAGCTGGATAGGGTTTGAGCTAGAGGATTAGGATGATGAATGAGGTTCTGGTGGAATTTGGAAAATTTGGATGGAATTATGTCTGAAATAAATGGAACATTAAGGTCGTGGTGCAAGGTATAGTTGGAGACATAATAAGGAGCATTTACTATTGTACGGAGGACTTTGGATTGAAAGGATTAAATGCGTTTGATGTTGGTACGTTTAGCTGTCCCCCACAGTTCAAGTCCGTAGGTCCAGATAGGCTTCAGTATTGTCTTGTAGATTAATAATTTGTTGTCAACTGTAAGTTCAGATTTTCTGTTGAGTAGTCGGTATAACTGTCCGAATCGTCGGTTGAGTTCTTGTCTTTTAAGTCTTGTATGTGGGTTCCATGTCAATCTTTTGTCTAACAGTAAGCCAAGATACCAGACTGTATCTGAGTGAGGAATTGGTAATGAGTTGAAATAAACTGGCGGACAGGATTTTCGTCTACGAGTGAAGGTTATGTGTTTACACTTAGCTTCGTTCACCTTTACACGCCAGTTACTACACCAGTGTTCGATAAGGAAAAGGTGTCTCTAAAGGTTTAAGGATGCTGTTTCAGGATTGGAACTGGATGATAGGATGGCGGTGTCGTCTGCAAAAGTTGCCAGAATGGTATCAGGATGTGTAGGAATATCTGCAGTGTAAAGGATGTAGAGGACAGGCCCCAAGACGCCTTCGCATACATAAAGACTAAATAACATACACACTCAGGATTTCAGAGTCCTTGTTTTTTCCGGAAGCATTTTAAGGCTATATTTTATAAATAGAATAAGTAGGAACACTACGCGCGATATGCACTTGAAACAGAGGTGGATTTGTGCCTTTATTTTAGTAAAATGGGGAGGAACCATTTGGCAATCAAGTATTAGAACAAACCTATTTTATAATATAGTTCAGGAAGTGTTTCTTAAACCTTTCCTTTTAAACCAGTTCGTTGGTTTTAGTTTAGGCGAAACTACTAGTGACTATTTGATATAATTTTTTCAAGCTTTTCCCTTTTTAAGACTGTACTGAACTGGTTAGACTTCGCAACTAAGTGACCTGGGCGCGGCTCAGAAATTTATAAATATGGTCGGGTCAGCCCATGTCGGAAATACACGTTGGCCTAGATCGTGTCTCGACCCCGCCACCTCTGCACCTGTTGTAGGGTTTAAGCAATGTGTCTCTACTAGTAGGGGATAGGATTAGTTTTATGGATTATTTGTCAGTTATTTAGAATTATTTATTATCAATCAATACTCTTTCATAACGTTTTTTAGTGTCTATTAACCTATAACTTAGAATTTGATGATCTTTGTTTATTCATTTAACGTCACTTTATGCTACTATGGCTAATCAGACGATGCTACAGTGGGAGTCCTAAATTTTGCCTATCCAGGTTTTATTAGGATAGGGATCTTTAACGAGTACCTGACATCGCACAGGCTCGGGACCACCTTTTAACGTCCCCTCCGAAGGACGGCGTAACTAAGGATTTTTTACTCCCATCAAAAAATCCTAGGACCACCTGCGGGTTTGAACCTGTGACCTTTAGCATGGGAGGCTGTTACGCTAGCCACCCAGCTACAAGTGATCCCTATGATGATCTTTAAATATTGGGTTGTTTCATATGAAATGTCCGTTTTTATAGTTTCTGAAATACATAAAGGATTCTGCAGGTCCCTGTTGTTTTCTTCCAAATGTTTACATATTTAAAGTAAACAGTTACTAATCCTCTACCTTTGAATTATAAACATTAGCTTCCCAATCAATTACCCACTTCTTAGTATACCTCCAAATATTAACATGGAAACACACGATTTTCGAGTAATATTTTTGTACGAGTTTAAACTCGGACATTCAGCAACTGAGACCGCTAGAAATATTTGAAAGGCATTTGGGATGGTTATAGGTATAAATGAACGGACCATTAGCCGTTGGTTGGCTAAGATTTCAGCAGGGGATACCGACTTGGAAAATTTGCCCCGAGGAAGAACTCCGTCCGTAATAGACAACGATGTCCTCAAACATATAGTAGAACCCCTACCAAACATTTAAAGGACTCTCAGCACAACTAAATGCAAGTGTATCTACCGTTTCCAGACATTTAAAGTGTATTGGGAAAGTAAAAAAGCTCGATACATGGGTACCTCATGATCTCACTGAGTGGCAGCAAGACCCCATGTTTCAAAACATACCGTGCAAAAATTGAAAGAACTGGGCTACGAAGTTCTTTCACACCCACCATATTCTCCCGACTTGTCTCCAACAGATTACCACCTGTTCAGGAATTTAGACAACTTCTTCAAAGGAAAACGTTTTGAAAATTATGATAAAGTGAAAAGTGCGTTTTCAGATTTTGTTTCACTTCAAAGCTTTTTTTTCAGTTTGGGGATAAAAAATTTGGTGTCACGTTGGGAAAAATGAGTAGAAAAAGAAGTCAAATATTTCGAATAAAATTATGTTGTTTTCATATCGTATTTTTAATAAAAAATCCTTTACCTTGAAAACGGACATTTCATGTGACACAACCCAATATTTCAAAATTTTAAATATCGTTTTGAGCTTAAATCAACACCATTTGGATGAGAAACTAAACAAAAACAAACAAATAAATTACTCAACTAATTCAATACATTGTTTAAATTGTGATTTACAACTTACAGCTATCCCAAAATGGAACACTAATTATTTTCCTTAATTTAAACTTCATATTAAATTTCAACAGAAGCTGAAAACATATACGTACTCAAACCTATATGAACTTACGCCTCACATACTGATAGTTCAACGACTCTCTTACAAAAACTACAATCACTTCGTTTAAGACTCATCTATACAGAAGCATTCTGTCGATTTTGAGCAAGGAATTTTCTGAAATACGAAAGTTTTGGAGAGATAAATAGAAATATAGCCAGAAGGATTTCTAAACACGAAGCAAAATGTTGCAGGAATTGATAAAATCTACCGCACTGTAAATGTAATCCTGATGTTAATAATTTAGACGTTTCCGAGAAAGGATTCAATACCCTTAGAGAAATGTTTGTGTTGCACATGAGGAGAAGTAAAAATAAGAATTAATAAAATTGTACTTTTTTGTATTTTATTCCAATGGCGCGACAGGCCGTGTAGGCCCTGATCCTCGTCGTGTGATCTCCTGGGAGATTACACTCACGTTTCGTGATGAAATTTGTAGTGTAGGGTCATCTCTCTCTACGCCTAATTTTGTGAGTGGCCACCATTTGGCTGATGGGTCTCACATACCCGGGGAAGAAGCTACAGCTTACAAGTGAATTAACTTGCAAGTGAATCCCTATTTAATTACATCCTTATTAAAGCCCTGCCGGGAGTGGGATTCGAACTCACAACTTTTAGCATGAGAGACTAGGAAGTGGAAAATATTTCATTCAAGAAATAAATAATTTTTTTCTTCCCTAAGCTCAACATTATCCAATTTATTATCAATCATTAGCATCAAATAAGTCCAAAAAAGAATAAATCCGATCGATATTTGAGGGTGTTATCTCAAAATCGATAGTATTTTCTTAAAAAGCGCTTCCAATAACCTAACATTTAATTTTAATATATCATCAAACTGAGTAACATATTTTTGTAATTACAATTTAATTCTTTCTTTCTTTTTTTTTTTTTTCGACAAAGATCTTAACCGTACAGAATTTTTTTTTATTCATTTATTTATTGATATTTACAACTGTATTGATTAATACATCTAGTAAATTAGCTGTTAGATAAAAAATATGAAAAAGACATGAAGAGAAACTGCCCATAGGCAGCACTCCAATAGGTAATCGAAACTAGATGGTCTCGAGGCCATCTTCTTTTCAGACGCCTCGGAGGATTGTCAGGAATGAAAGAGGAAGCTAGAATTGAAACTAGTGGGTTAGAGTGGGAGTGGAGTTTGTCATGGAAGGATTGATACCTGGTTCGGGTCGTACAGAAAATTTGAAATGGAAAGGAGGTGAAGCAAGTTATTATAAGAGAATGTTGAATAAATTAAAAGTTTTTTTTTCCTGTAACATTTCGTTTCCTGAGGATAGCCGTATAATGAACAGAGGAAGTCCGATTCGTCTGACTTTATTTATTACATAATTATCTCGTCAACTAATAAATTATATAAATTAAAAATAAATTACAACACACAGCAATACAAACAGATAGTTTCGAAAGAATTGAAAGGGTAAATATAAATATATGAGTGTAATTATTTTAAAAATTGTAATTGAAAAGAGTTGAAAATGTTAAGCACCTAATTGCCATCTACCCTATAGTAAGACCATATAGAATCAAATTTTTGAATAGTGCAACGTTAACAGATAGTGAAGTCATTAATCTTTTAAACGGCTCTAACTGGACTGTCCTAGTATAGTTTTCACGTTATAGAGCTTTTTTAGTTCAAGAATTTAATTATAATTAAGAAGGAAAAAAAAAAGAAAGAAATTTGGTTGACGAATTTTACATTCGATATTTAAATAAGTTATTCCTTTTGTTTATTAATATTTACGTTTATCGTTGGTATTTTCTTTACTGATCCGTTTATTAGTTTGATATGTGGTGTTATGATTCATTTTTAATTTTTTACTTATTTAAGTGTAATATTACTATTATTTCTTCTTCATTTGTTTATTTCAATTTATAATATTTGCATTATTATTATTATTATAATATTATAATAAGTGTAAAATAAATCGGTTGTTTGAGATCGTGTATTTAGGGGGTGCACGGAGGAACGCAATAGATGATATTTACTTACACAAAATGCCAAATACACTCAGATTTAATTATTGAAATTTAAGAATAATTATTATCCTTAATCACTATGTAAAATATATTGATTCTTCAGTGAGTATCTTAAAATGGATGTATTTTCGTAAACAGCCCCTTCGATACCCCTGTATTCATACCAGAATATAATCGAATAACCATTATTACATATTCTAAAGAACTGTAGTATGTTAAACTTTCTTATATTATTTTATTTTATGAAAATCAAAAAGCATCTAGCTTCGTTTGAAAAGTTTAAAATTTGAAATAGGAAAAGATGTATGGCCACAGAAAATATTAAGTATGGTTGCGAATAATTGACATATGCTTTTTTACTTTCACTTACTATGTATAGTAAGGAAAGTATTGCGATCGTGAAAATTTTCGAATTCTAGTTTTCAACGGAAATACACGTTTTAGGGTCCCCTGAGTCCAAATAACCAAGTCCCGCAAAAAGGTCTGTGTGTGTGTGTGTGTGCTAACTCCCGGGCGGAAACGGTAAGTCCTATGAAACTGAAATTTCATATTTAAGACAATTATACGCCCGAGACGTGACAAAACTTTTTTCATCAAAATGAGCTTACAAGAAGAGGCACTTTATACCATGCATTTTGCACCTTTTTTCGATTTTCTCAAAAACGGTTCCGACGATTTTGATTAAACTCGCTATATCGATGTAAAATTTAATGGGCTTTAATATCATGTAGGTCTTATTTGGATGAAAATGGTCTGACAGAGCTTAAATGCCGATTTTTTAAATTTTCTTCCCCTAAAGTACCTTTAATTTTGTAGATTCAATAATAATAACTAGATTATATTGTTGACGCTGATAAAAAACAGGTAAATATATTAATTGAATAAAGTCGATACCCAACTAAAGGAGAAAACAGAAAACATATTTTTTTAATGCAATTTTTCGTTTTTGAACATAAGAGCAGTAATATACATGTATGATATACCGTTGGAAAGCTAAAGATCTTAGAAAAAACATCATCTCATAAACAAGCTTTTAGAAGTTAATATAGAGCGATGAGAAGAAGATAAAACTAACTGATTATTTTAGATAATAATATAATAGATTTTTTAATAAAACACATGTTTCTATATAAATTCAATTTGATTAATTCCTTAATAGTTTCACGTATTTTTATCTCTAACTGTATTTGAAAATTCTTTCATTGATTTTAAAAATCGAGGTAAGTGAAAGTCGTGTGTTGCCCGCACCAGATTTTTACTGATATATAATGTATATTTACTCATGATGACACACTCAGATTTAATTATTCCAATTTAAAAAGAGTTGAATAGAGGAGAGGAGACATCTGGCAGACACATGCTACTCCTACTACATTAGGTCTTTCTATTCCAGAACTCGCGGTGACCTCTGAACTGGTTTAGCATATCCGTTCTCAACTTCAACTAGCCTATTACAATTCACTGAGCAAGGCTCTTTGAATTTTTTTTTATTTTTTTTTTTAATGCTTATGTTTTATTAGTGCATATGTTAGTAATCCCTATACATGAGTTGATATTTTATATACTGATATATACTAATCCTGAAAGAATTAATCTTATCGGTAAAGGCGTAATCAGGTAAAACTAAACGTCAGCAGCAGATTCACAGGGAGGTAATAAGAAAAATATCGTACCACAATTAGAAAAAAAATAATAAAAAAAAACATGTGTTTTAGATTAAATGTTCTAACAATAGAAATTATTAGATAAAATAATTATTTGAGTTTATACCGTTTTAGTCTTTCTGGATCAGGTTTTCAGCGTTGTAAATAAGATAACATTTTAATTTTACTGTTCTTGAGTTCAGGAAAAATAAGTTACCTAAAAAGTACGTTAGCTCTTTTTTCTTCTAGTTGGTTATGAAATTCGGCCAACTTGTAAATTTATTTTCATAATTGCTTCTAAAATTATATTTTTCAATTACGAAATCAAAATGAAAGATACATTAGAGGGACAATTTTAAAAATATTGGCATTTAAGCCCTGTCAGATTATATCAACTTACATGGTATTAAAAACCGTTAAATTTATTGTAGTGTATAATTTATTGTCATCTAATGCAATAGTTATAAATGAGTTGTGGTACTGTTTAATATTTTTTTAATTATTATTATTTTTTTTAATTTTGAAAATTTGATTTTCACGTTTTGATGAAAGTCCGGTAACTTAACAGTCAATGATTTCTGGAAATATCTCAGAGTATATCTAAAATATTTCATTCAAGAAAAAAATAATTTTTTTCTTTTCTAAGCTCAACATTATCTTATTTATTATCAATCATTAGCATCAAATAAGTCCAAAAAAGAATAAATCCGATCGATATTTGAGGGTGTTATCTCAAAATCGATAGTATTTTCTTAAAAAGCGCTTCCAATAACCCAAAATTTAATTTTATTATATCATCAAACTGAGTAACATATTTTTTGTAATTACAATTTAATACTTTCTTTCTTTTTTTTTTTTTCGACAAAGATCCTAACTGTACAGAATTTTTTTATTCATTTATTTATTGATATTTACAACTGTATTGAATTATACATCTAGTAAATTAGTTGTTAGATAAAACATATGAAAGAGACATGAAGAGAAACAGCCCATATGCTTTTTTCTTCTAGTTGGTTATGAAATTTGGCGAACTTGTAAATTTATTTTCATAATTGCTTCTAAAATTATATTTTTCAATTACGAAATCAAAATTAAAGATACTTCAGAGGGACAATTTTAAAAATATAGGCATTTAAGCCCTGTCAGATTATATTAACTTACATGGTATTAAAAACCGTTAAATTTATTGTACTGTTTAATATTTTTTTAATTATTATTATAATTTTTTTTAATTTTAAAAATTTGATTTTCACGTTTTGATGAAAGTCCGGTAACTTAACAGTCAATGATTTCTGGAAATATCTCAGAGTATATCTAAAATATTTCCATTCAATATAATTGGGGGAACCTTTTGATGATTCATAAATAATTTATTTAAATTGAAATAATACAATTGGACAAAATCAAGTGTTAGAAGAAAAAATTGTCTCTACATGAAAAATAAAATTGAGAAAAAAAGATCAAATTTAAAATTAAGTAAACACAATGAAGATAAAAAATATTAATAATTAAAACAAAAGAGTTGAAAATTAAACAATTTCATACATATAAACAATATTATATGAGGGAGGAAGGGGATAGAAGAGCCCTCGATTGAAGTTTGATGGGGATAGGGAGTAAATATGGGGTTGTTAAATAAGATCGCAGCGTTTTCTAGCATTTTAATTTAACACTCGGTGTGTTTATAAAATCATGTTAACTTCGTCGAAAAAGTTTACTTATTCTAAAAAAGGATTGGTTAAGGTGCTCAGTATCGAACGAGATTGCATATCTTTAAGTGGTATTTTGCTTGCTCAAAATAGAAGAAAAAGTTCATTTTTCGTCATTTAATAATTTTTTAAAGCACCTCGGCAAGACGCAAAGCGCTCGGGTCCTCCTTCAACTGCTAATGATGACCAAAGTCAAGCATTGGTCACAGACTGATAGATTGGTCATAAAAATAGTTTTTACTAACTTATTATTTATTGAAATTTACAACTGTACATAATCCAACAAGTAAATATGATAAAAAAGAAAATGACATGGAACAGACTTGCAGAGAAACTAACCATTGGTAGCACTCCATTACCCATTCTAAACCAGAAGGTCTCGAGGCCATCTTTTTTTCAGTGTCTGAGGATTGAATAAAGAGAATCGAAGAGGAAACAAGGGTTGAAACTAGTAGGTTAGGGTGGGAATAGAGTTTGTCATATAAGGATCGATATTCAGCTTGGACCAAATCGGTGACATATGGAGCATTAATGTCTTAATTATTAATTAAGACAATAATTGTGACGAAGTAAGGGCCTATGAGGATTTTGGATTTCGTATAATGTTAGCCAAAATATTTTTTTCGTTGACACAACAAGCCGTGGATGATTTTTAGGGTCTTCACTTTCTAATCCTATTTTTGTGAGTAGCCACTAGTTGGCTGATGGGCCTTACATCAGGGTGTCTAGCAAATCAGCTCAAAGAGATTCCCTGACTTTTCCATATTGTAAGAAGTCTTTTACCTGGCCAAATCTTGGTGAAAATCGACAAAACAAAGAATAATTATTATTAATACGGTATACGGTGGTATACTAGATTAAAAGTATATGTAATGACTAATTTTGGACGGTGCACGATAAGAATAAGAAGGCTGCAAAAAAAAAAAAAAAAAAAAAAATTACATTACGATAAGATTCAACTATATTTAACCGACACCAACCGAAATTGTAGTTGTTTAAATTGACTTACTAATGAATTATGATGAACTTGGATACTGCTGTTAGTAATAATCAATATTTACAAATCTGACTACAAATTTTATATAATTGATTTAAAATATTTACAAGAATCAAGTTTTTATTAAAATTACCAGTAAAAAATGCTACGAACTTAATTTACAACTCAATATAATCGTATTTTTTTAGATGTGAATCATAATCAATTTTTGATACAAATATTTCGATGTCATCTTAAAAATTAATTAGAGTGGAATAATGAGACGTCTGTCAGAGCAAGAAGGTTCGAACCCTGAAGTAATGGATCACTTTCAGTTCCGAATCAAGCAGTTCCGATCCCAACAGATGAGAACCGTTAATCAATTCACCTCGGAGACCTGAGACCTGTTAACAGGAAAGATTTATTGCCTCTAGCTTTATTAGGATTCGGAATCTAGTCAATTGGACATAAACTGACTCTGACTGATTCATTTTATAATAATTTATACGAGGCAATGGACAGTTTGTCAAGCAGGAGCACTTATACGATCTGAAAGAGGAGGAGAAAAAAATGAGCTTGGCGCCTTGCTAGAGGCTAGTTGTCCTTATAGAGTTGTAAAAAGAAATAATTTAAAACAAGAATCAAGTCTGAGGAAAAAGAACAATATACTGACGTTTATTTCCAAACCTAAAATAATTCTCTTTACACTTGTGGTCATAGATCACATTGCATAAAAAAAAAAAAAATCCAAAATTAAACATTACTGCATGTTTGAAAAAAAAATGCTGATTACATAAAGAAAAAATATTAAAAATTAAATAATAAAGATTATTATTAAATAAATGAAAAATATAGAACTTTAAATTAATTGTAATTTTATTTTTGATTTCGAAACATTTTTATTGAGTTATATTTCAATTTGTTCTAATTGGGACATTTATAATAATGATCAAGTACAAGATTTAAAAAAATAAAATCATTTAGTTCAGTTACTAGCTTTATCAGTTTTTATCTTCAGTTATTATAAAAACAATATTAATTTCAGTTAAAATAATATTATATAGCTTTTTTCAGTCAAATTCATAATTTTTTTATGAAATCAATAATTTTTTCAATCAACTTCATATCAACTGAAAAAAGCTATATACGTTCTTATATACTACATTTATTTTATATATGTATATTTTGTATATATATATATATAAATTGTATTCTTAGCCAAATGTCATAAAAATAATGTAACTAAGAGCAAATATTCCCTATATTACCAAAATGTTCAATGATATATAAATATACATAAATATTTAACTAGAAAGTAACTAACCTAAAGAAGATGACAAAAGATTCTCCAAAAATTAATTCACGACGATGTATTGAAAGATCCATACCTGAAAAAAAAAATTAATTATTAGTTTTCACTTAAACCAAACAAATTTTCTATATTAACTATTAATTCTATATTATTCTGTGATAATAATTTTGATAAAATTTTAAGGCAAAGGGACTGCGGTTTTTTTCAATAAATTAAGTAAATTCTTTAAAAAATTTAAGAATAAAACAAAATAAGTAAAGAAATGATCTTCTGAATTTTTCTTATCCAAAAAAAAATAAAAAACTTACGTTCAAAAAATGAAAAATAAATATCTTAAAAAATAAATTCGAATTTGGGCAATACACATTTATTTTCATTCCTTCGATGTTACATATACAGCATTGAAATATCAAAATAGCTGATGTTTGGGATGACAGAAGGTATTGGAAAAGTTGGGATTTGAATGAGGGGAGAAGCAGCATAGAGGATATAGGTAGATAGAGAATTCCATAGAGTATAGGAGCGCACAATAAAGGAACGATAAACAATTTAGTTATGTGAGTAGGATCTTATGTGATACATCTGTCCTTTTGGCTGATTATTTTCGAAATATTAGAAAATTATCAGTTTTTAGATAGTTATTGTGCAGCAGCAGTCACTTGTCAGTGATTTATAGCTGTTAAATTTATCTGTATAGTGCTCGTCTAATTGTTATTAAATAACAAGGCTTTACAAGTATTTTACGTCTAGGTATTTTAAAATTATTTTCCATTCCGTGGAACCCATGGGCACCAGATGCGGAACACTTGTTCAGGACCTAACATTACTTAAATGGAGGATTTAGGAAAAAAAAATCAATAAATAAACTAATATAAGGTGTTGTACCGCTAACTATGGGTTTACATAATCAAGCCTCATAATCTTACTTAAACACTTACTGTATTATATTTATGATATAGTAATAAGTCTAGATAGATACAAAACGTTATAATACTTTTATGATTAAAATTCAACTTTTTTTTCTTAGGCTCTCTATAGCCATGCGAACGGAAGCAACCCTCTCAATCTCTCCCCTCTCTCTCTCTCTCTCTCTCTCTCTCTCTCTCTCTCTCTCTCTATATATATATATATATATATATATATATATATATATATATATATATATATATACACACTAAAGGAATTTAGATATAAAGCGACCTGGGAGAGAAATACACCTGCCGCTGCGGTTCATGACCCCCGGTGAACTATTTACATATCAGGGCCTGGTTATCGCCAGCCAGCACTGTGGAGGCTTCTCTTCCTACAATATATTCTCTATAATATTAATATCCATCCGAAAATTTTAAAATCATTTCAGAGCCTTATTAGGAAATATACTATTTTAAAATTGAAAATATCAAGTGTTTCATTGTCGGGTTATTGGGTTACTTACGAGAAATACATAATATAAATTCATTGCTGTATTTTATTTTTCGGTTATTATAACGATTTATTTAATATTTAACTTTCCAGAACGATCTATACTTAACAAATGACAGTGTTTGCTAATAAGAAATAGATCTTATAACAGGAATCCGACATCAGATTTTATTCTTGATAAAAAATTATTATTAGGAATCCGACATCAGATTTTATACTTGATAAAAAATTATTAAGGTTTTCGAAAATAAGGTATTCGTTAAATATTTGGTCCAAAGAGAGATGTGGTCACTAGGGAGTTTAGAAGGTTGCACAACGCGGAATTGCGGAACTTGTATCCTGTGAATATAATTGAGCTGATTGCATCGCGGAGACTCAAATGGGCGAGTAAAGTTGTTGGGCTCGATGACGAGCGGATTCCGAGAAAGTTGGCATTTGCTGATCCGACTGGTAGGCGTCCGAAAGGTAGGCCGAAGCGTAGATGGGAGGATTGCGTTAAGGCTGATCTCGGGGGCTTGGGCTTGAATGGTGAACATTGGACGAGTCTGTGTAGGCGGAATTTGGTGGTATCGGCATCGAACCTTCGGGTTCCCTAAGCCTATTATTATTATTATTACTAAAAAAAATATTAATAATTTTTATAACAAAAAAAATGAATTTCATTATAAAACGTAATAATACAACCAAATGAAAACCTTTTAACGTATTTACAATTAATGTCTATGTCTAGGAATTCGAAACCTTCATATTGTTAGATGTTTAAGATGTACCCTGTATTGGGCGCCAGTTTTTAAAAGACAGTAGAATTGAGGATGCAGAAATAAAAAAAAAAGTTTGTTACCATAAAATGTTATCGTGTAGAAAATAAAATGGAAATTTCAGGTTATAATAACTATTGCTTAGATTTGATATCAAACAGAACGAATGCCTATTATTCAGAATTATAAGTATTCTTTGTCGGAATGTTTTTTAATTTTTTTTTTTCATCTAGCGATATTTTTCTTAAGAAATATAATTATCATTGATTGTATGTTATTGTTTTTCAGCAATATTTAGATTCTAAAAACAGGATCACTTGTAGCTGGGTGGCTAGCATAACAACCTTCTATGCCAAAGGTCACGGGTTCGAACCCGCAGGTGGTCCTAGGATTTTTTAATAGGAGTAAAAAATCCTTAATCATGCCGTCCTTGGGAGGAGACGTTAAAAGGTGGTCCCGAGCCTGTGCGATGTCAGGTACTAGTTAAAGAACCCTACCCTAATAAAACCTGGATAGGCAAAATTTAGGACTCCCACTGTAGCATCGTCCGATTAGCCATAGTAGCATAAAGTGACGTTAAATAAATAAACAAACATTCTAAAGACGAGTATTTGAAATAGAGTTGGTTTGTGGCACACAAGTGTGACGCATCAACAGTTGCACATTGCATGGTTCACATTTTGATTGTCTTGTCGTTAATATAATGAAACAGCATGTCAGTCGGGCGTGGAGCGAAATGTCGCGATACATGTAGCCAGAAATTTCGAGCTACAAACAAACTGTTTGATTTTGCCACACTTCATGTAGCGCCTAAGGGATTAATGCAGCTGTTTGAAAAAATACTGAAATGCGAGCTGTTAATCAGGTTTTTTATGGTAAGAAGGCATTACGAGAAATCATATTACATAATCGCACGAGTAAAATATCATAGTTACAATAATAATATTAATTTATTCATACAAATTATTTATATAAAATTAATTTTTTTACTCAAATTGCTAATTGCCATATGCGAAAAAAAACAACTATAAACTAATATTTTAACTTCTGAATTTATGGTTAATTCGTAGCATTTCTAAGCCACCGCTTCTGAAGTCGTTTGGGTATGTTGTACGGATTGGTGGAGGATTTAAGAAAGTAGGCTAATAGTTTTTTTGCAAGTCAGTCTGTCGTGGTAATTTTTATAACTTTCTGTTACTGTAAGTATCCGAAACTTTAAGTACTTGTGAAGTAATTCTTTTGTGACTTAGAAGGGTGCATCTATGATTTTTTGTAATGTTTTGGATTTGAAAGACTGAATTCTTTGGATGTTGGAGGTTTTGGAAGAGTCCCCAACTGCTCCATCCCGTATGTACATACGGGTTTAATAAGTACTTTGTACATAGTAATTATAGTGTTCAAAAATAATTTTGATCGATTGTCAAGTAGCCTGGATAGTCCAAATCATTTGTTTAGCTATTTTCTGAACGTTACTCGCTGCTCGAAGCTGAAGCGCGAATAGCTGCTCCTCTACTACGCGGGCTCCCATTGGAATGCAGGTGTCTGTTTTTGTAGCCAGAATTTAAATAGAGCTTGTGATGAAGACAGTACAATGGTTTATCCCATTTTTGATTATATTTATATGAGGGCAGAGAACTTTGCATGTCGATACATATTACATAACAGGGGACAAAAAACGGATGACTAACAAGCTATATCCTATAACCTTTATTAGCATTCTTTGTGATGATACCAACATGTCGCTTTCTGTACAGAAGTGTTTGACGAAGATTGTTTGTGAAGCCGGTTTACGACGCCATTCTACCAATAAAGGAAGAAGACCTCGAGGTGACCCAGAGGCCAGAACAATGGCCGGCCAGCCGGAGGTCAGCAAGACAAAGAGCTTGCTGAGGAAGTCGGGGCACGTTCTGTCGCCCCAGCTCCTTCCGCCCAGTGCTAACTATATTAGACCTCACAGCTTCTTCGTACGCCCAGCGCTTCCTTTTCCGGTCGGTCGCTTCGTGCCTTCGCAGGAAGTCCTCACCAGGTCGTTTGCTTCTTTTCAACAACCACGGAGGTAACCTGGATGAGCCACTTTCTTGAAGAAACAAGGTTGCAGCCATTACATCCAAAACAGCGGCAAAAAGCATGTAATAATGGATATATTAAAAAAAAGCTGAAAATCATTATACAATGGTTTATTATTTCCAAATAACTTTAGTAGGGTATAATTGAGACGTTGATTTCCAAAAGGTACTAAAGGACATTTTTTACGAAACTGATTTTTTTACATATTTGTATTCTCATCACTTTTTGTAATCTAAATATTTTATTTTTTATCAAATGAGCTCTCCAGTCCTTAAAAAAAGCGATTTAGAAATTCGGTTATTTTCTAAAATTAATAATTACGCATTTACTTTCGTTCCAATTCATACTAAATAAATGCATTTCAAAACTTAAATATGATGCATTAATATAGTAAAAGTACAATTCTAGATTTTAATGCAAAAAGACCGAAATTAGGTAGTTTAATAATAGAGTAATGATAGATTTTCGCGCTTCCTGTAAAATTTCCTAGAATGGATATAGTACCTTTTGGAAATCAACGCCTCAATTGTTTATATAGCTTTTTACAGGCAACCAACTAATATGAAAATCGATAATGGCCGATCACTACTGCTAATTTCAAAACGCTTTATCTCTGTTATTTATGAACCTATTTCAATGATCCTTTTTTTTTTTTTTTTCCTTTTTTTTTCTTTGTAGGAAATCGGTATTTGTTTGTTTATTAATTAGGATAACCGGATTTTTTTTTTAAAATTCGTTATTCAGGTTTTACGAATCTTGAAACATAAGCCCTCAAATTTTAAAGGGGGGTAATTTTTTTTTGGTCGATTACTAAGGTTCATTTTTGAAAATAATAAACCATTTTTTACTAGACTGTGTTACTATTTCTTATTCTTTTCTTTTCTTTCGATTTTCATTAAAATAATTCTAATAAAATATCTTTGTTCCAGAACACTTTACATTTTTTTTTTTTTTCTCTTTCATCAATAATAAGCGCTAGACTGCTTGCTCCGGTCTGGTTCGAATCCCGGCTCTGGCAGAATATTATTTATTCTGTTAATTCAGTCGGGGGGCGACCCTAGGGTATGGAGACGATGGTAAAAAGGTACCCAAATTAATTGGGGAAAAACCTGGCGGCTGAGCGCGATTAAGGCCTAATAACCTCATTGCACTGCCGTTGGCCTAGAAACAGTACGGACCTCTATATGTACTGAGCCCAACACCCTTCATGGGTTGTAGTGGTACAGGTTTTTTTTTTTTTTTTTTCATCAATAATAACCTCATATCTTTTATAAGTTGTGGCTTGACATTTTTTTTCTCTTCTGTTTATTCATTGCGTTGTCTTCCATTTTTCTCCATCTTCAATAATAACCGATTTTTGGTGAAATTAAATACATTATAATCTTTGACTTGAATATACAGATCAACTTTATTTTTATTTTTTATCGCGCTTTACTGATTCAAAAACTCAGAGGTAATTTTTTTTTTTTTGGTCGATAAAAAAGGGTGGTTAGGGATTTAAAATGTATTAAAAATAATAAACCAAAAATCAAGGAGTTGAAAACAATAATATTATTATTTTAATACTAAATTAAAAGTTGTGACAAGGAATTAGTTATCGTCCTGAAAGTCGTCTCTAAACTTTATATTAGTAAAGAATAAAATTATTCATTTAGTACATACATTTATTAAGTCAATACAGCCTCATTTATAAATTTAAATTGATAACATTAAATGGAATTTTATATTGATATGCATTGAAATTATAATCTTAATATAATTATTTAATGTTAAGTTGAGTCAAAGTATTATTTTTTTTTTTTTTGTTAATACAGTGTGTAATTATTTTAAAACAAATCGAAAATTAGCGTTACCAGCAATGATTCAGAGATCAGCAAGTGACATAATAGTAGTATTTTAAAAAGTATCCTTAGCACGTTTTATTAAAATCCGTTTAAATTTTTTTTAGTTCTTACATTTTAAAAACTATTCTTAAAGAATATGACCTAAATAAATGAATGTTCGAACCATATTTTATAGTCATTTATTCCTCAAGAAAATGGAAACTTTGTCGTTTGTGGTTGAAGCAGCTTGTTTGCGGTTAGTGACTTACATAAGGAGTGTAATACTTACCTCACTAATTGAATAATGTTTTACAGGTAGGCATAAAATGTTATCCAAGGTTATGGGTAGGGTTTTATGGTACACAAAAGGAGGAAGTTAATGACTCATATTTCTTTAAAAGGTAATTGTATTATTGGAAATAAAACTCGAAAAATGCAGGATAAATCAATAAAAAATTTAATTTATAAGCTATTGGGTTGTTTCACATGAAATGTCCGTTTTTATAGTTTCTGAAATACATAAAGGATTTTGCAGGTCTCTGTTGTTTTCTTCCGAATGTTTACATATTTAAAGTAAACAGTTACTAATCCTCTACCTTAGTATTATAAACATTAGCTTCCCAAACAATTACCCACTTTTTAGTATACCTCCAAATATGAACATGAAACACGCGATTTTCGAGTAGTATTTTTGTACGAATTTAAACTCGGTCATTCAGCAGTTGAGGCAGATAGAAATATTTGCAAGGCTTTTGGGGAAGGGATTGTTAATGAACGAACCATTCGCCGTTGGTTTGCTAAGTTTTCAGCTGGGGGTCCCGACTTGGAAAACTTGCCCCGAGGAAGACCTCCGTCCGTAATAGACAACGATGTCCTCAAACATACAGTAGAAGGAAACTCCTACCAAATAGTTAAACGACTCACAGCACAACTAAATGCAAGTGCATCTACCGTTTCCAGACATTTAAAGTGTATTGGAAAAGTAAAAACGATCGATTCATGGGTACCTCATGATCTCACTGAGCGGCATGTTTCAAAACATACTGGGCTACGAAGTTCTTCCGCACCCTCCATATTCTCCCGACTTGTCTCCAACAGATTACCACCTGTTCAGGAATTTAGACAACTTTGTCAAAGAAAAATTTGTTGAAAATGATGATCAAGTGAAAAGTGCGTTTTCAGATTTTGTTTCACTTCAAAGCTCAGAGTTTTTCAGTTCGGGGATAAAATATTAGGTGTCACGTTTGGAAAAATGAGTAGAAAAAAAAGGTAAATACTTCGAATAAAATTATCTTGTTTTCATATCGTATTTTTAATAAAAATCCTTTACCTTGAAAACGGACATTTCATGTGACACAACCCAATATAAAAATTTGAGAGCCGTTCGAAACAGTACAGAACGTTAAACTGCAACATGACCTAATTAATGCTATAATCCTTACAAAAAAGGATACTTCACTCGTCGGTTTTAGCTTTTAATGCTCTTAATAAAAGCAATATTCAATTTTACGACTAACAAGTAGAGGACCCCTTATATGTTTCCCTGATTTTAATGACAATTTTTTAGGTGAAACCAGGCATTAAAATATTATACTGAGCATGTTTATACGCCTCAAAAGAAATTCGACAAGTCGAAGATTCAATCGTGATTATCCAGATTGCAGAGTTAAATTCCGTGCTTATAAATGAACACCTTGTCACTTTTTCATTAAATTATTAGCATAAAAATCATTATTAAACCCATTTTTCATCACAAGTCGTGTGCTATAAAATTTTTACCTTGAAATGCCCATTCATCTATTGATCTGTTATAGAGAGACTATTTACTCTGGAGGGGACCCCGTAGCTGAGTGACTAGCGCGCTAGTCTATCATACTACAGGTTCTGAGTTCGAATCCCAGTCCCGGCGGGGCTTTTATAAGGATGTGAAAAAATGGGGATTCACTCACAACCTCTTTCCCGGTAATGTGAGTGAGACCCGTCAGCTAAAGGGTGGCCACTCATAAAATTAGTCGTAGGGAGTGATGACCCTACACTAAACATAGCATCGCGAAACGCGAGTGTAAACTCGCAGGAGTATACACCGCGAGGCTCAGAACCTACATGGCCTGTCGCGCCACTGAAAAAAAAAAAATTACTCTGGAAATTTTGAAATATTGTTTGACAATATTACTTTCACTTATCTATTTAAGGAAAATTATTGCGATAGTGTAAATTTTCGAATAAGAGTTTTATACGGCTCCCTGAGTCCAAATGACCAAGCCTGGCAAACAGGTCTATGTGTGTAGTAAGCTTAGCCCGAAAACTATAAAAGTTCAATAAAAATTAAATTTCATATTTCAGAAACATTTATAGCTCTGAGATGTAACAGTAACTTTGTCAACAATTTCAACGAATCAGAAGAGCCATTTTATACCATGTATTTCGCACATTTTTATGATTTTTACAAAAACTTCATATATAGGTGTACAAGTTACAGAGCTTAAATAAATTTATGTTTCATTCTGATTAAAATAGTCATTCAGGATTTACATGCCGATAATTTAAATTTTCGGTCTCTAAAGTATCTTTACTTTAGTAGATTTAAAAAAAAAAAATAACGATTCATATACAAGTTAAAGGAATTTAACCAAATAAATTTATTTTATTTTTTTTTGGACCTAAGAATAGAAATAGAGATGTATAATATGACGTTGGGAAAATAAAAATTTCAGGAAACAATTATTTTTTATGCTAAGTTCTTTAAAGTAATAGAAAGTGATGTAAAGAGGATAAATTAAATAATTATTGTAGGTAATAATTAATCCTGTTAGATTACTTAATCTAAGAGACATGCTTCCATCAAAATTCAATGTAATACTTAAACGTTATTAATTTTTTTTTTTTTTTTTACAACGGAAGTAACTAAAAACCGTGTGTTGCGCGCATCAGATTTTTTTTTTTCAAAAATACCTTCTCTCCACATTTTTTCTGTATTTTTTTATATTTTTAATGTGCTTTACCCTTCAAGTGATTTATAATTTGACTATGTTCTTTTCTTTAGTCTCAATGAAACGTAAAGAATTAAGACAAGTAATATAATTTATGTAACCATTAATCATAATGTAAAATATATGAATTAAAATAATAATATTTTTCTTAAAAGATTTCCCATGATAACGCTGAGCCAGCAGACGGAAGGAAGCCACTGACTTCGCATTGCCTCAGGAAATATCGGATCGAATTTCGCCTAAAATTTATAACAGTAATATAATATCTAGTCTCATTTTATAATTTATTATCACCTTCTTTCTTCTATAATAGAGAATTATTTAATTCTGATACAAAAAAAAAACTCATCACTTTCAGAGATCTTATATGCACTAGAAAATATAACAAAACAATAATTTAAAAACTTGTACTTCTAAAATTCTTTACGCTAATTCGCCAGTTTCTCTCCTCTATTTTCGGGTACCTACTTAATATAGGCTGGGTTTATCTCCCTACGAACCACGGCATGGAAAATATTGCTCTTTTTATGAGGCCACAATAAATGATAATTGATACATGTTAATAAACAATTACATTAATTAATTAGTAGATTAATTTCATATAAATTGGATTAACTGTTTTGATGCCTGAAAACGTAAATCACGAGCAGCAATATAGATAATCAGAACAAACATTATTCCCATTTTCTGTATGAATATAACGCTTAACTATAACTGTTTTAAAATTTTGTGCCACTGTTACTTTCGAAAAATTTCTTTTAAGTAATTTTTTTTTTTTTTTTTTTGCAAGGCAGCACAAATATAATTTTTTGTTCCTAATTTTCTTATACCCTCACACAAGACTGAAACGACAAGAAACTGCTCGAAGATATCGATTACTACAACACTTACTAGACAAACGTTCAAAACTTCCAGAATATTACAAAAGACTTATTTACATCACTATTATCAGATCTATTTGGAAATATGGAATCGAGCTTTAAGGCTCTGCTAAACCATCTAATTTCTCCCTCATCTAATCCTTACAATCCAAAATCCTTCGCAAAATCCTGAATGCCCCTTTTTTGTCACAAATCAACTCCTCCATAATGACCTAAACATCCCATTCGTTGCAGACATAGCCCGTCATAGATACATCTCTTTTCATTCTAAACTCCCTGCCACAAAAACCCACTTCTCCGTAATTTATCTTCCTTAGATGTCCCTGATAACCCTCCGAGGCGATTGAAAAGAAGGTGGCTAGTTAGTGAAGAGCTACCACTAGGTAGTTCTTTCTCAAGACATTTTTACAACTTTTCTTCATACTGCATATATTTACTATTGTGTTTTTTAATACAGTTGTAAATTAAAATAAATAGATAAATAAAAAATTCTTATGATTTATCATTTAATTGTAATAAAATGATCGATACTATTGAAGCCTTGCAAATAAATTTTAAAAAAAAAATCGTCCATACCGTTATTTTAATGCCACAATTCCAAAAAAATAAGTCCAAACGTTCCGAGGAATAACCAAAGATGACGAACAGAATGATTTTTTTTTAATTCATTACTTTGTAAGTTACAAAGATTAATTTTTGAAAAAAAAAAAAATTACTTTGATGCAACTTAAAATAAACTAGCATAAAGAAGATTTTTACTTATTATATTCAAACAGAAAGTAGAATAAATGTTCATACTTATAACGAAAAATTTCAGCTCGTGTTCAGTTGTTGGGATTAAGGAACAACTGATTTTGCGGAATCATTAAATAATTATTCTCGTATCCTTTCCATCATATTTAATTAGATGTATTTGCTTAAGCACGAACATGTATATTATCTTAGACACAAAAATATATATTTAAAAAAAAAATGAATTGATGAAAAAAAACCAGTTGAAAAAAAGAAATGTTCTTGTACAAAATTACCTAAATTCGCTTATGCAAACGTAGGCGTTTTTATTTTTTTAATTTAATTTTTTTTTAATGGCTTTACATTTCGAAAACTGCTTTCGATTTCTCCGTCGAAGTTATTATTTTTTAAATGTTCTAAAATTAATTTCCTTAATTAATTAATGTACATACGTTTTCGCATAGGATTAAATAATCATTACAATATTTGTTTTTTTCTTATACAGCGGATGCTACTTAAAATGTTATTTTTTACCGATCGTTTATTATTTTCTGATTTTTTAAAATTTTATTCCGCCACACATGTTGCTATAATGAGGTTAAGTTCGAAATTATAGAACTAATTTTGCATGTATATATTTATTATAAGTTTAAGTATAAACGGTACTTGAATGAATTGTAATCTATCAAGTCTGCTAAGGGATTTTAAAAGTTACCTAGGAAATAATAATTTAACATGATTTATATTTATATATATTATATATATATATATATATATATATATATATATATATGTTTTGTCGTGATATATATATATATATAAATATACGTTTAAGAGCCGAAAGCTTGTTTTAGAGGCGTAAACTTGAATTAAAATAATTTACAGTTTAAACTATTGCATAATTATTGTATGTGAACAGAGTATATAGTAAACTAAAATGACAAGTGAATAATAATCATATTACTCTGGTATCGAAAAACTTCAAAATGAGCTTTACAAAATTTACGACTGAGTATCAGTGTGGATAAAGTATATTAAAAGACCATAAACCAAGGCATGTAAAAGCAAGATAACATGTTAAAGGTCTTAAAATAATGACTGATTCGAAACAGGGCACGAAGAGCGATAAATTCAAACAGGTGATCAGAGAACAAATCGATTGTTGTTCGATACAACTATCGATATGGGAAAAGGCGCTAGTCGTGGCCTATCAAGGACGACTGTCGCTTCGAGATCGGAACTCAATAGAAAAGATCTGGAATAGTAGGGCGATAGTTCCGTGACCTTATCGCTTGGTGTCTTTTAACCTGTCGTGATAGTTCGATAGTTCTACTAGTATAGGAGTGGAGTAAACCGTAAAATAATGTTATTAAATGTAGTACTAATCATAAAAAAAAAATGGAATTCTCGTTTTCAAAAGAAACATTATTAAAGATCTGTTTAGTCCAGATAGTCAAGTTAACAGAATTAAAGAACTATTAAAAGGTCAAAACCACTCGGAAAAAAAAGAACAACTAAGGCTTTGAGTCTTTTCCGACCAGCCTTTCGTAGAGGTGCTACGACTACTGACTATTGATGAAGACCTACAATTCGGGTCGAAATGTTGGCAGAACAATAAATATTTTCCACCGGAACATTCCACTCAAGATTCCACCTGAATCTTCCTTGGCTCAACTATTGATATTCACTCTGTTAAAAAAAATTAAAATAAAAACTTCCGCCCATATCTGTAAATAAAAGCAACATTTTTTATCGTGAAGTGAGAATGGTTGACTGTGGATATAAAAGAGGAGTTCATGGTGCAATCAAAAGACCACACACTAGTGACAACTGTTGTGACGCTCTCCTTCAAATGCCCCGAAGAATGCGTATAATTTAGGCCGAAACGTCGGCACCAGTTATTAAGTTTGTAGTTAATTGTGTGTCCCTTCGACTGCACCCTGAACTAACTTCTCCCTTCGCAACATTTTTTAGTTTATTATTTTCAATAATGAACCTTTCTACCAGACAATAAGAGCATCATGCATCATAGAAACAAAAAAAAAATAGAACGTTAAATTCACAGAAAAATATTTGGACCAATACATAAAGATGGTATCTGGATGAGAAGACCTACCTGAATGAGCTATACAACCACACTGACAGACTCGCACACAGGATCCGAAAACGTAGACAGACTTTCTACGGGCAAAAACAGAGAATGGACAACACCAGACTTACAAAGATAATCTTTGATGTAGTAAACAGTTCAAGCCAAAAAAACAATTTGGTATCATGAAATAGAGGATGACTTAAGGCACTTGAGGAACAACGTGCAAATGATAAGAGACAGAAAGGACTTCGGGAAAATAATTAGAAACAGAAAATTTATGGTAAATGAGAAGAGGAAGGCACAAGGATTGTGGGCGGAACAGAGAAAGCAGAACACGGTCAAAGGATGAAGAGGTTTTGGGAAGAGAGGAGGAACGTTGCGAAGAAGTGAAAATGTTTGATCGTGAGATAATCGAGTCAAATACTGTCTATAAGGGCAAAAATGAATGAATGAACCTTTGTAATTTTTTGTCGACAAAAAAAAAATAATAATAAAAAAAAAATTCCCATACCCCTTCAAAATTTGAGGGCTTACGTTTCAAGGTACAAACAACGTGAACAACGAATAGTAAAAATAGTAATATATAGAAAATAGAAAATAGTAAAATATAAATAATAAAATATATAAAATATAAAAATATAATATAAAAATATAAATATAAAAATATAAATAGTAAAAAGTAGTAAAATAGAAAATAATTAGGAACAGAAAACTTATGGTAAATGAGAAGACGAAGGCAGAAGGATTGTCTGCGGAACAGAGGAAGCAGAACACGGTCAAAGGATGAAGAGGTTTTGGGAAGAGAGGAGGAACGTGGCAAACAAGTGAAAATGTTTGATCGTGAGATAATCGAGTCAAATACTGCTCATAAGGGCCAAAATGAATGAATAAACCTTTGTAATTTTTTCTCGACAAAAAAAAAAAAAATAAATAAAAAAAAATTCCCCTACCCCTTCAAAATTTGAGGGCTTAAGTTTCAAGATACAAACAACGTGAACGACGAATAGTAAAATCCGTTTGTCCGCCGTACGCTGCTATTCTCCGAATTTACTTGAACTTTTTTTTTTTTTTTAATGTGGCCCAATAATACCCGGGCATCCAAAGATGATTCTAACACCAAGACGTTTATATCAGCTGATTAGTTTAAAAAAGCGGAAGACTAAATATGTTTTAATTAAATAACTCAATAATTTTTATGATTGAGTTAAATTGTTAATTCTAAACAATTAAACGCGTAAACTTTAAAAAATAAATGTAAAAAAGTTCCGATTGTTTTTCAATAGAGAATTAAATTTCATACAAAACGAAAAAAATAATCATTGAAATTAGACCAGATACAGCAGATATATGGGCTTTCGAAATTAGGAGTGCTGCTAGGTCATTTTACTTTAAATTATTTACTGTTTTTTTATTGGGGTGTTTCACATGAAATGTCCGTTTTTATAGTTTCTGAAATACATAAAGGATTTTGCAGGTCTCTGTTGTTTTCTTCCGAATGTTTACATATTTAAAGTAAACAGTTACTAATCCTCTACCTTTGTATTATAAACATTAGCTTACCAATAAATTACCCACTTTTTAGTATACCTCCAAATATGAACATGGAAACACGCGATTTTCGAGTAATATTTTTTTACGAGTTTAAACTCGGCCATTCAGCAGCTGAGGCCGCTAGAAATATTTGCAAGGCGTTTGGGGAAGGAGTATTAATGAACGGACCATTCGCCGTTGGTTTGCTAAGTGTTCAGCTGAGATACCGACTTGGAAAACTTGCCCCGAGGAAGACCTCTTCTTCTTCTTTCTCATCGACCCATTTGCCTTTCAGCGTGGGCGGGTTCCCAGCCATTGGTACCAACTGTCTCTGTTTTTGGCAAGGTTTCTAATCTCGTCCAGAGTTTTACCTCTACGCATCCCTATTCGCTCCATGTGGTTGATATAGGAGGTCCTTGGGCGTCCTCTAGGTCTTCGTCCTAAGGGCCTTACCTCCATTGTTTTAATTGGGTTCCGGTGGTGGTCCATTCGACAGACATGGCCGTACCATCCCAATTGCTTCTTGTCTAAGACTTCCAGAACAGAGCATACATTAAGCTCTTCCCTGATACTTTCATTCCGGACACAGTCTCTCCGTGTCTTCCCCACAATTCTTCTTAGAAACTTCATTTCCGAGGCAGTGATGCGACTTTGTAGCCTTTCATTCATAATCCAGTTCTCTGCTCCATAGAGAAGCACTGGTAGAAAGATGGACTTGAACAGGTGTAACTTCACGTTCCGTGCTACTTCTCTTTTTCCGATAACCGTGTTGCAGATATGGTAATAGACGGAATTAGCTTTGGAAATTCTGCTTGAGATTTCAGAATCCAATTTCCCAGATCTACTGATCACTGTGCCAAGATACGTGTAATCTGTCACCACCTCCATCAATTCTCCACCACAGGAGATCTGTACATCTTCTTGAGCTCTACCAACTTGAAGAACCTTGCTTTTTCTGGAATTGATAGTCATTCCCTTTCTCTTCAGTTCCTCATTCCACTCCGTCACTGCCTGCTGAAGCTGCTCTGGGGATTCCGCTATAAGGACTATATGCAATATAAAGTGTATTGGGAAAGTAAAAAAGCTCGATACATGGGTAACTCAGATTTTGTTTCACTTCAAAGTTCAGAGTTTTTCAGTTCGGGGGTAAAAAAGTTGGTTCACGTAGGGAAAACTGTTTAGAAAAAGAAGGTAAATACTTCAAATAAAATTATCTTGTTTTCATATCGTATTTTTAATAAAAATCCTTTACCTTGAAAACGGACATTTCATGTGACACAACCCAATATATTTGTTAATTATATATAAATATCTATATACTTGAACAGTTATGCCCTAATAAAGTTATTTGGAAATAATATACTATTGTGTAATAATTTGCAGCGTTTTCATACGCTAGTTTAATTATTGTTATAAAATGTGTTTTTACCATTTTTAATATCTTATCGGTCCTATCCTGATTAAAATAATCCGACAGGGCTTAAATTCGAAATTCTTCAAATTGTTTTTTCTGAGGTATTTTTGATTTAGTTTATTTGAAATAATTAATTATCTACCATATTCACAGTAATAAATATCAGCTGTAATCCACGCCTAATATATTTTAATAGTAAGAGTTACATAATACTTACAGCTTTATCATGAGACCATCCAACCATTATTATAAGCAAAATATTGTTATAGCAGTATATAAAATTTTATCCTTGTAAGAAATTGGCATTAATAATTAATAATAAGAGGCTTAGCGAACCCGAAGATTCGATGCCGATACCACCAAACTTCGCATGCACAGTTTCTTCCAATGTTCGTCGGTCAAGCCCAAGCCTCCGAGATCAGCCTTAATGCAATCCTCCCATCGACGCTTCGGCCTACCAGTCGGTTTAGCGAATACCAATTCTTTCTCGGTACACGTCCCTTTTTCTATGACATATTCTAAAGCTATATTAAATAAAACAAGTAAAAGGGAGTCACCCTGTTTCAAACCCGATCGTACCTCAAATTTCTTGGAGTAATTATGACCGATTTTAACTTTATGGAATATTTCCGACAAACACATCTCTACTATTTTTACTAACTTTCTAGATATTCCTTGTTCAATCATGATGTTATATAGCTTCTGACGGTCTATGGAATCATAAGCCGTTTTAAAATCGATATAAAGTTGATGGACTACACCGTTGTATTCCAGCTTCTTATCTAATATTTGACGTAAGGAAAATATTTTATCAATAGTCGAGCGATTCCACCTAAAACCACATTGGTAGTCTCCGATAACTTCCTTAGTGTATTCCGTGATTCGGCTATTTAGTATTGATGAAAATATTTTATAGCATACTGGGAGAAGATAGATCCCACGATAGTTGTTACAATCTGTCCTCGGTCCTTTTTTGTGAATCGGAATAAGTATTGATTCTTTCCAATCTTCGGGCATTTTTTCATTTTCCCAGCATATATTGGCATACTTATAAAAAATCAATGCGTTTTGTTTCTAAACTTAATCCTTGTATATCTTCAATATTCACAAGCGTGTATCAATTATTCACAAGTAAATAAATGCGAACTAAACCTATTCCTGGATAAAGATTTTCAAACAACTTATGGAAATATGTTCTTAAAGATTTATAAATAATTTATTTTAAGCTTTGATAGTGAAAGTTTTAGCCGCTGGTAATAATATAAAAATTTCAGTACCGATAGAACATATTTCCATGTAACCCACAAATATGGAGACACACACATTTTTTTTTATATCAAACTAAACTAGACATATCAATGCATAATCAAATGATCTTTAAAAACAGCTAATATCAGAATAGGTTGAATTATTCTTACCGGTGTTATAAGGTTTAGAATACCAGGAGTGACAAATTTAGTTTTGTAACCACCGAAGAAAATATGCCTTTGTATAACGTTTCACATAAGACATTCAAAAGCCTAAAGTAGCGCTGACGTAGTTTTGGAAACAAACCTATGACTAACCTAACCTATGACTCGGTAACCTTTAAGAAAACAAGTAACTTTGTTGAATGGGAATTGTAGCCAATCGTAAAAACTATCATTTATACGCAGTCATAATCTTTTAACTATCCTACATAGCTTAGAAATTGTCATTAATTTTGAATTCGTCAGGAATATTTTCATCTTGCATCTTCCTAGTTTCATCTTCATCAGTTCTTAAATAAGAAATTTTTGATGAAACAAAATTTTTTGTTTTCACAAAATGTTTGTATAAATTTAGTTTCTTTTTTTTTTTTTTTTTTTTTTTTTTTTTTTTTTTTTTTTTTTTTTTTTTTTTTTTTTTTTTTTTTTTTTTTTTTTTTTTTTTTTTTTGCACCTCATGTTAAAAAACATCATATTTCCTAAAAACTTTAAGGATTATTGGCTGAAATTCTAAGAAAATATAGTTAAATAACATTAAAGACGAAACTATAAGAATATAAAGTATCATAATGAGTGAGAATGGTTTACTGTATGTAGATATTGAGGAGAAGATAATTCGGGGTGCATCCGTCAAAACACTCATTTAAGAAGAAACTTAATTTAGAGTACTAACGTTTTGGCCTAAATGTATGCCATCTTCAGGGCGATTGAAAGAGGAAGATCGCAATAACCAATTCTTATGATTGAAAGTAACAGTGATTATCTAGCTCTAAAGGACTGGTATGTGAAATGTAATTCTGAAATATAATTATTCATAAAGACTATTTTTTGCAATTTAAGTTCCATACAGGCATACCAAAATTCTTAAATTAAAAAATAGCATGGCCATCCAAACCATCGATTGTTGCTATAATTTAAGATTTATACTTAATTAGGTGTTTCAATAATCGACTGCACTCCGAATTATGCTCTACTAAATTTTATTTATTGGTTCTGTCTGTAATTCTCCCAACAAAAAAAAAAAAAAAACCTTTTTTAATTTCAAAATGTATAAATATTGGAAAACCACAGAAAAAGTTATTTAAAGGCAAATGACAAATAACATGCTATGAATAGCGAAATATCATAATATCCTTCATTACGGTTTACAGAGCAGAACGCGCCGTAGTTACTTACGGTTCTTCTTCACCATAATCTCTTTGAGGCTATCGGAGCGGCTGGAAATCGCTGAGACGTCAACAGGAAAATAATCTCTGCTGCAGCATCGACGTGATTACCAGCTGATATATTAATGCTGGGGCAGCTCTCAGCTACTTCGTAGTCCGTTTATACACCGCTAAGATATTCGAGGCGAAAAATAAGATGTTTTTATTAGGTTATTTCCTTGTTTTCCTCAAAGGAACCGAGTTCTATGCATATCATTCAGAGAAAACTCTGTTAACATGATCGCACTATATCTTGCATTGTAAACGTTTTTGGCAGACCTTTGCGTTTTGCGTGGGTAATGATAAACAGAACTTTGGTTTCGACATATTTTAGAGACTTATAAGTTCTGGTCGTATTGTATTCAGAAGCCTTGGGAATCGATGGCTATTTACTGGCATATTATATTGCAATTAAAACAGTTGATATATCTTTTTTCGCTTAAATATACAAAAAAAAATCTGGTGCGGGCAACACACAACTTTCACTAACCTCGACTGTTAACACCAATTTAAAAACTATTAAATATACTTCAATTTGTAAAAATATTTTAAGTTGATTTTAATGAAACGTGTATTCATTTTCGTTGGAAACATATGATTTAGATTGAATAATATAACTATATTATATTCGTCACTTTATATTACCTTTTACAACTGTGAATCAGATAATATTGTTTCTAAAATCTTTCTCTTTCTAACGGTATATTATACGTATATATTACTGTTCTTATTATCAAAAATTACATAAAAAATAATTTTGCTCTTATATCCATTATTTGGTTATCAAATTCGTTCAATTTCTATATTTAGCCGTCCTTTATCAATGTCATTAAGATGATATGTTTAATCTTTCGGAATGTACAAAATTAAAGATAGATTAGAAGAAAATTTAAACCATCGGAATTTAAGCCCTACCAGAATATTTTAATTAGAACGAAACCTACATCATATTAAATCCCATTAAATTTTACATTGATATATAGAGAAAATCGTGCAAAATGCATGGTATAAAGTAGATCTTTCGGTCAGTTGTTTTAAATATGACATTTCAGTTTAGTTTCGACGTTTCGACCTAAATTTTAGGGATTTATCAGGCCAGCTGCTTTGCTTTATTGGTAATGTATGACTTTTTATAGGTTTCTTTGTCCCATACTTTCTTAATCATGTATGTTAGTTTCTAGAAATCAATTAACGGCTAGTTGTAAAACTGTTCTTCCTCCAAAAAGAAGTTTTATTAATTATTAATTTGCTCCATTTACCAAACATTATTAAGGACGCTACTGTCGATAGCTCCATTACTGTTGTTATAATATCAATATATACTTGCTCTAAAACGATTATACAACTGAAATTTCATATTTTAGGGGTGTGTATGCCTGAAATGCTACAACAACGTTTTCACTCTATGGGAGAAATCACATCTTACTTCTCTTAATTTTTGGTCAGTCGTGTTGAAGCTTTTTTTTTTTTTTTAATTTTTGGTAAATGGAGCAAATTAATTACTAATAAAACTTCTTTTTTGAGAGAGTACAGTTTTATAACTAGCCGTTATTTGATTTCTAGGTACCAACATACATAGTTAAGAAATTCTTGGGCACATAAACCAATAAAAACTCATACATTACCAATAAAGAAAAACAGCTGCTATGGTGAGTTCCTAAAATTTAGGTCGAAACGTCGAAATTAAACTGAAATTTCATATTTAAAAGAACTATACGCCCAAGATGTTCCAGCAACTTTTTCACTAAAATCGACTGACCGGAAAATCTACTTTATACCATGCATTTTACACGTTTTTACGAATTTCTCAAAAACGGCTTCAACGATTTTTATTGACCTTAATACATCAATGTAAAATTTAATGGGCTTTCATATGATGTAGGTTTCGTTATGGTTAAAATATTCTGACAGGACTTAAATGCTGATAGTTTAAATTTTCTTCCTCTAAACTATCTTCAATTCTGTACAATCCAATAGACTAATCTTATTATCTTAATGACATTAATGATGGACGGCTAAATATACAAGTTTTTTTTTTTAAACTTAATCTTCATCTTTAACTCAAGTTTTACTGCAAAGTTACACGCACTCATTTATTTTTTAATGTTTGTTTAACTCGATGATTTATTAAAACTTCAAGTTTGAAATATACATAATAATATTTCAATGCCGAACGGAGAGAGAGTTGACTCCGCGCTAAATGTAGCAAGCGTGACCTGTTAATTACCCCGAGGCCGAGGCAAACAATCCGCTCGTAGGATCCGTTTCCCAAGCAATTAGCGGGCTCCCTTCCCTCTGGTCTAGAAGTCCAGGAGGAAACGGCGGTAGCTCATTCGGAGGATCCTACTCCGAGGGCTTTCGCAACGTCACGAGCACGAGGAATCGGCACGAGCCGGAATCCGGAGGCTGGGGTAACAGGTGCTTGATACACTGGCTCCAACCTTGACATCCCAGCTTGCGACACGCAGCACGCCTTGGAGATTCCGTTTCGTATCTCTCTGCGAGGAAGTGGGGCGGGGTTATTGCGTCTTGTGGAAGTTGCGTGTGGTACACGCATGGTCGCGGCCTGCCCGGGAAAATAGAGGCGAATTTCCATGGCGTCACGCCGGAGGAAACGCTGGAACAGGATAATGCGTTCCGGAATTGAGCATATATCTTATTGTGGTGTAAAATAAGTTCGTGGCGTTTTTTATGAGAAATTTCAATAAACATTTCACATTCTTGTAAATACAGTCGTAGTAACAGAAATTGCATCACCTATGATTGTTATATTTGTAATCCTAAAAGAGTATACAGTAAGTGTGAATGTATTGGGTTGTGTCACATGAAATGCCCGTTTTCAAGGTAAAGTATTTTCGTTAAAAATACGATATGAAAACAAGATAATTTTATTCGAAGTATTTACCTTCTTTTTCTACACATTTTTCCCAACGTGACACCAACTTTTTTATTCCCGAAGTGAAAAACTCTGAGCTTTGAAGTGAAACAACTTCATCACCTTTTTTAACAAATTTTTCTTTGACGAAATAAATTCCTGAACAGTTGGTAATCTGTTGGAGACAAGTCGGAAAAATATGGTGCGGAAGAACTTCGTATCCCAGTTCTTTCAATTTTTTCACGGTAAGTTTTGAAACATGGAGTCTTGCTGCCGCTCAGTGAGATCATGAGGTACCCATGTATCGAGCTTTTTTACTTTCTCAATACACTTTAAATGTCTGATTACCCAATATTTGATTACCAATATTCCAAGAGCCATATGCCTGGTTGACTACCTCATCGAACATATGTCTAGAAATATATATATATATATATATATATATATATATATATATATATATATATATATATATATATATATATTTACTGATATTTACGACTGTATTAGTAAATACGTCTAGTAAATTAGCTGTCAGATAAAACACATGAAAAAGACATGAAGGTAAACTGACCATTTGCAGCATTCTGATAGTTAATCATAACTAGAAGGTCTCGGGGCCATCTACTTTTCAGACGCCTCTGAGGAATGTAAGGAATGTAAGAGGAAGCAAGGATTGAAACTAGCTAGTTAGAATGGGAGTCGAATTTATCATGGAAGAAATGGTACCTGGTTCGGGCCAAACCAGCAACATATGGGATAGTAAGGTCTGTATGGACGAGTTTATTCGTGACAAAGTAAGAATTAAGGATTTTTCGAAGGATTTTGGATCGTATGGATTGAAAACTGGTTTGGTAGAGTCCCAAAGCTCAACTCCGTAAGTCCAGATAGGCCTTGTGATGTTATGTTCG
The DNA here is from genome assembly GCA_023052935.1 of Piezodorus guildinii. NCBI lineage: Eukaryota > Metazoa > Arthropoda > Insecta > Hemiptera > Pentatomidae > Piezodorus > Piezodorus guildinii. Next base: position 21,731,848 of record CM041297.1, on the reverse strand, counting down.
TCATTCATTTTGACGTTTTTTGTTATCGATTTAGACCTTTGTCATCCAACTAATTTTTTTTTTTTTTTTTTTACATGAGACCACGTTCATACAGTATTTACAACAAACAATGATATATATATATATATATATATATATATATATATATATATATATATATATATATATATATATATATATATATATATATATAAAATAACAGATATCATACACGCAATCATAGCTGTATACAATAGTTCTAATAATTTAAAGACAAAATGTAATTGTTTGTTGATAATTTCTTTCTAATCATCAGTATAATTTCTATTACATTTTGTTTCTAATTACTAGGAAAATTTGTTTTACTCATCGTTGGCATCAGGGATCATTAAATTGGTAGTTTTAAAAGTTTAATTTTCTATTATTTAATTATTAACCTTTTATTACAATTTCTTTTGCCCCTTTTGTTTTTAATTATTATTATATTTGTCAATTGTTATAACTACTATTTTACTTTTTTTTAATTATCAGTATAATTTATTTTAATTATCATCTTTATGTATTGTTTTCTAAAATTGGTTGTTATCTTAAATTATGTTGTTGTTGTATTATAGCCCTGAAAAATGCCTAAAATTAATGCCGAAACGTTAGCACTCATAAATTAAGTTTTCTATTCAATTAAGTGTTTTGCTGACTGCAGTTTATAAAATTGTTTTTTAAAGTAAAACCTGTTTCATAATATGGTTTCACACCTTCATTCATTCCAATCAACTCTTGGAGGTTTGCCAAAATATAAGAAACCGGTACATTACACATTATCTCCAATATATCTCTTGATATGGGGATTAGTCGGCTTAACCCAATTCCTTCGAATTCGCAGCTCAGGTCGTTTGTCTTTCCGTATTAATTCACAACGGGAGCTTTATTGATTACGAGAAAAATTACACAATATTTCATGATAATATCATTGACATTAAAATTGATTTCCAACCTCACAAACGCTGAATAAATTATTAACGAATTTCTTCACTGATTTCGAAATTTCCTGAGCGGACTTTTTATTTCACAGTATTCATCTCTTTGAAAAGTCACTTAATCCGATCACATATGTGCAATATCTGTATTTATAAATGAAAGCATAATTTAATTAACTTTTTAAAGAGATCACCTGTAGCCTGGTGGCTAGCATAAAAGTTTTCTATGCCAAAGGTCACAGATTCAACCCCGCAGTTGGTCACAGGATTTTTTAATGGGAGTAAAAAATCCTTAGTTATGCCGTCCTTCGGAGGGGACGTGAGAAGATGGTCCCGAGCCTGTGCTATATCAAGTACTCGTTAAAGATCCCTATCCTAATTAAACCTGGATAGGAAAAATTAAGGACTCCCACTGTAGCATTGTCACACTAGCCCCAGAAGCATAAAGTTAAATAAACGTTACATAAATAAAGAATTCACTTCTCTGATCATAGCAGTATCTCTAAAATTACTATGGTTGTGAGGCTAAAACTTTTTTCTGATGGTTCGTCTTACTACCAAGATGTTTAATAAGTCTGGGTTTAGGAAAATTCGTCCTTTAAGTAGTTGTAAAAAAAAGTTTAAAACATGTAGTAAAATTGTTTTAACCATACGTTGCCAGGTAAATTATGAGTACTTATTCGAAATGTAATCACATTTTTAACCACTTAAAAGAAAAATCAGTATTAGCTAACAAGTATTAACAAAAATACCAAATATATAGCAAAGAATTAAAACATATACTTTGTATTTAAGGTCCGTATGCAGGTTCCTACGGAAACGTGTTTAATTTCATTTGTTGTGTTGTTTTTTATTTCAATCGACTAAAAAATCTTTTACAATGAGAAAATATTTATAAAAGTTATAAAAGGAGTTGTGACGATATGAAACGATTATGTCCAAAAGCCAAAACGTATTTAGTGAGTAATTATAGGTTAACGACTTCTACTTATGTTATTGTAAATTTTACAGAAATTAAGATCCTGCGTTAAACGACCACAGGTTATTTATTAAATGTTAAAAGAGTGACTGACTGACTGATAACTAGGTTATATGTATAATATTTTACTATAAATTAACAAAAAAGAAATTTATTACAAATAAATTAAAGCATATTGGTATTAGTATCCATTTTTCGGGTGCATGTCCCCATGGAAACAAGTTCAATTGTTATGAATTTATTATAATAAGTTAAACCGTGCTGATTTATTACGGGTATGCCTACCTACTTTAATGTACTTATATGAATTTAGAGGAATATAATTAATATCCGACAAAAATTAATAATCAATAAATTTATTCGATGCACATATAAATAATTGTAGGAGTAAATGATTGAATGATAGCGAAATTATTTGTGTTATAGTTACTCTTGTCATATTCGCATACCTATGTACGTATATCAATACATATTGAAATGATACTTGATAAAGCCGTGGGACGAATCAAGTATGTTAATAATTAAACATGAAATTAATATTTTTTAAATTAATTTATTAAGAATACTTCACTATAATTCGCCATTCAAGGTCTAGATACTCCTAGGCAAATTCAATAATAAACTATTTTAATCTAACAAGGAAAAAATATCGAGGTTAACTTTTATTTGATCAGTGTATGTTTGAAGATACGTGAAATAAACTCAAAAACGTCTATCCATTAGATGTCAAGTACTGTCTATTGTTAATTAAATAAAACTTTTTTTTCTTGAAGAGAAACTACCTATTCTTAGAACTCCATAAGTGTTTTAAATCAGAAGGTCCTGTTGCCATTTTTGTTTTTTAGACGCCTTGGAGGATTATCAGGAATGGAAGAGGAAGCAAGGATTGAAGTTAATGGGTTAGAATGGTAATAGAGTTTGTCATTAATGGAATGGTACCTGGTTCAGGCGAAATCTGATGTGAAACATGAAGGTCTATATGGATGTGTTTATTCGTGACAAAGTAGACAGCGTAGAGGATTTTATGAAGGATCTTAGAATGTAAGGATTGGATGCGGAGAGAATTTTATGAAGGATCTTACAATGTAAGGATTGGATGCGGAGAGAATTTTATGAAGGATCTTACAATGTAAGGATTGGATGCGGAGAGAATTTGGTGGTTTAGTAGAGCTCCTGCGTTTGTCTATATCAGCCTTGTGATGGTAAAGTAAATGAATGGAAGGTTTGAGCGTTTGTCCAGTAAGTGTTGAAGTAGTCGAAAACGTCGGGCAGTTTCTTGTCATTTCCGTCCTGAATGTGGATTCCAAGCGAGACGTATTTAAGTTGGAGTCTCTGGGATCGTATCTGTTCGGCAGATACTAACGGAATGCCATTAAGGATACTGTTACAGCACAAAGTCGTAGATTTACTACAAAGGGGATTTAGTGGAATTTGTTAGAATTAATTTTTATTCTCCAATGGTTCAAGTGCAGTCAGTAACATGTAGAACATTAAGGTCTTTATAAATGAGGTTATTTGTGACAAAGTAAGGAGTGATTGGTTTAGTAGAGCCCCATATATCTCGGGTCCATATAGGTCTTGTGATGGTCATGTAAATAAGCCTTTTGAATTTAAGTAGAAGGTTTGAGCGTTTGTTCATTATGTTTTTGAAGTAGTCGAAAACTTCGGACAGTATCTTGTCGTTTCAGTCTTGTATGAGGATTCCAAGTGAGTATAGCTGGAGAAGATGGGGTAATACGTATAGGGTCTGTTCAGCATACATTAATGGAATGTCATTAAGGATACTGTAGGGCAGGAAGTCATAGGTTTACGACGTAAGGTGAAGGTTATTTGGTGGGATTTGTTAGAATGAATCGTATTCTCCAGTAGTTCGGGTGAAGTCAGCAGCATATGGAACATTAACCCTTTTAGTGCCGGACGACGATGTATCGTCGTGCTTGTAATAGCGCCTTATTCTTCGCATTGTGAGAAAGTGTTATCCCTAATTAGAGTTATAAATGATCTAATTTGATTGTAAATGATCAAATTTCGTTGACAGTAAATTTGTAAATCGGTTTAAGTCTGTGATTTTACACATTCTATACTAAGAGTGAGCTGAGACTGATTACGCTGGAGCGATAAAATGGACACTCGATACCGTATTATTTTAAATTGATATTGAAGAATCAGTATCATTGTATTATTCTGTATTTCGTCCTAAATACGTGACATATTGGGGCATGTAAATATCATATGTAGTTTAGTTTTTATAACCGTAGTTCTAAATCGTTGCATAATTGTCATATTCGGCCGGTTATCTTCGGATAGGCACTCGTTTTTCGTACGGCACTAAAAGAGTTAAGGTCTTTATAGATAAGTTTATTCGACATAAAGTGGGGAGTGTTTAGTAGAACACAAAGATCTACTCCGAAGTGTTGTAATTTAAAATAATTTTAATTGATATGTCACACCTATCAATTTACAAATGTACAGATCAAATGACAACCCTCTTTTTTACTCGCTTACAAATTATTCGCTGCTAATGATGATGTGCACGATTATAAACCGCACCTAATCCACCGTAATTACACACATCTAACACATCAGATTCGCGTAATCATTGAACATGACCAATAACAAAATGATTAAAATACCAATACCGACTAAATTGGGTAGCTATTTAAACGAAAAATCTATAATTACATATATTTTATCTCGGCATAATTGTTAACACGGTTCAAGTAGGCCTTCGGCGATCAATAGATGGAAACATAATAATTGACCTCCAATGAAGAGATAGATACAAGGAATAATCGATAAAGATTAATATCGAACGGACGCTGTGCGTTGGAAAGTTTCAGCTACTGGTTATTAACCTACATTATGCAAAAGTAGATAACATCAGCTGTTCCATTCACAAGCCAAAGGGGTCAATGGATTTCTTAGCCAAGTGCGGATATCGTCGGCATATTTATGGATATGAGACTTTGCAACTTGGTAGATACATAATGTACCATGTTGATATATTATCTTGGACTCTGTGTGCTTGCGGCTTGTAAATTGCTCAACAAGTTTCTGAATTACAGGTGTGTGTTGGAAGTTTTCAGGAAACTGGACTTATTTTATTACATAATTGCGTTGTTAGTATATATATATATATATATATATATATATATATTTTTTTTTTTATTCGTATATATTACAATTTGTCATAATAGACAATAATAATAGTGCTACAGGATCTCATTAGTATATTAACAAGGGAAAGTAATACTTAGTTAAAGTATGGAGATTTAGGTGAAGAAAGAAGTGCTTAAAAAAAGAAGAAAAAAAAAAAAAAAAGGTCTTACTTTAAACGATATAGAATATCAAATAAATGATTATGTCATAATAAGGCCGAAACGTATAATTTGAAGTGTAAAGTGGTGAAGTAATATAAAGCAATTTTTATTAGATGTAGTAAGATTGGTAAATCAGGGTGATTTATTTATTCTGGGACTAGTCTCTTTAGAATAACATAACAAGAACTTTTTTTTTTTTTATTGAGAAATATTACAATAACAAGAAAATTAAAATTCAAACTTTAAGGTCTTAAAATATAAAAAAACAATAGAAATTAGAACAAATAATAACATTGAAAATTAAACTAGATAATAAACATAATGAAAAAAAAACTTCACAATAATTGTTTTAAAAATAATATATTAATAATATTGGGTTGTGTCACATGAAATGTCCGTTTTCAAGGTAAAGGATTTTTATTAAAAATACGATATGAAAACAAGATAATTTTATTCGAAGTATTTACCTTCTTTTTCTACACATTTTTCCCAACGTGACACCAAATTTTTTATCCCCCAACTGAAAAACTCTCAATTCCTGAACAGGTGGTAATCTGTTGGAGACAAGTCGGGAGAATATGGTGGGTACGGAAGAACTTCGTAGCCCAGTTCTTTCAATTTTTGCACGGTATGTTTTGAAACATGAGGTCTTGCTGCCGCTTAGTGAGATCATGAGGTACCCATGTATCGAGCTTTTTTACTTTCCCAATACACTTTAAATGTCTGGAAACGGTAGATGCACTTGCATATAGTTGTGCTGAGAGTCCTTTAACTGTTTGGTAGGAGTTTCCTTCTACTGTATGTATGGGGACATCGTTGTCTATTACGGACGGAGTTCTTCCTCGGGGCAAGTTTCCAAGTCGATATCCCCTCCTGAAAACTTAGCAAACCAACGAAGAATGGTCTGTTCATTAACAGCTGCTGATTGGTCGAGTTTAAACTCGTACAAAAATATTACTCGAAAATCGCGTGTTTCCATGTTCATATTTAGAGGTATACTGAAGTGTGGGTAATTGATTGGGAAGCTAATGTTATAATACAATGGTAGAGGATTAGTAACTGTTTACTTTAAATATATAACCATTCGGAAGAAAACAACAGATACCTGCAAAATCCTTTATGTATTTCAGAAACTATAAAAACGAACATATGAAACAACCCAATTTATGTGCGAAATACAAGATTCCATAAAATATAATAGGTAAATAAACGTTTCTATCGGGTTTTTTTACTAATTTTGATTGAAATTAGGAAACTAATTAGGATTATGTGGATCAGTAATAATATCGGAATTTCATTATTACGTTTTGAGACTATACGTCAACAAAAAAAATCTTCATCCCACCTTGTGGGAATCGAAACGGAATCTTCAGTGATCCATATCAATTAAGGTAAAGTGAGACGTGTCCTCGATATACATATCGTATAAATATCCAGCTCTCCGATTGGCCTTGGAGTGGACCAATGAGAGGTCAGGAGAGCGCCCCTCCACCAATCCCAGTCGACCTTTGAAGCCAAAGTTCAGCTGATTTATTAGCCGGGTTCGGTCGACATTTCTCCAACGCTCGACCTGTTTTCCAAACGCGCTCTCATTTTTTTTACTCTTTTCCTCTTCTTTTTTTTCTTCTTCGACCGCCGTGAGATGGACACTGACCAGTGTCCGCAACCCCTTAACGAGGAGTGGAACACTCCAGTTCGCAGAGAAATCGCCGGATTCTTTTCCTGGGAAGATGGGACGCCAACAGGTTCTCGAGACCTGTCAGGGCGCCAATTACGAAGGATGGAGGCCGCTCATTCAGTCCATGGTCGCGTCATAAAGTGATCAAGTTACGAGCGAGCTGTCGTTGAATCATGTCAACACTCTCCTTATGTTTGAGCATCTTTATTATGTGGTCGCAACTATTTAGCTAAAATTTATCTTTCAATCTTTACTCTAAATAGAATAAAATTATTTTTGTTGGAGTGCTACCAATTTCCTTCCCAATACCAGTTTCCTTCGAGTCATTCAAGCAACTACATCATAATTTATAACTTATATATTTTTTCCTTTTATTTACTCATCTAAGGTTCAAGAAATGTATTAAAAAAAAAAAAAAAAAAAAAAAAAAAATGTTTCTTCCTCAACACCTTGAGGTAAGAAATATGTTTACCATTCGAAAAATTATATTTTTTTAATGATCCAGTGCGCTGTTAAAACTTTGTTAAAATCAATTAAAGAATTTTTAAATAAATTTAAAAATGAACAAGGTAACAGGATTACTTACTTTGAGTTTTATCAGAAACACGTGTTTTATTAAATGATTAATTATAATTATTACGTATAACAATCAGTTAGTTTTGTTCCCTTTTCATTCCTCTCCATTACATTTTACAACGTTTTGTATAAGATAATATTTTTTCTAAAACTTTAGCTTTCCAATGTTATATTCTACGATTATATTTCCATGTTTATGTCCCAAAAATTAAAAATTACATACCGTAATATTTTTGCTTTTTTCATCTTTAGTTGGAGATCAAATTCGCTAAACTTATACTCATTCTTTATCAATGCTGACACTTTTATATAGTTTATTTTTTGGAATATACTAAATTAAAGTTACATTAGGGAACGGAATGTAAGCCCTGTTTAGATTATTTCAATCAGAATGAAACCTACATAATATTAAAGCCTATACAATTTCACATTGATATAGCGAGTTTAATTTAAATCATAGAGCCTTTTCTGAGTAAATCGTAAAAAAGGTCCAAAAAGCATGGTATAAAGTGGCACTTCCGATCAGAAGATCTCCGTGAAAACGTTGCTGTATCATCACAGGTATATACGCTTTTAAAATATTAAATTTCAGTTTTATACAACTAGTCTTACCACACACAGACCTTTTTACGAGAGTTGGTCATTTGGACTCAAGTGTTGCTTGCCTTTACTATATATTTAATTTTATAGGTGATTGTCATATTTTTTTTTTTCCCATACACTAAATTAGAAAATTATTTTAATCTGGTCGAACTTCTTATGTGCATTATTCTAATTGATCTCTCAAGGCGTGTGTTTCAAAGTTCCTTAACATCTTCAAAGTATTTTTAGCCATCCATCTGTGAATTGGCCGTCTATGATAGGATAAGCTCTTAAAAAAGTGGACTAATTTTGTTATTTTTCAAATAATTAATTTTTTTGTTTTCGATACTAGGTAGAGCCAACACAACTGTAGCAATTTTATTTTATTAGTGCTAAAGCCTAATATTATAGATGATACAAAAAATCTAGAAAAAAAATTAATTAACTTTTGTTTAATAAATCTAAAGAAGAAGATAGATTTTGAAACGTCGAATGTAATCAGAATGATATGTGCAAATATTTTGAAATTTAAATAAAGATTTATATTCAAAAGACCGTTCTAACATACACTCGAAGAAAAGGCGTTAAGAATAAACTTCTAGTTACAGTGAAGAGTTGTAAATAGTTTACGTGATACGACAGGAATATATAATTATGCTTGTATTTGTACGAAATAGTGCAATTATTTTACTTAACTTATAATCAAATATCAGATAATAATTTTTAACTTTTTTTAAAATTTATTTATTGTAATTTACAACTGTATTAAAGAACACAATAAATAAATATGGGAATGAAAAAAAAAATGTCATGAAAATGTCTTGAGAAAGAACTACCCAGTGGTAGCACTTCACTGACTATTTTAACTCAGTAGGTCCCGAGGCCACCTTTTTTTCAGTCGCCTTGGATGATTATCTGGGATATCTAAGGAAGATAAATTACGGACAAGTGGATTTGTAGGGCAGGGAGTTTAGAATGAAAAGAGGATATCTATCACGGGCTATATCTGCAACAAATGGGATGTTAAGGTCATTATGAATCAGTTGATTTGTAACAAAATAAGGAGCATTCAGGATTATTTCGAAGGATTTTGGATTGTAAGGACTGGATGCGGAAGGAATTAGATGGTTTCGTAGAGCACCAAAGCTCGATTCCATATGTCCAAATAGGTCTGATAATAGTGATGTAAATGAGTCTTTTGTAATATACTGGAAGTTTTGAACGTTTGTCTAGTAAGTGTTGTAGTAATCGATATCTTCGAGCAGTATTTTTTTAACTTAATGTCAGGTTTGAAGTTTATGTTAATTATTTCCTTTTGTCTTTAGGTGTCATAGAACGAAAGTGAAAGCGAATTTTTTCTAATGTATCCATTAAGTACAAAGTAGCTAGATGTGAAATCTAACTAATTAGTTATTTAAATCTTGCAAAACAAAGTAACATACTAAAATTCAGTAGACCCAAAATTTAGTGTTTCTGGACAAGATTTGAATACATTTGAATAACTTTACATACCAAATTCTACCTTTTTAATGTCGATAGTTAGTCGAATTCAATCTGATTTATTAAATATATATATATATATATTATAATTATATATTATATATAAATATAAATCTAACGTAGATATCCTCGAAACTAATCTATCCTAAATATGTACATTTATCTTTGAAAAAATTCATAGAACTAGATATACATGCAATTTTTTTTTACAAAGGAAGTCACTCCAACAACATTTTACTCTATTATAAGATTTTTTTCTTATGTTCATTTACGAAGTTTCTAAAATTATGTTTACAAATAAATGATATAATTTCAAAGTCATGAATGGTCGGAAAAAAGTTCCGTGAAAAAGATCGACCATAATCTGAGTTAAGAGGATTGATAACACTAGTTCAAACAAGAAATAATTAATAGGCATGGTGTGTTTCGTTGAGAGTTAGTGAGATTTCTATGAGGTAGTGAAGAAAATATCCCGTATGAAGGATTATATTTATCATATATTATATCACTGAACTAAGAGATCAATAAATGTTTTTTTTTATATATTCATTGAAATAAGCACCTTTATTAAAAATTAATACATCAAGTAAATTTGAGAAAAATATCAAATGTATAATACGTAGGCATGATGTACATGGACAGATGCAGCACTCTTGAATTCTAGGTCTCGCAGACATTTTCTTTTCAGACGCCTTGAAGCATTAGTAAGAATTGAAGAGGAATCAAGAATAAAAACCCGTGGGTTAGAATGGGAATGAGGTTTGCCAGCGACATATGTAACATGAAGGTCATTACGGATGAGTATATTCGAAGTGACGAAGTAAGGAGCATTGAGGACTTTAACAATCTAAAAATGCATGAAGAATTCGGTGTTTAGTACAACTACTAAGCTCAACTCCGTAAGTACCAGATAGGTCTGATGATAGTCATGTAAATGAGCCTTTTGTAGTTGAGTGAAAAGATTGATCGTTTTCTAGTACGTTTTGAAGTAGCAAAGATGAGATTAAAAAAAAATAAAAATAAAATAAAAATGCCAAATTAAACTTCCTAACTTCACCTAGTAAGTAAAATGTGTCAGATAATTAATAAAGAAAGAATATTAGAGAAATATTTAGAACGTATAAAAGTATTAATCTTTATATACGAATAACCTTGAAACAACTCAATTAACTTGAAGTGAATTAATTTTTTTATCAAATAAAAGCATTTCTACGGCTAAAGTTTAAAACTTCTTCATTTTTTTTAAATTATATAATTGAAAACTAATTTATCCGTTATTGTATTTGACGCATCCGTGATATCAAATAAATGCTTCGTCACTGAGTCAAATTTCTGGTGATAATATTCGCAATCAATGCGGTCTCAAAGTTTATCAGCAATTTCACGGAAGAGCTACAAAATATAAATATCTCGGGTCACCAAATAATGATAATGTCATGTACGAGATATTTTTAAAATTACTTTTATTTTTTTGGATGTTGCTGTATATTTGTATGCGTATTTTAAGATTATTCATTTAGTATATTTAATGTAATTTAGTTTAGTGGTTAGTGGATAAAGCACTAGACTAATGTTGTCATAGCTCCAGTTTGGAATGTAGGCTGTGGTAGAATTTTTTTTATTTATTTTAGTTTTGGGTCGAACCTGGGGACCCAGCCTCTATGAAGTTGATCTCGATCTAATTATCTGTAGTACTTACTATACGATAGTAATTACTACAGGTAATTACTATTTATCTATTACTATTACCTATAATATAGGTAATAATCCTTGATTGTTCAATGAAGGTAGGTTAGTTTTCTAGCATTTTATAGCGAATTAAATAAAGAAATTTTTCTCAGATTCGAAAAATCTCAAAACTCACGACAGAAGAGTAATAGCTCCTTTGAAATACCCGAATATTCTTAGAAATATAAAAATTTAATTTTCTGCATAACGATGTGGGAAATTTATTTTCTTAATTTGAGGGTTTGACTTCTTAAACTTTTGGGAAATGTTATCTTCTTTCATTAAATACATTTTTTAAAAGATGGATTTCTCACGACCCTAAAGGTATTAAAAGTGTTAGGATTAATATTATTAAATATATATTTTCCTTCAGACTAAGCAGAAGTACTCAGAAGGTAGTCAACGTTATTTTCTGAGTAATTATTTTTCAAGAACCACTAATTCAATCTGGATGCTAAAAGTTATGATATACTTATCACATCAAAATAATCGGTAGTTGAAATTATCATTAATAATATAGTAAGTCTAAGTCCTAAGGCTAAGCCCTCGCTTAGCCTCCATTGGCTCTCAAGACCAGTGACGTGGCTGAATGAGAGGCGCTGGGATCTTCTGGCATTGTGCCGCGACATCCACTAGTGGATCTCGAGGTTTGATTTGTGAAGCAGATTGTTATTATTATTTTCTTTATTCAATGTAATTATTCATTTAATTTTGTGTATATATTTTTTTTCTTTCTTCTTTGTTTAATCTTTATTAATTTTTATTTTATTTACAATGTACATATGGGATGAATGATTTCTTCTATCTGTAATGCCCATGCCCCAGAAGGTGGCAGATTGTATTATCTCCTAATAAAATGAAAAAAAAAAAATAATAATATATATATATATATATATATATATATATATATATATATATATATATATATATATATATATATATATATATATATAGTAAGGGTATATGTTATTATATTATATTATTGAGTAATAATAATACAAAAGAAAGGAAATCCGATCGTAGAATAAATGTATTTGGCCTTCTTAGCTGAGTAATATCAGGTAACATTACTCATAGTTCGACTGACTTCGTTGGTTATGATAATAGGCTATTCAGTCTTATCTAGGAAACTATTTTCCTGAAACAGTCTTAGATGGCGACACATATAACGGAAGAATTCTGGAGGGATTCTTTAATATCATAACTCAGTTCCTAACCAAGATTTTAGTTCCTATTAGCATATAGTCTAAAAACAAAAAGAGTTCTCACAAAGAATTTATTAATATTAATATGATTGGTCCAGGATGCAAATATTAATTTAAAACATCAAAACTATGCAAATAAATGTATGACTATTTTTTTTAAATTTCCAAAAAGTTGTTAAGGTTTTAGGTGTTAAATCCAACTTTTCAAATATGAAATACCGCCAAGAAAGCTTTTAAAGTTTTGGAAATTTCTCATATCTATTTTACGATTTCAAACCCTATCTTTTATAAAACCAGTAATAATTAAAAAAAAAAAAAATGATCAAACTTACCGATAACCATAGATACAAATAATTTCAATTACCTATACTATATGACCATAATAATGTCAGATTTGGACCTTATAATAAGTTAAATTAAAAACATATCTTCCGAATATGAAAACAAAACGTTATTAATAAAATAAATTATGAAAAATGGAAATACACCTACGAAGTTTAAAGCAATGGTAAAAAAATATATAGACCACCAACACTAAAAATATAAATATTAAAGCTTTATCAAATCATAGAATAGTCAAAAAACATAATTTTAATTTCCACACATTTAAAAAAATGAACAAAAAACTAAAAATATAAACACCATTTAATCAATATATAAAGAAAACAGTGAATTATAAATTATACTCTAAAAATATTAGCTAGACTATAAATATAGGACAGAATCAAATAATATTTTATATTATTTAGGCATTATGATGATATAGAAGTAGTTGCAAATGTATTTAAATAAGTAAACAAATGTTTGTGGTAAAGTATTTAAATCCTAAGAATTGCAGAAATTGTCAAATGTGATAATGAAATAGGTTTGAAGATTGTGTAAAGGTGGTGAATTTGCAGTTTTGTTTTTTGGAATCTATGACGTTACTTACAATAAAAATAAGAAATGAACAATGTATTTAAATAGCTCCAATATATTTAAAAAAATAATTTATATAGTATAGGAAGGTATTTATATAAAACAAGGAAATAAAAAAATCTGTACCACTACAACCCATTAAGGGTCTTGAGCTCAGTACATATAGAGATTCGTAATGTTTCTAAGCCAACTGCCGCACTTTGGGCCTTCATCACCCTCAGCTACCAGGAATTCCTCAATTTTTGGGTACCCACTTTATAGAAGCTAGGTGTGCCCCAAGAATAATGTTTTAGATTTGTAAATTGTTGTAATATTTATTATTTATTTTAGTTTTTTACCTTAAATATGAAATAAAACTTTGAAACGTTGAGATCATTTTTGAAAATATTGATTGAAAATGTTGTGTTTTTAATAAATAATATGTCGAAAGAAGAGATGTTTAACAGTTATTTATACTGTAAAATATCAGTTAACATTTCCTCGCTTACGGAAACTAAAGCTTCCTACACCCAACTGGACTATAACTTATTCGACAATGCGGGTTTTAGAAACTTACATAAGAAGAGATTTACGGTAACAGGAAACGACTCGTAGATAAAAAATTGCCACTTCATTGTTACATCTGAGTTACAGGGGTTGCCTGAAGAAGAAAGGTTTTCATAAACGAAACTTTCTAATCAGTCCCTTTGATAAATAACTTTCTTCTATTTCTTATCGATATTATTTAGAATGTAGTAAAAAACGTATTTAATTTTACTTTCACTTACATATATGTGAAATATATAGTAACGTTAAGTGAAGTATTGCGATCGTGAACAATTTAAATAACCTAGTTTTTAAAGAATATACACGTTCTACAGTCCCTTGACTCCAAATTACAAAGACTCGCCGAATTCTCGGTGTGTGTGGAAGATAACCAAAAAAGAAAAGACTTAGAAATACGGAATTATTTAGGTAAATATATTTATATGCCTAAGTTGGTAGAGTAACGCTATGTCTAAAATCGTATTTTACACATTTTTCTCGAAACCGTCTCTTTTGATTAAACAATTTTGATTAAGATCATTATATAGAAGTAACGTTAATTTAATATCATATAGACTTTAATGTCAAAAAATATGATAATAATGTTTTTCTTTGTTCTTCGGAGTTTAATTATATTTTTAGTTTTGTATATCCAAAATAAATCGAAAGTTGAGCCTCATGATTATAAATTATCAGTTGGATAAACATTAGAAAGTATGATACTGATAGAGTTTCTTAAAATGTTTATAAGTGGAAAAATAAAAATCCCCAGTGAAAACTCACATTAAGAAAAGTAAAAATAAACGCCTACGAAAAAAAAATCATAATCATGGAATTCAAAGGTAGGCCGAAGCGTCGATGGGAGGATTGCGTTAAGGCTGATCTCGGGAGCTTGGGCTTGACCGGCGAACATTGGACTAGTCTGTGTAGACAGAATTTGGTGGTATCGGCATCGAACCTACTTGTTTGGTAAGCCTATTATTATTATTAAACTCGCTATATCGATGTAAAATTTAATGGGCTTTAATATCATACAGGTTTCATTCTAATTTAAATAGTTTGAAAAGGCTTAAATGCCGGTATTTTAAATGTTCCAAAGTACCTTTAATTTTGAAGCTTCTATAAATATAATCACATAAGTTTATTACCATTAATAAAAAACAGGTAAATATATAATTTGAACGAATTCGATATCCAACTAAAGAAGAAAAAAAAAAAAAAAATGTTTGATGCAATTTTTTATTTTTGAACATGAGAACAGTAATATACGTCTATAATATATCGTTGGAAAGCAAAAGATTTTAGAAAAAATATTATCTTATACACAAGCTTGTAAAACTCAATAAAGAATGATGAATAGCCGATAAAACTAACTGATTATTTTAGATAATAATATAATAGATTTTTTTATAAAACATATGTTTCAAGAAATTCAATTTAATTAATTCTAGGGATCACTTGTAACTGGGTGGCTAGCGTAACAGCCTCCCATGCTAAAGGTCACGGGTTCAAACCCGCAGGTGGTCCTAGGATTTTTTAATGGGAGTAAAAAATCCTTAGTTACGCCGTCCTTCGGAGGGGACGTTAAAAGGTGGTCCCGAGCCTGTGCGATGTCAGGTACTCGTTAAAGATCCCTATCCTAATAAAACCTGGATAGGCAAAATTTAGGACTCCCACCGTAGCATCGTCCGATTAGCCATAGTAGTATAAAGTGACGTTAAATAAATAAACAAACAATTAATTCTTTATCTCGGACTGCATTTGAAATTCTTTAATCGATTTTAAAAGCGGAGTAAAGTTAAAGTCGTGTGTTGCTCGCACCGGATCTTTCATCTTTAAATAAATGTTTTCTTCAAAACTATTTTTTTTTTTTTTCTATTGACTAAGTTTATTTAATTCTTTTTTGTTTTTAAGTTCTTAACGTCACTCCATTTGTAAAATTATATAAATCTAATATTATTTTCTGTTGAAATAACAATCTTTCAACTTAGCTACTTAACCTCAGCGCGGCTTCTCATATTCTTTTCCAATCCGTTGCATTTAGATACGTGTTATCTTCAAATTACGTCGTTCCGACCTCCTTTAATGCCTCACACGTGCTGTTTGCTCTCAACTCTTACATTAATGATGTAGTTTACCTAAGGTCGTTGTTTTCATTATGTGAGATAGTGACATATAAGTTGCGAACGTTCTTGTATTTATTATAAGTGTTATCGGTTAATTCTTCGTTCTCAAAGTGTAAAGAAAAAGTACTTTTAGATATAATTTATTATCGATTGAGATGAGATTTCGTTTATGTGATATTAAATATTCATAAAATCAAATAAAAATCTTAATTAATAAAGTGGTGCGCGCAACACACGACTTTCACTTACATCCGTCGTTAAAATCAAAATATTCTAAATACATTTAGAGATTAAAATAAATTAAAACACAAATAACTGAATTAAGTTGGAATAGAAACATGTGTTTTATTAAATAATCAATTATATTATTATATACGACAATCAGTTTGTTTTATTAGCTTTTTATCACCCTCTGTGTATTTTTTCTAAAGTATTTAACTTTCCAACGGCATATTATACATCTATATTTCTGTTTTAAGGTTCAAAAAAACCAAAATCGCATAAAAAAAAAAAATTTGCACTTGTCTACTTGTTTATGAAATTCGCTCAACTTTTATATTTAACAATTTTATATCAACCTTAATAAAATGATATGGGTAATTTTTCGGAATATATAAAATAAAAGATACTTTAGAGGAAGAAAATTTAAAATATTGGCTGTTAAGCCCTGTCAGACTATTTCAATCAAAATGCAAAATCAAAACCTAATAAATTTTACATCGATATAGCGAGTTTAATCAAAATCGTTAGAGCCGTTTTTGAGAAAATCGTAAAAAGGTGCAAAATGCATGCACGATGTAATTTAACTTCAATGTAGCATATTTTAAGACTTTATACATAAATAAATACAGAACTATCATGACAATAATATTTAAGGAATAGTTAGAAAGAATAATAATACAAAAAATATATCTTTATCAGTAACTTTAACATTACAATACATACAATACAATACATCTGTACCATCACGGCTATTATTTTCAGAAATGTTTTCGACAACTTGACTAAAAAAATTGAGTTTTTATTTTACAGTAAAAATGCATTTTCAAACTAACCTAACGTGAAAAATTTCATACAGACAGAATGAATTGTATCGGAATTCCTAACGTGGTTTTAAAGAATTATAAAAAATTTCTTTAATGCCGAATGATATTTTTTTTTCCGTAAAAAACAAGTGATGATAAATAATTAGTTCTTAATTTTTCCAAAACTTTTATCATACAACGATGATTATTTTGAGTCTACGTTTCGGGGCTTTTTCTAATATTCAGGACTCACTGAAACAAGCTATAATTACTAATATATTGTAGGTGGAATAGTCAGGAATCAGTCATTTTTGAAAAGTTTTTAATTTTGCCAACGTTTCGGCTCAAGCTTGTGAGCCATCATCAGGGCATTACTGAGCCATGTCCAAGCATAAACTAATATATTGGTATATACGGTCTTATTGGTATCTATTGCGACAAATTTTGTCAAATATAATATTTTTTTAATCATTTATTGAAATTTACAACTGTCTTAGTTAATACATCAAGAAAATTAGCTAACAGCAGAAATACATAAAAAAGGCATGAAGACTAAATGCTCATTGGCACTACTCCTCTGGGTAATCTAAACTAGAAGGTCTAGAGGACATCTTCTTTTCAGACGCCTCGGAGGATCGTCAGGAATGGAAGAGGAAGCAAGGATTGAAACTAGTGGGTTAGAATGGGAGTGGAGTTTTTCATGAAAGTATTGATACCTGGTTCAGGCCAAATCAGCAACATATGGGATATTAAGGTCTTTATGTATGAGTTTATTCGTGACAAAGTAAGGAGCATTGAGGATTTTTCGAAGGATTTTGGATTGTAAGGATTGAATACGGGAAGAGATGAGCCTTTTGTAGATAAGTGGAAGTTTAGAGCGTCTGTCCAGTAAGTGTTGAAGTAAGCGAAAGCGACGGGCAGTTTCTTGTCGTTTCAGTCTCGTGTGCGGATTCGTAAAGAATATAAAAAAAATTTCATTCAAAATTCTACACATAGAATTTAATTATCACAGCCAACATAGGCATTAGGAGCCAGAGAATGTCTTGGCTGTGTGAGTTGAATTTCATATGTAAAATTTTTAATGACATTTTTATTTATCTTTGACAAAATTTGTTATAATTGACACCAACATGACAATCTATATTAGTAACCAATGTTTGGTGTCGGTAAGCCCTGAAGATGGGGAAAAGCTCCAAAACTTAGACTCAAAATAATTATTGTTGTATAATACACTATTTAGAAGAATTAAAAACGATTATTTATACTATTGAATACTATAGGTATACAAAATGACTTCAGGCTGACCGAAAAATAAACATTATCTTTGAAGTTCTAACTAACAGGGCAGTGTCCTTCAAAACTAACTCATTAGGCTCGGCGAAAGTTTCCATTTTTAGTCACAAACCTAAAATAGGGGCTTGAAAACCACTTTCTATATTCTAGTTATCGGAGACACTTCATTATATCTAGGTGTGGTTTAGGATGAATCCGAGATCGTATCCATCATCATATTTCCGAACCGGAGATTTGAATATTAATCACAAGATTTGCATATTACTGCAACACGAAAAGACTCGCTATGCAGTATAATCAGAATCGATTTATAACGACAAGGGCGCGTATCAATATATATCTAAATATATTGGTAGTTATTTTTAGAGGTATATAAAAGAAAAAATGAGGAATATTTTCTCTCATTTACTACAAAAATAACCAATAAGAAAAAAAAACGAATTTTAAAAAATGATACAGATATTTAATACCTACTCGTACCAATATATGTGAGTTACTTTTACTGCAACACTCTACGCATGTATTCATTAATTTCTACACATCTAAATAAATCAATTAGATCTAAAACAATATCTTCAGCCTGGTCTTATATTTTATTGGTACCTAACTTTATTCTTCTACTTAAGTCAAGTAATAATAATAATAGGCTTACCGTACCCGAAGGTTCGATGCCGATACCGCCATATTCCGTCTACACAGACTCGTCCAATGTTCTCCGTTCAAGCCCAAGCCCCCAAAATCAGCCTTAACGCAATCCTCCCATCGACGCTTCGGTCTACCTTTTAGACGCCTACCATTCGGATCAGCAAATACCAACTTTCTCGGAATCCGTTCCTCACCGAGCCCAACAATTTTACTCCCATTTTAGCCCATTTGAATTTCCGCGACGCTACCAACTCAATTATATTCACAGGATACAAGTTCCGCAATTCCGCGTTGTGCAACCTTCTAAGCTCCCCAGTGGCCTCACCTCTCTGTTCGGACCAAATATTTTACGCAGTACCTTATTTTCGAAAACCTTAAGCCATTGTTCATCCTTCAAAGTTAGCGGCCACGTTTCACATCCGTAAATAACCATTGGAAGAATAATAGTTTTATAAATAATGTGATAACAGTAATAAAATATGGTAGCAAACAGTAATATTACTTAATTCAAATATTTCTATGACTGTAACCAAACCAACTTAAATTCATATCGTTTAATAGAAGTAAGTAAAATGATAAAATATTTCTCTTTGTTCAGGAAGTCAGGCGTGTCAAGTATACCATGCCGCAAAACTAATCTGTCCAATAATTAATATAGAACATACAACACATTATTTTTCCTAAAACAACACTGAATACTTTAAATCAGTCTATAGCACTTCTTTTCTTTTTCTTTTCTTAAGTTTTTTTTTCTACTTATATAATGTTAATTTTTCAATCACAATTTTATGTGCTACTGTATGTAAATATGAACACCTATCCTTTAGACATTGTGTCTTTTGGTATTGTATTTGTCCATGAATGAATATATAAAGCAGTATGTTTATCACTTACCACATCCTCGTCTTATCAACAGCAAATATATTGATTTTTCTCAGATCATTCACACATACCTGAAACAGAAGATATAATTTAAAATATAGATATATATATATATATAGTGCAATTATTATCAATTTACTCTATTATGCGTAATAAACCACTATACCACATGCAATAATTTAATAAATATTTAATAATAATATATTGAGAAAAGATTTAAAGAACTGCAAGCAGCTTAAAATATTTACTATTTATAAAAATTATTTGGAAAAATTAGAATATTATGGGTTGTTTCACATGAAATGTCCGTTTTTATAGTTTCTGAAATACATAAAGGATTTTGCAGGTCTCTGTTCTTTTTTTTCCGAATATTTACATATTTAAAGTAAACAGTTACTAATCCTCTACCTTTGTATTATAAACATTAGCTTCCCAATCAATTACCTATTTTTTAGTATACCTCTACATATGAAAATGGAAACACGCGATTTTCGAGTACTATTTTTGTATGAGTTTAAACTCGGCCATTCAACAGCTGAGGCCGCTAGAAATATTTGCAAGACGTTTAGGAAAGGGAGTATTAATGAACGGACCATTCGCCGTTGGTTTGCTAAGTTTTCAGCTGGGGATACCGACTTGGAAAACTTGCCCGGAGGAAGACCTCCGTCCGTAATAGACAACGATGTCCTCAAACATACAGTAGAGGGAAACCCCTACAAAACAGTTAAAGGACTCTCAGCACAACTAAATGC
Organism: Piezodorus guildinii; assembly: GCA_023052935.1. Taxonomy (NCBI): domain Eukaryota; kingdom Metazoa; phylum Arthropoda; class Insecta; order Hemiptera; family Pentatomidae; genus Piezodorus; species Piezodorus guildinii. Next base: position 21,711,161 of record CM041297.1, on the reverse strand, counting down.
AAGTGTATCTGCCGTTTCCAGACATTTAAAGTGTATTGAGAAAGTAACAAAGCTCGATACATGGGTACCTCATGATGTCACTCAGCGTCTTTCAAAACATACCGTGCAAAAATTGAAAGAACTGGTCTACGAAGTTCTTCCGCACCCACCATATTCTCCCGACTTGTCTCCAACAGATTACCACCTGTTTAGGAATTTAGACAACTTCGTCAAAGGAAAACTTTTTGCAAATGATGATCAAGTGAAAAGTGCGTTTTCAGATTTTATTTCTCTTCAAAGCTCAGAGTTTTTCAGTTCGGGGATAAAAAAGTTGGTGTCACGTTGGGAAAAATGTGTAGAAAAAGATGATGAATACTTTGAATAAAATTATCTTGTTTTCATATCGTATTTTTAATAAAAATCCTTTACGTTGAAAACGGACATTTCATTTGACACAACCCAATATTATTGGATGGTAAGAGGAAGGTTTATTATAGTTCCCTCATTTATTTTTTTACTTAAGTCCGATTTTTTTTAATAGACATTGCTTCATTCTTTATTTAATATGCCTAATTATTTATAAATATTTATCAGTAAAATTAAGCATTAAAAATTGTATTTATAGCATTTATTTTGATAATAATTAAAAAACATTAAGAACTAAAACTTTGAAGCACATGTCTAGACACAATGTAGTATATACCATAAGTATATTTATATTTCTATGTATATTTAGATTGAAAGTTAGTTTGCTGATGCCACGTGGCTGTTGACTACCTTATCAGCTTTACTGATAACGAACGACCTCGCACACCTTCGACCCACCTTCAGCATGTTTCAAATAAATACTCAAAGCATTGAACAATATAACTCTATAAGTATGTGTTTATGGGCATGTGTGGGGGTGTGCTTGCTAGGATGTGTATGTGTATGTATGTGTTTGATTGTGCACGTGTGTTTTTGTTTAATGGCGGGACTAACATCAGCTAAAAAAAAAAAACAATATTAGCTAAAAATGAAATAAGAATTAAGTAAAAATATATACGATACCCCTAATAAAATTAATATATAAGATAATGAAGGAAGACGAGAAATGTCTATCACCGAGGTCTTTAGCAGTCTATCAAGGTTAAAATTATTGGTTTAAAAAATACTAATAATTTATAGTTTTAGTATATTATTACAATGCGATTTCATATTTTAAGAGCGTATATGGCTCGCTACTCTGACTAATCTGACGACGGTTTAATTCAAGGTTAAATTAATTAATTTAATTTAAGGTCTAATTATCATAGGAACCATTGCCAAATATCTGTCAGAGGCTCGAGACCACCATTTTATGCCCCGAAGGACGGCATAAGGATTATTACTCCCTTTGAAAAATCCTATGGTTATCTGCCGGATTTGAAACCACGACTTGGGGCTTTTAAGGCTGGCACTGCACCACAGGCGACCCTTTTATAATTAATATCATTCAACACCATCGTTTTCAGAAGATTTCATTTTTTATTGTATCATATTTCTTCTTCTTTCTTATCTCATCATTTTAAATAATAACTATGTTAATTTTGTCTGTTGGCCAGACATATTATATTATTTGATATTTAAATATACAATTTCTTATACTTAAGGAACCCAGTCCCAGAATAAATATTTTTTTTATTCTATATTATATTTTAGTATATTGGTCCATTATTTGTTAACAAACATTATTTGTTTAAGGTGCTTAGATCTAAAGAGTATTCTTTTTAAGTACGTTTGTTAAGGTAAATTAAGTACCTAAATACAATTAATTAAAAAAATCTATAATTTATATATTTTTTTTTAAAGTTAAGAACTTTTAAATTATTTGTACATAGAAAGAGAAATCTCTAAATCGGGTTGTTGCTCAACTTTGTTGAATTCCAATAAGCACACAGCATACTTCGTTCATTCCAAGTGCAAACATTTTAAAAGCGAAAATGATAAATTATAATGATTTTGCGAATATTTTATTATCAAGAGGTTCCGAAAAATATTGTTAGGAGGATTTTAGAATCATATATAATAAATATATGACAGTAATAAAAATCATATATCATATATAATAGAATAATTTATTATAAATATTTCAATTTGAAACTTAGAACAAGGAGGAAAAGGGACGTCTAGATAAAGGATTGACGATGGTGGACAAGGTCTAACTCTATGAGTTGGTGACGAATTACATATATGCGCTTATTCACAATCCAATTTTTTTTATTTTATTTGCTCCAATCGAAAATTTGACAATTGTCCTCGACAAACATTTTATGGAACATTTGTTTTTGTTATATAACATTGGTCGCTACGTCCTAACATCTAGAATATTGGTTCTAATGAAAAAATTCAATTTTGTTACATTTATTAGATAGTTGGGAACCACTGTTTTAGATTGACTTATCACTTTTTTTTTTTTAATTCACAATCAATTAACTATTTGATTTGATTGATAATCAATTATTTGATTAAACTAGTCAATGATTTAGAAGATTTCGTCAAGTAAAAAAAAATTGTATATAGATGTTTTAATCAGATGATTCGTGTTTTGTTTGTGTTGTTTTTTGTTTTTTTCGGGTTCGCTAATCCTATTATTATTATGTTAAAAAAAAAGAAAAGAAAAAAAAACCTATACCTCCACACCCCATGAAGGGTCTTGGGCTCAGTACATATAGTGAGATTCGTACTGTTTCTAAGCCAAAAGCTGTACAATGAGGTGATTAGGCCTTGATCATGCTCACCGCCAGTTTTATTTCCGTGATTTTGGGTGACCACTTTATAGAGGCTGGGTATGTCCCAGGAGGGTCTCCATACCCTAGGCTCGCCCCTCTCCCTCCCTTTCTCCTCTATTTTACCCCCCTAATACCTTTAATGTTGATGATTCTATAAAAATAACTATATTATCTTGTTACCACTGATAAAAAACAGGTAAATATATAAATTGAATGAATTCGATACCTAACTAAAGGAAAAAAATGAAATAATATTTTTTTTAATACATTTTGTTGTTTTTGAACATAAGAACAGTAATATAGGAGTACATGTATGATATACCGTTGGAAAGCTAAAGATTTTAGAAAAAATATTATCTCATACACAAGCTTTTAAAAGTTAATAGAGAGTGATGAAAAGCCGATAATACTAACTGTTTATTTTAGATAATAATATGATAGATTTTTTAATAAAACACATGTTTCTTTAGAAATTCAACTTAATTAATTCTTTAATAGTTTCACTAATTTTTACCTCTAAATGTATTTGAAATATTTTTAATCGATTTTCTAAACAGAGGTAAGTGAAAGTCGTGTGTTGCCCGCACTAGATTTTTTCCTATGCAAAACCAGATTTATATTTCATCAGTAAGGTACTCATCGTTAAAAGTAAGTGTGTGTGGCTTTATTGGCACTTTTTGCCCCCCCCCCCAAAAAAAAAGTTCATGTTGCTTTCATTTAAGTTATTTTTGTATATAACACTTACCGTTAGGACCTATTGGTTAGGAGTTATATTGTAAATGAAAAACAAAAGTCAGACATTCGATTTGCTGACATTTATTTTAGTATTGGCGCTTTTTTGGAACGCTCTATCTCTGTTAGAGTTGCTTAGATCCAAATTTGGACAACCGATTTACCACAGTTGCATAGAATAACGTTAACAATAGGGGTACATACTACGTTTGCTATAGCATTCTATTTGTGCTATTTTGCTAAACCCGTCGAGTTTCTACAGTTATTTCCTGTATAAAATTGATGGGTTTAGCACAATAGCACAAATAGCATGCTATAGCAAGCGTAGTGAGTACCCCTATTATAAGCAAACAACTTAAGCTTTAATACGAATTTTAGATCTATTAATGGTTTTATGTTGCTATTTATATAAAAAAAAGAGTATAAATACATCCATATATAATAATTAAATATTTAAACCATTGTTTTTTTTTGTGTTTCTTTTTTTTTCTTCAATATATACTCTGTCCCTAAGATAATGAAAATAATCTGTCAAAGAAACACTTCAACTCTCAGACTGACGCATTTTTTATAGTAGTAATTCTTATTTTATTTATTTTCTACTTTTTTTCTTACGCGAGTTCAAGGTTTTTTGCAGTCCTTGAAGTGTAATGGTTGTGATAAGTGAGTCTACTGTCAACTACACATCACATCCTCTCTCAGTTTAAAACCTTAAAACTTCCCTCTAAAGTTCCAAAACAAATTTCCAATTTATTTTTGAAATATTCAAAACATAAAGAACACGATTGTTTGAATCGTTTTAGAATATTTTTTATTTCTTGATTAAATAAATGTCTTGAAAATAATTTGTGAAAAACTTCATAACCGAACATTAAGAAATTCTATATAGTCTGAAAAAAAGAAGCTCAACAATTTAAAAAAAAATAAAAATAAAAAATTGTTATAATCGACAACCTTTTTTCCCCATTCTACCTAAATTATAAACTTAACTATCTTCATCATTGAAACTTTATTCCAAAAACAACTTTATTTATTCTTAATTATCTTATCGCAACTTTACACTTATCTTTATAAATTAATTTTGTCATTCATACTTAATTGATTTCTCTATTTATAAAGTTTATTTATAATCACTATTTTTTTTTTTTTCCTCCTTCTTCTGAAAGTCTAAAAATTATGTGTGCGTTCATATAGGCGTTGATGACCTTTGATGTTTTACGCCTTAAAGCCCTAATTAACAATAACAATTCCCATTATTGATATCACATGAAGTTATATAAAGTGGAGCTTTTGGTGAGGTGATTTTTATGAAAAAGTCGCTGTAACATCTCGGGGGTATAGTTGTCTTAAATAGGAAAATTCAGTTTCCTACAGCTTATAGTTTTTGCGTTAGACTTACCACACACACACACACACACACAGAACGTTTTTCGAGACTTGGTCATTTGTACTCAGGGGACCCTATAACGTGTATTTCCTGCGAAAACCTGAATTTAAAAATTTTCACGAACGCAATACTTTCCCTTAATTTATATTTCATACATACGTAAGTGAAAGTAAAAAATAGTTGTAATAAGAACAACAAACTTTACATATTTGCTTAGTTTCTCATTATCGTCATTTTAATTTTATGTTTGCTTTCATGTTTTATTTCTGTCATTATATTATTGAACCTAAATGATTATTATTACTTTTCTTTTAATTGTATTGGTTGATATCTTGTTTCTCTTAACCCTGATGAAGGCCAACAATGTAGGCCTTAAATACGATAAGTGTTCCTTATTTGTGTATTATATCTTGATAATCGAACCACCAACCATCTTCACGATCGCAATACTTTCTCTTACTAAATATTTTCATATATAGATGAGTTAAAGTAATAAGTAATGTAACAGAAATTGGCTATTTTTTCTGAAGCTTAGCTAGTCTAATATTTCAAAATTCAGGTAAAAAAGGTTTTGCAAAATAATTAGAGAAGGCTAAGTCGTGCCACTTTGGCTTTTAGAGAAGGCACAACCCTGGATGCCGAGGAGTTCAACCCTATATGTTAGGAAATAATTTATTTTTCAAAACCATACTCCACGAGATGGAAAACATGACTATCAATCTCTAAAGAAGAGCCGAGATAACAGCCTTAAGTAGGGGCTTCCCTCGGGAGATACGGTGGCCATTAATACGCCCTCCAAGAGGAAGGTAGAAAGTGAATAGAAATTATTTATTGGTAAAAGCCGGCTCGTGATACCCCCATCATCGGGAGTACGCCCTGAGAGCTCGGGTGCCCGGATTATCGGGCTAATGAGCGGGTTCTGTCCGGGGGCAGCGGACGTGCCGTCGTCGGCAGTCTTGCCCTCTCTCACCTCATCTCATCTCCGGCAACTTCTTCCCAAGATGGTAGCCTTCTTTAGTTAATACGCCGCTTTCCTTCATTCATTCAATGATTTGAGACGCGAATCAATAAATTATGTGAAAAACAAACTCTTTTCAACTTTTTAATTATTACAAACTACAATAATAAAAAAAAATCAATTCCATTATTATTATTTATTTATTTTATTCTTGTTTTTATTATTTATTTATTTATTTTTTTGGCAAATTAGATGTTTTATTATGTTATGTTACTTTAAGTACTCAGGTATCATTACTTTATTTTTTATAATTTTTATCATTAAAGACATCATTCACATCTGCATTAATGAATAAAAGAACAGCCTTGTAGAGATATTTCCTACAGGTAGCACTCCTAGTTATATAAATTGTAACAAATATAAATAGACAAGTACTATTAAAAATAAAAAATAAAAACCTATTAATTAATAAGTGAGAAAAAAAATAGATTAACTACAATTTAGCAAATTAGATAAAAGAGAAAAAAACTTAAGAGACTTTATTAAAAGCAACTGTGGAATCACCATTATTTAAAAATCGTCCAATTTTAATAGTTTTGAAAATCATAAACCTTTATAATCGACCAAAAAATTGCCCCAGCTCAAACTTTGAGCGCTTACGTTTCAAGATGCGTTGGATCCGAACAACGAATAAAGAAAATCCGTTTGTCCGCTGTCCATGGCATTTCTCCGAAACTACTGGACCAAGTTTTTTGAAATTCTCCGCAAAAATACTAGTCCATGCAACGATGATGCTAACACCTAGACGTTGATATCAGCTGGTTAGTTTTAAAATGGCGGCCGATTAACCGTGATTTAATTCAATAACTACGTTATTTTTGATGATAGAGAAAATATTTATCAGTGAATCATAATTTATTATTTTTTAACCAAAAAAACAAAAAAAACACGAATAATTATATAAAAGCGAAAAAAAAAAAAATTGGAATTTTACATATATAAATACGCTCATAACTCCCTTATTTTTGACAATAGAGAAAGTATGTATAGAGTTTTAGAATAAGTAGAGCGGGATAAAAAAAAAAAAAAAAAATTGAAATCTCGCTTAAGATAGAGAAACAATTCATTATTGCTTAACTACTAAAAAAAGTTTGTCCTAATTAATAAATAAATAAATACTATTTTTGCTTTTAGTGCCATTTGATAGAGAATTAAATTTTTGACAAAATGAAAAAAGAATCATTGAAATTTGTTAACAACTAGCTGAGATATTGCGTTTTAAAATCATCAGTAGTAATATGATATTATCCTTTGAATTATTGATTCATATTACTTAATTGCCTATCAATACCTATATAAATAGTTAAACCCTAAAATTGTTATTAGGAAATAATAAACCATTGTGTAATACGTTATTGTGAGTTTTTTTATTTAATTAAAAAATAACTCTAAGCTACAAAAGAAAATTGAGAAAAATTGTGAAGTAAAAATTTTCTGAAAAAAGTAATTCAAATCCAAATTTCAGCTAAATCTTAAATCCAAAATCCTCATCATGAAATTTCTCCTATTTAAATCACCCGAACCAACCACAGTACATTTATGTACTGTGTAAATTTGCTTCATTACTTTGTTAGTTTATTCATTTAATGACACGCTGATCAGACGATACTAAAGTGGGAGCCCTGAATTTTGCTTAGCCAGTTTTTTTTTTAGGATAGGTACCTTTAACCTAACATCGCACTGGCTCGAGACCAACATTTTACGTTCCCTCCAAACGACGACATAACTTGGGATTTTTTACTCCCATTAAAAAACTTAGGATTTCCATCCAGGTTTGAACCCTCGACCTTAGGCATAGGGTGTTATGCAAGCTACCGGTGACCACATGTTTTATTAGTATAACATAATAAATAAAACAAACCCTAATTTCGAACAGTAGAAAAATTATTTGCCTTCAGCGATGAGCAGTTCTATAATATAGTTCCTATATCAGTACATTACATTGTACTAAATATCACTATAATTTGCCCTCGTCTTTCCAAACGGTCCTGAGATCTATATCGCCTCTACAGTGCTACTTTCCTTTCTATCTGTTCCGATCTCACTCCTCGCTTTTAATCCTAATTTCTCTTTCTAATTTTCCAAACAGATTTGTTGATGGAAAGCGTTAAGATTTTTTTTCGACTCTTCACGAGGTAAGGTCGATATAAATAAAGGATATCAATATTTGACAGTTAGGAAATTCAGATGGAAGATAGTCTGGAGAACTGTCAAGAAAGAGGGAAATGTTTAAATGATATAGCGATACAAAATCGTTATGTTTAATAATCACCTAAGTTCGTTACTTCACATTACCTTCCACAAATGTAGGATTATAATGTATATTAAAATTAAGTGATTTCTTTATAAGATTTAAGGTTTAGGTAATCCCAACTTAAAAAAGAACTTTAAACAGTCGAATGAAAGAAAAAAGTTAGCTGAAAGGCAATTTTTTTATTTATCAGGAGCACAAACATTTTTAATCTAAGTACGCAATGCTTGAAGTGCTGAAAATGTCCCGAAAAACATTTGATACTTAAAGAAAAAAAAAATGATAAACCTGACAAAAGTTTCTACTATTTATTTCACGTTGTACAAGCAATACTTACAGTAAATGTTGAATTGAATTTCAGTTTATTTATTATAAAAGTAGTACAACCTGAACTCAAAATCTTGGGTTACGAAATTTATATATTGTAGAATATACCTCCTCTCCTATCACAGGGATTTAAATCGGGGCAAAAGTTAATTTTCACGTCAAAAAATGCAACTAAAGAAAAGAAAATATTATGCTTGATGTTTTAATAGGTTAAATCTTGATAAAAATGAAGATTGATTGATTTTTTTTTTTTTTTTTTTTTTTTTGAGACATTTGAAACTTTGATTATTTCCGTGAGATTTATCACTTCGGCTGCGATATCTTTTATCGCTCTCCTTGACCGACATTTAAATCATTAGCTTTATCTACCTTTTGATTAGTTCACATTTTTAGATTTGTTTTCGTTATAAATACAATATTTTGTTAACATTAACATTTTGTGATATTAACTTTATACTGTGTGTTTTGACTTCCAATAACTCCGTCACTGAAATGTTTTTCTACCCGACAAGTTATGTATTTTTTATTTACTTTTGTTATTTAGCCCAATAAGTGGTTGGCATATTACAGCTCACAGGTACTAATAAAAAAACCTCAACTAATAAAATGCCCTCAGATTTATGTTATATTTATTTATTTATATATTATTTATTTATATTTATATATTTATAATTCCTCATTACACTAAGACTGGAAGCGGCGTGGTCTAGTGGATAGAGCACTAGACTACTGTTATCCGGGGGTCCTGGATTTAAATCCTGGCTCTGGCAGAATATTATTTATTCTGTTATTTCATCCGGAGGGAGAGGGGGGAGGTGGGAGGAGGGCGACCCTAGGGTATAGAGACGACTCTCCTGGGGCGGATCCAGCTTCTCTAAAGTGGGTACCCATAAAATTGGGGAAAACCTGGCGGCTGAGCGTGATGAAGGCCTAATCCCCACATTGCACGGCCGTTGGTCTAGAAACAGTACGAATCTCTATATGTACTGAGCCCAAGACCCTTTATGCGTTGTAGTGGTACAGTTATTTTTATTTATATTATTATTATTTTTTTTTTTACGCTTAGACTTCTTACAACCCCGCCACTCAACTTTTTTCCACTGTGTGCAAATATAAATGGTATATTGCCATGGGCGTTTAGAAAATCAGGATTTTTTCGTGAAAATTAAGAGACACTGATAAAAAATGAACTCCATTTCTTAATAAATTCTTATAAAAATAAGTTAAATTAAATTAGATGCACAATAAAATTGTCTAGCCGATCACGATGTTTTTAGTTTCTACCTTACGTAATCAAGGAAGTATTACTGATGTTCTAACAATATCTGATTAGCTGATGTTGCGTATCACTGCAACACGCGAAAATTAAAATGCGAATTAAGATTTTTTTTTTCATCAATGCTATTATTTTTTTTAACCAGCAATGTATTATTTCTGATTAATGATTTGTTTTATGTTAGTCCCTGTTTCAATAACAATGTCCGGACATGACAACTGTTCTGTAAGCTTGAAAATTCCATTATCCGTTCAGGGGTACATCCAAACCCATGGGAACCTGTACCCTATGGGGTTTCTACAACGTTTTCTTGACACTTCGAGCCGTAAAACGTCCGCCGAGAAGAATGCTCCGTAGGAGGTAGGATCGACAAAGGACCGGACTGAGTACTGTTGTATAAAAATGCGCTTATCGCTGAGCTAGACGAAAGCGACGAGGCTGTAAAAGGATTTAGAGGAGGCTGGGTTCAACAACCTCAACAAACAGCATTACTGAAGGATCAGCAATTCGTCTCCTACTGTAGCCGATGAAATCAAAACTGTCTAAATAATGTACAGGGTATTTCAGGGCTAAGTGCGGACTTCAGGATTGCATTAAGGACGTCAAAGCAAGAAAAAAAAGTTCTATAGAGATGTATCCGGAAAATGGGCAGATAAGGAGCGAGAGGCGAGAGATCCAATGTCAGTTTAAAGGACTTATCTAAAAGAAAAGTTCAATGAAAACTAAATTTCATATTTAAGACAACCATACGCCCGAGATGATACAGCAACTTTTTCATCAAAATCGGCTAAACATATGAGCCACTTTATACTGTGCATTTTTTACCTTTTTACGCTTAACTCGCTGTATTAAATTTAATCGTCTTTAATATCATGTAAGTTTCATTGTGATTGAAATAGTCTGACAACGCTTAAATGCCGATATTTCAAATTTTCTTTCCCTAAAATGCCTCTAATTTTGTCGATTCTATAAAAATAACTATATTATCTTGTTACCACTGATGGAAACGGGGTAAATATATAAATTAACTGAATTCGATACCCAACTAAAGGAGAAAACTGAAAAAATATATTTTTTATGCATTTTTTTGTTTTTGAACATAAAAACAGTAATATACATGTATGATATACCGTTGCAAAGCTTGAGAATTTAGAAAAAATATTATCTCATACACAAACTTTTAAAAGTTAGTAAAGAGTGATGAAAAGCCGATAAAACTAAGTGATTATTTTAGATAATAATATAATAGATTTTTTAATAAAACACATGTTTGTATAGAAATTCCATTTAATTAATTCTTTAATGGTTTCACTCATTTTTATCTCTAACTGTATTTGAAAATTCTTTAATTGATTCTAAAAACGGAGGTATGTGAAAGTCGTGTGTTGCCCGCACCAGATTTTTTTTTTTATTTTCATCCTTTAAAGTACCTTTAATATTTTAGATTCCAAAAAATATTAATTGTATCATCTTGTAAGCATTGATAAAAAACTGCTAAACATATGCGTTGAACAAATTTGGTATGAAAATTAAGGAGAAAATATTTGTTTAAGCAATTATTGTGTCTTTTAAAACAGTAATATAGATGCATAATATACCGTTGTAAAGCTAATGATTTTAGAAAAAATATTATCTTAACAAAAAATATAAATGTTAAAGGATATTAAGAATTCTTTAATACAATTAGGGATGAAAATAAATTGCTAAAAATTAATTACACTAAGTTTCACTAATTAATTACACTAAAATAATTTCACTAATTAATAGAAACATGTGTTTTATTAAATAATCTATTATACTATTATCTACGACAGTCAGTTAGTGCTATTGGACTTTTATCACTCTCTATTAACTTTTACAATTTTTCCTGAAATCTTTAGCTTTCCAACAGTTTATTATACATCTATATTATTGTTTTTATGTTTAATGACACAAAAATTGAATGAAAAACTATTTTTTCTCGTTTCTCCTTTCGTTGAATATCGAATTCCCTCAACTTATATATTTGCCCTTTTTTTATCAATGCTAACAAGATAATATGGTGAATTTATTCAAATCTACAAAATTGAAGGTAGTTCAGAAATATAGGCTTTTAAGCCCTTTCGGACTATTTCAATCAGAACACGCAGAACACACATAGACCTTTTTGCGGGAATAATTTTATCTGACATGATCAGTTAGTTTTATCGGCTTTTCATCACTCTCTAATAACTTTTAAAAGCTTGTGTATGAGATAATATTTTTTCTAAAATCTTTAGCTTTCCAACGGTATATCATACATGTATATTACTGTTCTTATGTTCAAAAACAAAAAAATGGATTAAAAAAATATTTTTTAAATTAAAATGTTTTTTAAATTTGCACAACTTACATATTTAGCTGTTATTTATCAATGCTAACAAGATAATATGATTATTTTTATAGAATCTACAAAATTAAAGGTACTTTAGAGGAAGAAAATTTAAAATATCGGCATTTAAGCCCTGTCAGACCATTTTAATCCGAATGAAACCTAAATGATATTAAAGCACATTAAATTACATCGATATAGCTGGTTTAAACAAAATCGTTTGAACAGTTTTTGAGAAAATCATAAGAAGGTGCAATATGCAAGGTATAAAGTAGCTCTTCTGGTGAGCCGATTTTGATGAAAAAGTTTTTGACAACACCTCGGGCGTATAGTTGTCTTAAATATGAAATTTCAGTTTCATAGGACTTTTCGTTTCAGCCCGGGAGTTACCACACACGGACACACAGACACACACACACCTTTTTGCGGGACTTGGTTATTTGGATTCAGGGGACCCTAAAACGTATATTTCCGTTGAAAACTGGAATTCGAAAATTTTCACGATCGCAATACTTTAGCTTACTATATATAGTAAGTGAAAGTAAAAATATTTATTAACTATCGTTTTGACTTTGCTTAAGCAATAAAACAGTAATTCCAATTTATAATACATTTCATTCTTGTGGAATCATAAGACTATTCTTGATATTAATATTAAAGCTCCAATTCATCCTGTTAGCGTAGGACTTACGTTGCCGAGCCTTCGTCAGAAGTGTTTCTTTAAGGTATGGAAGTTTAATTCATCTCATTCATATGGACCCTCATTCAGCTTCCAAACCTGAATGAATCAGCTGCTATTTCCCATGAGCTTTCAGTTTTACTTAACGCTGCTTACGATATATAAACATCTATAACGAAATAAGCAAACGGTGCATTTAAAGTTTAAACAAAATAAAAAAAGAAATAGGACGGTAGAGATGAAGGCAGAAGTGCTATCAGGACGATAAGGGCATGACGATAGCTTGGCCCACCAGAGCCTCAGATAGCAAGCTCACAGATAGTCACTGTCATGTGGAACTTGCACACATAGCGTGTGAAAGTATACGTATGTGCGTTTGACGCACTTTATTAGTGTAGCGTTTTACCTAAATCTCATTCCGCTAGTTAAAGACGTGAAACTAACGGTTAATAAGACAAATAAAAAAATATTCTCTGGAATTCGAGCCATAAATATGAAAATCAGAATAACAGAGCTAAAGTCCAACAAACAATAGACGACCCCTAAAATGTCTCTCAGATTTTTTTTTTTTTTTTTTTTAATAAAACTAAACATTCGAACATTAAACTGTACAAAAAATAGGAAAATGTTCTCACGAAAAACATATTTTAATCAATATCTCTGGCTCTAGTGAAGGTAGAATAAGTTTCCTTTAAAAATCAAAATAATAATAATAATAATAGGCTTACCGAACCCAAAGGTTCGATGCCGATACCACCAAATTCCGTCTACCCAGACTCGTCCAAGACCTCGAGATCAGCTTTAATGCAATCCTTCCATCGCCGCTTCGGCCTACCTTTCGGACGCCCAACAATTTTACTCGCCCATTTGAGCCTCCGCAATGCTACCAACTCAATTGTATTTACAGGGCACAAGCTCCGCAATTCCGCGTTGTGCAATCTTCTAAACTCTCAAGTGGCCTCATATCTCTTCGTAACAAATGTTTTATGTAGTACCTTATTTTCGAAAACCTTAAGCCGTTCTTCATCCTTCAAAGTAAGCGGCCACGTTTCACATCCGTAAAGAACCGTCGGAAGAATAATAGTTTCATAAATTCTAACCTTTAAGTTTTTAGATAGAAGCCGTGGACTAAGTAACTTAGCAACTGAATAATAACACGCATTTCCCACCTTTAACCGGGGCTTTATTTCTTCCTGGATTTAATTTTTTTTTTGTTATCATTGAACCCAAATACTTGAATTTCTCTACGTGTTCGAACGTCTCCCCTGATATATCAATATCACCTAGTCATATATATTTCGTTATTTTAATCATATATTTCGCTTATTTTAAAAAATAAGCCATTAAAATATTTATTATGCTTGGTAATGACCCTAAAAATATAAATAATCTCGTCAAAACAGTACTGTTGATGAGGATGTTTAAAAAAATTAAGATACAGTATTAAAAGTACTGTTTTTACGATATTATTATGATGATTATATGTTTAGGGTTATGACAACCATAAAACTTAAATAGTCCAATGGCTTATTTTTTTAATTATTCTGCTTTGAAACAGAACACTAAACTTATTTTTCTATTGGGTTGTTTCACATGAAATGTCCGTTTTTATAGTTTCTGAAATACATAAAGGACTTTGCAGTTCTCTGTTGTTTTCTTCCGAATGTTTACATATTTAAAGTAAACAGTTACTAATCCTCTAGCTTTGTATTATAAACATTAGCTTCCCAATCAATTACCCACTTTTTAGTAAACCTCCAAATATGAACATGGAAACACGCGATTTTCGAGTAATATTTTTGTACGAGTTTAAACTCGGCCATTCAAGGGAGTGTTAATGAACGGACCATTCGCCGTTGGTTTTCTAAGTTTTCAGCTGGGGATACCGACTTGGAAAACTTGCCCGGAGGAAGACCTGCGTCCGTAATAGACAACGATGTCCTAAAACATACAGTAGAAGGAAACCCCTACCAAACAGTTAAAGGACTCTCAGCACAACTGAATGCAAGTGCATCTACAGTGTCCAGACATTTAAAGTGTATTGGGAAAGTAAAAAAGCTCGATACATGGGTACCTCATGATCTCCCTGAGCGGCATATTTCAAAACAAAGCCGTGCAAAAATTGAAAGAACTGGGCTATGAAGTTCTTCCGCACCCACCATATTCTCCCAACTTGTCTCAAACAGATTACCACCTGTTCTGGAATTTAGACGACTTCGTCAAAGGAGAACTTTTTGAAAATGATGATCAAGTGAAAAGTGCGTTTTCAGATTTTGATTCACTTCAAAGCTCAGAGTTTTTCAGTTCGGGGATAAAAAAGTTGGTGTCATGTTGGCAAAAATGTGTAGAAAAGAAGGTAAATACTTCGAATAAAATTATCCCTTTTTCATACCCCTTCAAAAATCCTTTACCTCGAAAACGGACATTTTATGTGATACAACCCAATACCTTCACTATAACCAGATATATTAAATAAAAGTGTTTTTCGCGCACAAACCGATTTTTTTACACGACTCCTGGGGAAAAGCGTTGGCGTCTTAAATTTTAGAGTCTAATGGTTTAATGTCTAGTTGTATCTAAAGAAATTTAATCAAAAACGTTGAGATATATTTAGGTTCCTCTCCTTGTAAGGTTTTATCTGACTGAGAAAAACGAAAAAAAATGATCGTGGTTCTACTTCATCTATCTATAATCTACCAATTTTCCCAATCAGGGATGAATTGAGTTTGTGTAAGAATGATTAATTGATTAAAGATTAATGATTAATTGAAAACAACGATATTGACTTTTTTCACACCTAAACGGTAGGTCATAGTGACAAGTGTTATATAACACTTTAATATTCCCTACTGCATTTCTGACTAGGAAACTGTCCTCAAATTCCCAATACGACCGAATCCAGTGGAGCGTGACAAACTGAGCGGGGGAGGAGAGTGGGGTACGTTGCAAAATAGAACAATATGGCTGATTTAAAAAATGTCTTAGCAACAAATGTTAATTTCCGAAATAACAATGCGAGCAACGCCAACTCATTAACACAGAGCGTTTCAATAAAGCACCATAAACATAGTAGAAACATGACTTTTTTCATTTTATTGATCATTATATTGAAGGTCGTAGGTTTAAACCCAGAAGGTAGCTCTGCGATTTTTTAAAGGGAGTAAACAATCCTTGCCCATGGCGTCTTCCAGAAGGGACGTAAAATGGTGGTCTCCAAGCGAGTGCGATATCAGGTGCTCGTTAAGTATCCCCAATATTTTTAAACCTGAACAGACGAAATTTAAGACTCCCAATGTAGCATTGTACAATTAGTCGCAGAAGCGTAGAATGGTATTAAGTGCTAAGTACGGAGTAGAGATTTGGGGCTCTACAAAAAATCCTCCTGCTTTTATCTCAAATAAACTCATCCATAAAGACCTTAACGTTCTCTATGTTGCTGTTTGGTTTTAGGGCGTAAAACAGCAAGGTCATCAACGCCCGGTGGTTATGTATGGCTCATTCTAGGTTTGATCACTCCAGATAGAGGGCAAAAAAGGGGAAATGCGAAAACCTATTAACATATTAAAGGGTAGATGTATAAGTAGTATTGAGAATACGAGGGTCGTTCTGAGGATGTGGATAAAATCCACGTAGTCCTATGCTCATCCTTACATTAGTACATTCACCAATGTTTACAATTTGGTAGCTATACGTGGACTCTATGTTGCTGACTTGGCGCGAACCAGGTACCACTCCTTTCATGACAAACTCCATTCCCACTCTAACCCACTAGTTTCAATCCTTGCTTCCCTGATAATCCTCCGAGGTGTCTGAAAAGAAGATGGCCTCGAGACCTTTTAGTTTAACAAAGTTTTTGGAGAGCTGCCAATGGGTAGTATCCCCAATTGTATCTCTCTTGTATCTTATTTACTAGATGTATATCATTATACAGTTGTAAATAGCAATAAATCTATTAAAATGAAAGTGCATAAGAATCTACAATTTTAATTTTAAAAAAAATGAATTAATTAGTAAGAGATTTTTGAGTTTCTTATAAAATTACAAAAAATGGATTTTGTTCGTTTTGAAAATAATCTCTTTCAATTAATGAATTTAAATTAAAATTCTAACAAAAGAAAAATATATATGACAGATTAAGCTCTCCACAGCAGTAGCCATTACTAACATGAAAAGCATTATAACGTTGTGAAATCAATCAGATCTTTTACTTTCGATTTATATAAAAGTGTTGGTAATCCAATCTATTAACTTCTAATAAACATTTCTTGCGATGTTTTATACAGCCAGTATTTGACCTTTTTCTAGAATTTTATGTGTTCGATAGCTTAGAGTGTCAGTTTGTACCATTAACATAATGCCCGATGCTAATAAGCGAATTTATAAGGAAATTACATTTCCAATATAAGGAATTACACCTTTAATGAATAAATAGAAACTCATTAAAAATATATAAACAAGTCAAGTTGGAAAACAAGAAAGCGAAAAGAAGGGTCAAGCCCTTTTTGAATAGCCTTGTAGTTGGAAAGGTGGAAAAACAACACTTTCTTGTTTCTCCATAAAAAGGTAATTTTTTTTAGAGTTATTATTTCAAACCGTATCAAAGGTCAATCGTGTTAAAAATTAGATACACGAGTGAACACGGCTATTTTACTTATAAAAAAAAATCTATTAAATAAGAAACAAGATCTTTGATATTTTGATATCTAGCGAATGACTCACTCCTATAAAAAAAATATGAAAGCAAATTAATGCTAATAACCTGATCATTGTTCTAATATCTACTTTACTATCAAGTGTCAATTTATTCCTGTATCTCGTCACCATTATTTTTTTTTAAATTATTTATAGTAATTTACAAATATATTAAAGAACACAATAAGTAAATATGAGAAGTTGAAAAAAAAATAGGCATGAAAATGTCGTGAGAAAGAACTACCCAGTGGTAGCACTTCACTAACTATTTTAACTCAGTATGTCCCAAGGCCACCTTCTTTTCAGTCGCCTTGGAGGGTTATCAGGGATATCTAAGGAAGATAAATTACGGATAAGTAGATTTGTATGTGCAGGGAGTTTAGAATGAAAAGAGGAGTATGTCTGCAACAAATGGGATGTTAAGGTCATTATGAATGAGTTGATATGTGACAAAATAAGGGACATTCAGGATTTTGCGAAGGATTTTGGATTGTAAGGACTGGATGCGGGAGGAATTAGATGGTTTCGTGGAGGCTTAAAGTCTGATTCCATATGTCCAAATAGGTCTGATAATAGTGATGTAAATGAATCTTTTGTAATATAGTAGAAGTTTTGAACGTTTGTGTGAGGATTCCAAGTAAAGCGCTTGTCATTCACTTACTGTATTTTTTAATACCGTTGTGAATTTCAATAAACATATTTAAAATATAATAATAAAATATAAGAAAAGAGGAACGTAAAATCATCAGAAAAATTCTATAACTTCGAAAAACAGATGAAGGATACAGACTTCAAATCAATGAAACCACTGAAGAAGTGTCAAACATTTCTGTTAACATGAGAAAAATTCGGTTAAAAGTTTATGGACAGTTACATCGACTCCCTTAACACAGACTTGCACACCAGATACTACTTTCTTCTACAGTAATTAATCTGTCAATTGCCAACCAATCTGCTCTGATTAAAAAAAAATCTCTAATTTTGTTCCTTTTCTTTTGTTTTATTTTTCCGTTTACCAAAAGAAAAAAAAAAAAAAAAAAAAAAAAAAAAAAAATATATATATATATATATATATCCATATATATATATATATCCATTTTTTCCCCGAAATTTCACCTTAACAAAACCTACATGAAATTTAATCCTATTTAATTTTACATCACTAATGCGATCCTAATAAAAATATTTTAGAGTTGTACTTGAGAAAATGCAAAATACGTGGTATAAAGTGGCTTTTCTATTCCCCGATTTTTTTTTTTTTAACATTTTAGGCCTACTCGATTCTAAAAGAGGAAATTTCATTTTAATAAAATTTGTCGTTTTCAAGCATACACAGATGAACACAATCACACTCATCCATTTTTAATTTTTTAGGACTTGGTCATTTGAAATCATAGGATCCTAAATGGTGTACTTCTGTTTAGAGCTAGAATTCGAAAAATAGTTTATGCCTCATTCTTATCAATAGGTTAAAAGTAGAGCAGTATCACGACAGTGGTCTATATCATGGCCTTTCGATCTAACTTGGGCGGTTTAAAGTCTTTATATACCATGACAAGTCAAAGTGGTTATCCCCCATATTTCGAAGACTATATTTTGGT
The DNA here is from genome assembly GCA_023052935.1 of Piezodorus guildinii. Taxonomy (NCBI): domain Eukaryota; kingdom Metazoa; phylum Arthropoda; class Insecta; order Hemiptera; family Pentatomidae; genus Piezodorus; species Piezodorus guildinii. The sequence goes on along the minus strand of CM041297.1, from coordinate 21,692,119 downwards.
GGATCATTTCTCGATCAAATCATTAACTCCCGCCACCCATTTTATGTCTACAGCCTCCTGGTATTCAAGTCCCGGAAAGAAGATCCCGTCTATCCGACTTCTATACCCCTTTCCATAGAACCAAAAATGTTTAGTTTTCTATTTCAGCCCGGTCTCCTGTCTTATGGAATAATCTTCCGTCAAACATCCGTCATGCTCATTTTTTTTTTCTTTTAATTTTTAAAGATCTTTGTTTTTTCAATATTAAATGAATTTCTCTAAAAAAACAACTAAAACACCTGTATGCTAATCACCTGATCATTGTTCTAATCCCCATTTTATTATCAATTGACAATCAATTTCAGTATCTCGTAATTATTGAATGAACAATTATTTATTGAAGTAATTATGCATAACTTATTTATGTATCAGATATGATAGAGTTACATTTAATATTATATTTAAATGTAAAAAACAGGAAGTTGGATCTAGTTGGCTTTATATGTGTTAGAAACATTTATTAAATTTTTTTTTTTTTTTTTTATTGAGATTTATTTTCTAGTGAAAAAGTAAATGATCATAAATCAAAGATCGGGAAATACCCGAAGCAGGCAAAAAACCTCTATTAAATTCTCTGAGTAAGCATTGTCTATTCTGATTAGAGATGAGTAATTTGCAACTAAGACACTTTTTGCTCAGCAAATGATTCGCATGAAAGTTCTTCCTCTGTTTACGGAAATAATTTACATTATTTAGTTACATTTACATACCAATATGTGAAAAAATTTGGTTTGCTCAACACACAACTTTTACTTACTTCTCTTCATGAAATCAACTTTTAAATAAACTTAAAAAAAACACTATTGTTTCCTTATTTTGTACAATAAATAATATAATAATATATATTAATAATTGCTACAAATGCATAATTGTGTGCCTTTTTTGTTATTTTGCACTACCTTCTACAATTTTATTTGTTAGCTAACATTTTTTTTTTCTTTCTAACGCTATATAATATACGTATATTACTATCCTCGTTAAATAAAAAAAATAAAAATAAACTACAAAATATTTCTACTCTTTTCTCATTCGGTCGGTCATTAAATTCTTTCATATTTCATATTAACCTATTGTTTATCAACGCCAAAACCAAGAAATAGTTGATTATTCCGAATCAATAATATGCAAAATTCATGGTATAAAGTTAGCACTTCTGCTGTATTACGTCTGTTGATTTTGGCAAAAAAGTAGATATAATATTATTTTTTAAAAAATTCAATTTCATACGACTATCTTTTCAAACTAGACTCGCCACAGACAGAACGTTTTTTTTTTTTTTTTTTTTTTTTTTTTTTTTTTTTTTTTTGTTTTCGTTGAAAACACGAGTTAAAATTTTTTGAGGTTCGCAATACTTTAATAAATAAAAAAAATCAGATAAATAGAATTCGTATGTTGTTTACAGCAGATTTTTGGTTTATTATTTTCAATAATGAACCTTTGTAATCGTACAAAAAAGAAAAAAAAATACCCTCGCTCAAAATTTGGGAACTCACGTTTCAAGATTAACCTAATAGCGAACAAAAAAAAAAAAAAAAAATCTGTTTATCCTCCGTCAGCGGCATTTCTCCGAAACTACTGAACCATTTTTTTATAAATTCGCCACGAAAATACTAGTCCATGCAACGATGATCCTAACACCCAGACGTTGATATCAGCTGATTAGTTTTAAAATGGTAGCCGATTAAAAGTGATTTAATTCAATAACTCAGTTATTTTTGAAGGAAGAGAAAAAATGTATGAGTGTTTTTTAATAAAAAAAAAAAAAACGCGAATAATTATATAAAAGAGAAAAAAGAAAAAAAATTCAGTTACATTTGAAGATGGAGAAAAATATAGACAAAGTTTTAAAATCAGTAGAGCGCGATAAACAAAAAAAAAAAAAATTAAATCTCGCTTAATATATACGTTTGTACTGCGTTGTTTTCGAAGATGGAGATTTGATTTAGGGTCATTAGATGTAGAATAAAATTTTCGACATAATAAAAAAAAATCATTGAAATTGGTTAACAACTAGCTGAGATATTGCGTTTTAAAATCAGCGGTAGTGATATGATAATATCCTTTGAATTATTGCTTTTCATATTCCTTAATATCAACAGCCATAGCTAGATAAACAGTTATACCCTAATATTTTTATTTGGAAATAATAAACTCTTGTGTACTAATTTGCAGCGTTTTTCAATTGCATTCACTACGTCGCAGTTTCTGAATTGTAAATTTATGCAAGTTCCCATTCAACTGAAACAAGCACGTATTACTTCATTTTATATTTTAATTTGACTAGTCAACTAAGATTATCTAATTTCGCGATCTAATGAAATAATCATTAAATTTGCCGGCATAAATAAAACAGATGGAAATGTCTCTGTAAAAACTAGAATTCCCTTCACTGGATAAGGACAAATAGAAAAAAGCGTCGGATTTATTTATTTAAGTAAAAAGGTTATTAGTCCAGTAGACATGTTTATTGTAGTAATTAATTAACGAAATCTAGATATCCGTCAGAGCTATTTGTTAAGGTTGCTACATATTGGAGTAATTTACCCATTCACTTAACCCGAGTCAATGTCTTATCTGATTGGCTCACTTGGATTGGACATGTCGCATTTCACTCTCCATACTTCTTCACAAAGTATTAGAAACAAGTGTAACGTTACTATTATTTTTAATTACTAAATAATGTACTACTTGTAATTTACAGCATTCACTTAACTCCACGCACTTTTTGTCTCACAGCGTTACTACCTTACAACTTCGTTATGTCAGACACCATTTTTTCTAAAATTTTTACCTCTTCAACGTTACATCATCTATTTATGTAACTTTTCTTCTATGACGAGAAATATATTTAGTCTACAAAAATATGTTTGCTGTATTCTATTTCAGTTGGTAGTCAATTTTTACTTTCACTTACATATATATATATATATATATATATATATATATAAAGTTTTTTTTTGTTTTTTTTAAATATTTTTATTGAAATTTACAACTGTATTTTGTAATACAACTAGTAAATATGCTGGTAAAGATAAAATACATGAAAAAACATGAAGAGAGACTGCCCATTGGCAGCACTCTAGTAGTCAATCTAAACAAGAAGACCTCGAGGCCATCTTCTTTTCAGACGCCTCGGAGGGTTATCAGGGATCGAAGAGGAAGCTAGCGTAGAAACTAGTGGGTTAGAGTGGGAATGAAGTTTTGCATGGAAAGATTCATACCTGGTTCGGGCCAAAACAGTAACATAGGGAACGTCAAGATCTTTGTGGATGAGCTTATTAGTGACAAAGTAAGGAGCGTTGAGGATTTTACGAAGGATTTTGGATTGTAAGGATTGGATGCGGGAAGAATTTGATGGTTTAGTAGAGCCCCAAAGCTCTACTCCGTAAGTCCAGATTGGTCTTATAATAGTCATGTAGATGAGCCTTTTGTAGTTAAGAGGAAGGTTTGATCGTTTGTCTAGTAAGTGTTGAAGTAGCCTAAAACGTCGTGCAGTTTCTTGTCGTTTCAGTCTTGTATGAGGGTTCCAAGTAACGCATTTGTCAAGGTGCAGTCCTAGATATCGGATCTGTTCAACCGGGACAAGAGGAGCATTGTTGAAGGAGACAGTAGGACAGGATGTCATAGGTTTACGACGAAGGGTAAAGGTTATTTGATGGGATTTGTTGGAATTTATTTTTATTCTCCAGTTCTGACACCATACTTCTAGGTCTTTGATGTGCGCTTGAAGAGTTTGAAAGGCGATAAATGGATCATTATGAACTGATAACACGCAGGTGTCATCAGCATAGGTAGAAAGGAAAGTGTTGGGATGGGTTGGGATATCAGCTGTAAAGACTGTGTAAAGAATAGGTCCCAGGATACTGCCTTGAGGAACACCAGCAGACTGAGTGAAAAGGTATGAGTGGGAACTATTGTGATTTATTTTGAAGGATTTTGTTAGAGAGGTAGGATTGAATAATGAGGAAGTAAGCAGGAGGGAGGAATTTACGGAGTTTGTACAACAGTCCTGGGTGCCAGACCCGGTCAAAGGCCTGTTCTACGTCGAGAAAGGCTCCCGTGCAGTACAACCCGCGCTCCAAAGCAGAAGAGATAACGTCCACCACACGATGACATTGCTGGATAGTGGAATGGGATGTTCGGAATCCGAACTGATGATCAGGGATGATATGATTAGAGTCAAGGATAGGATATATTCTTTTCAGAAGAAGTTTTTCAAGGATTTTACCCATAATAGGTAAAAGTGAAATTGGACGGTAAGAAGATGGATGTTCGAGCGGCTTTTGGGGTTTGGGAATCATCTTAACAATAGATAGTTTCCAGGAGTCAGGAAAATATTTGGTCCGGAGGATAGCGTTATATATGTAGGTAAGAAAAAGGATGGATTTTCGAGGAAGCTGTTTCATTATATGGGAAGTAATTAGATCATGTCCAGGAGCTTTGGGGGAAGGTAATCTGTGAATAATATTGGATATTTCTGAAGGATGATATGCTGGAGGAGGTAGGGTCATTTGGAGAGGAATATCAAGTTCATTCAAGATGGTTGGGATTGAGTATATATAAAGTTAGAGAAAAATTGCAAAAAATCTGTTGCGGGAAACACACGACTTTCACTTACCTCCGTTTCTAGAATCGATTAAAGAATTATTAAATACATTAAGAGATAAAAATGAGTTAAACCATTAAAGAATTTTTTATTTTTAAATGGAATTCTATAGAAACATGTGTTTTATTAAAAAAAATAATATATTATTAAATAAAATAATAAGTTAGTTTTATCAGCTTTTCATCACTCTCTATTAACTTTTAAAAGCTTGTGTATGAGATAAGTTTTTTTTCTAAAATCTTTAGCTTTCCAACGGTATATTATACATGTATATCACTGTTCTTATGTTAAAAAACAAAAAATTGCATTACAAAAATATGTTTTCAGTTCATTCCCTTAGTTTGGTATCGAATTGATTCAATTTATATATTTACCTGTCATTTATCAATGCTAACAAGATAATTTGGTTATTTTTATAGAATCTACAAAAGTAAAGGTACTTTAGGGGAATTAAAATATCGGCATTTAAGCCCTGTAAGACCATTTTAATCAGAATGAAACCTACATGATATTAAAGCCCATTAAATGTAACATCGATATAGCGAGTTTAATCAGAATCGTCAGAACCGTTTTCGAGAAAATCGAATAAAGATGCAAAATGCATGGTATAAAGTGGCTCTTCTGGTAAGCTCATTTTGATGAAAAAAGTTACTATATATAGTAAGTGAAAGTAAAAAAGAATATTTGAGTAATTTTTGAACTCGAGTTTTCAACACGATTTAGGGTTTTAATATGATACACGTTTTATTCAGACAGAGCTAAAATGTCGATAGTTTAAATTTCCATCCTTCGAAGTACCTTTAATTTAGTAGATTTGAATAAATTAGCCATATCATTTTGTCAGCATTGATAAAAACGGATTAATATATATATATATATTATATATATATATAATATATATATATATAATATATATATATATATATATATATATATATATATATAAAGTTTAACGAATTCGATGTCCCACAAAAGAAGAAAATAGCAAACATTTTTTAATATTTAAACATTAAAAAAGGAATATAGATGTATAATATACCGCTGGAAAGCTAAATATTTGAGAAAATCGTAAAATGGTGGTAAAAGCGTAGTATAAAGTGCCATTTTTGGGTTCTTTATTTTCGAAGAAAACGTTTCTGTATCATCCTAGCAATGTGCATGTATTAAATATGAAATTTCAGTTCACTCCTCGTTTTTGAGCTAAACTTCCCGCACACATCTTTTTGCGGGTCTTGGTCGTTTGGACTCTGTGGACTCTTAAACGTGTAATCCTGATAAAATTCTGATCACAACTTTATTGCAATACTTTTCTATACTAAGTAATGATAAAATTAAGACATTCCAATCAAAACATCTTGGACATGCAGCCTTATATACATGGTATGGCAGTTCTAAATCATATTCCCTATGCCTATAGAAACTTCTACGACAAATAAAAAGGTAACAATTATGTTAACCAAAAGTTATTCGGGAAACGTTTAAGAGGAGTTGGATGAGGGATCTCCTAATTTATCCATTAAGTAACAAATTAGCAAGCAAACGAATTGTTGATAACATCAAATTCCACTATGGTATAGATACTATAAGATCCGAATAAAATATTAAATTAAAAAAAAATGAAATGAATATATTTAAATATACTGTAGTTAATGTTTCATAAATAAGAAGCATTAAATAATCAAACATGAAAAAAAAATTATTTTCAAAATTACATAATATTCGCCTTATTTCTTAGGATCTAACTCTACACTCCTACAATGTCACACTAATCACATATAAAACATTAAAAAAAATAAATAAACAAAATACGATAATATCTATAAATGGCTCTTAACCAGAGTAAAACATAATCATTAGAGCGTTAAAATCGATTAATTTTTATTTATAAGATCGATCCAGATCGATAAAATCTCTATAAAGCAATTAGCTTGCGAAATGCGGTCGGTGTTAAAGAGCCGGGAATTTTTCTCGGCGTTAATGGCGTTTTAATGAAGCCGTTTTGGAAATTCTCTTTTTAACAGCTTTGTTTTTATTATCCATGTTCGCTTTATTTAATAACATATTATTTCCTTTATTTTTCTTTATTAAGTAGAAGCTGCTAAAAGTGCTTTCAAGTATAAATACTCATAAAAATAATGAAACTATACTCAAAGAATTTCCATTTTATGTCAAATAAGTATTATCATACACATAAAACTTTTATTGGTTATACGACCTTAGTCGTAACATTTGTCGCAAGGACCTACCGTTTAATAGTTAGATTGGTTTGATTAAAAAAAAATCACGTTATGCTAAACTTTATTTTAGCTTTGGTACCAAAATGGATTTGTTATGAAAACAAGTTTTTTACTATTTTTTAAAATTAATTTATTTAGTGGTGTTCATTCTGCCTCAATGATAACATTAGTAATAGTGTTTTGAGATTCGTATACCCTATAAATTAAGATTGAATGAGTCCAAAATGGTTTCTTATATTTTAGTTGTTTTGTTTCCTCTGGCAGCTAAAAAAAAAAAATTGAATTTTTTTTTTAAACCGGAAAAAAAAGAAAGGCGAATGAATTTAGAAATAAAAATTAATAGTTAAAAGGATTAATTATATTAAATTTAAATAGAAACGTGTGTTTTTTTTTAATAATATTTTATATTTTTATCCAGCAGTTTGGTTTATCGGTTTTTCATCACTCTCCATTAACCTTTAAAATTCAGCATTGGATAATATTTTTTTCTAAAATCTTAAGCTAACCAACGTTATATTATGCACCCACACAAAGACCTTTTTGCGGGACTTGGTAATTTGGACTCCTAAAAACCTGTACCACTACAACCCATGAAGGGTACATATAGAGATTCGTACTGTTTCAAGGCCAACGGCAGTGCAATGAGGTGATTAGGCCTTAATCGCGCTCAGCCGTCAGGTTTTTCCCCAATTAATTTGGGTACCCACTTTATAGAGGCTGGGTCTCCATACCCTAGGGTCGCCCCCCGACTGAATTAACAGAATAAATAATATTCCGCCACAGCCGGGATTCGAACCCAGGACCCGGAGCACAGCAGACTAGCGCTCTATCCACTGGCGTGGTCTAGTAATTTGGACTCAGGGGACCATAAAACGTGTTATTTCTAGTTAAAACTCGAATTCGAAAATTATCACGATCGCAATGCTTTCCTTACTATTTATTTAATAAATAGGTAAGTGGAAGCAATATTGTAATATGTATTATTAATAATAACAAATATCATATTAATATCGTGATATTGAAGATACGGTTATTAAGGTAAAATAAAATTTGTTTTATTATAATTTTAACAAATAAAAATAGAATAAAAGGTTTTTCACTGCGCCCCTTTCGCTATGCCCCAACAATTTTGGAAGAAACTTATTTTGATGAAATTTTATTGACTGACTTTACTTCAAAGCACATCCATAATTTTCAAATTTATATCCATACAGACAGAGTTTTGAAAAATTATACTTCGAACTAACTTGTTTTCCCCACTCCTTTTCGTTCTACGAAAATTTTGCATAAAACCTTAAATGGATGTAAGTTATTTTGAATTTTTTTAAATTTAAAATTTAAAATAACTACATTCTAAAAGTTAAAAATCTACCAAACAAAAGACTGCCACATTTCATAAATGAGGAAGTAATCAAACAAAATATTTTCTGGTTTAAAGATGTAAGAGAACTGGCTGAAAAACATAATGTTTCTATAGACATTCAACTTAAAAACAATTTAGACAATCGCTGATAGGTATTTGTAGATCAAAATTTTTACAAAGGGCTATAGTCTCAGAGAAAATGTTTGTATATAAAAACTTAGATCATGATAATGGGACGCAATATTTGTTTGATACCAAATTAGGTTTTAATGGGGCGAAATGGATATTAAAAGTTAGATGTGAACTGGTATACCTCAACTATAATAGATTTTGGTCAAATAACAATGTGATGTGTTCGCTTTGTAATAGAAAAGAATTAGAAAATACCTATCATTTCCTCGCCACGTGAATTTTATCTGAAATTAGAATAAGGTGTTTCGGAAAGAATTATTTTAACACCGATGAAGTAATAAATTATCTTAATGGACAGAAGTGAATGGCTGTGTATAAATATTGTAAAATAGCATGGCCCTACAGATATAAACTCATAAAAGAGTTTAACTATATTTAAAAATTGTAATATATTTATATATATGCAATTGTTTATTATTATTATTATTGTTTTGTTGTTTTGAGCCTTATAATGAAATAGTTGAATCAGTGAGTTAGATTGTTTTACTGTTATTGTGTATGTATATAGTTACTGTTATATAAATTGTAAAATTGAACAGGTCGGCTCCGGACTAGACGGTCTAAAAGACCATAGTTCTATTAATGTTTTTTTATATGTTATATTTTTGTTATAATATGCTGAAATAAAAAATAAAAAAACAGTTATCTATCTATCTATCTATCTAAATGGATGTAAGTCAACCTTTTCTATTTCCGGTAATATAGACACACCTTTCATTAAATTAATACTAATCACTGCTAGAGTTGTCATATGGTCAGAGTAGGCGGTATTTCTACTTAGAACTTGACATACGATAATAAACGCATTTAAACAAGATACAATTACTAAATATTTTAATTAATCATTAGTCTAATTTAAATAAAACTAATAAGAAAGTGAAGGTAAGATTTAAAAGTGAAGGGTTGTCGTATTGAGTGGTCCAGTTAGCAATGGTGTCCCATAACGGGTCTAAGCAATCCCCAACGGCCTGCCCATAGGTCACTGCTTCCCACTAATTTTATAGAGAAAGTTATACCAAATTCGGAGACCTCGTTTCCAAGTCCTAAAGAAGGAATCTCGACAATTTTGAAACCAGCAATGCAATTTTAGATAAACGTCCCAACTTATCCTGGAATGCAGTCCGTAAAAATCTCTTTTAAAAGAGAAATAATCTTTTATTTAATTTTTCATAAAATTATTTATTTTTTAATTTCTCTCGGAACTTATGTATGTAATCATCCTTAAAAAAAGCTGTAAATTAATATACAACAATTTATTATTTCCAAATAACGATAGTAGCGCATAACAGTTAATATAGCTGTTTACCGGAAATTAGCTTGTATGAAAAACGATAAATTCTTCAAAGCAAATGGTCAATCTCCACAACTAATTTCAAAAAGCTACATCTCTGCTATTCCTTGACCGATATCTTATTTTGGTATTTATAAATTCCTACGATTAATAAAAGATATTTTTTTTCATCATAGTGTGTTGGTCTCGAAAATCTTATAATTTTTCCCAAATCTTAAAATATATATTATTAAATTAAATATATAATACTATATTAAATAATGTACTTACAATTAGTACGAGTCTTTAAGAAAAACCGCTACTTGCAAACACACATTTAAAGGACTCCTCTAATAACGGATTGTTTTTAGGTTTTGTAAAAACTTTGAGGTATATAACATTCTTATGGTACGTTCGCAACATTACGCTGCAAACAAACCTTCACATGCCAACTGTCAACAAACAGATCCTCTACAAACGTTTTCACTAAAACTTACACAGATATCAATACATCGATACAAAACATAGCAACTACCGACATGCCTCACAACATCCCTCAAAGAATGAAAAGAAGTTGGATGAGGGACCTCCTCAAATAAATAGAGGATTGTAATCAAGAAAAAAACCTTATCCCATCACATTTATTAATTGCCAACATCATGACCAGTGTACATTAAAAAAATATAAGAAGATTTTATATTGATGACTTTTAAACCTTTAGGAATGTCTTCATGCAATTACATTAAACTTGATGTCATGATTAACTTCGCCACTTTGCCACTGCTATCCCGAGGCGGATTGAAAGGAGCCAGTTGCTATTCGAGTCCCGTTGGTAAGGGCAATAAATTATTCTTAACTATCTCCCACCCGGGGCTAGTTGACAATTTGTCACATTGGCTCGGCAAACCGCTTCCAGCTTTTCAGAATGATGTTAAACGTTTTCAACGAGTAACTGCTTCTAGAAATAATCAGTTGTGATAAACTTTCTTATTAATTTTTTTTTTTCATGTAAACCTCTCTAAAACGGAGGTAGATGGTTTCGATATATTTGTCCGCGAAACAAGGGTTTCTCTTGTCCACTGAGAAAAGTAATAATTAAAATATACTTGTCTAAATCAAATTAAGTTTATCAGCTTGAAATGTATTTGATTTATCTCATATAATTTTAATAGATATGCTTACTTCAGCACGTTAAACTTATTTTTATTGTGATTTATCATTTCTTCTTTGCATTTAAAAATAAATAATTTATGTGGTATCATTCATAATGGTAGGTTGGAACAAGAAAAATGACGAACGTTTTAGCTTTCTATATCTACGGCCGCGGGTTCAAGACTGGATCCTAAGATGTCTTAAAATAGAGTAAATAATCCTCGGTTATGCCGTCCTTCGAAGTGTACGTAAAAAGGTGGTCCCGAGCCTGTGATGACAGTTACCTGTTTAAGATTTCTATCCTAATTAAACCTGGTTTTGAAAAATTTAGGACTCCCACTGTACTATTAGGAACAGTAGCATAAAAATGACTTTAAATGAATAAATAAACAGATATTTAATAAAAACGTGTTTTAAAATGTAGCAATAAAATGTTAAATAAATAAACAAACAACAAAAATGAAAACTTATATAATGTTAGTTGTGCTAATTCATAACATATAAAATTAATGGTACTGTTTGTTTTACTTCTTCTCCATAAATAAAACAATAATATAATATATATTTTTTAAAATTATTTATACATTTTTTGGCAAGGCTTTTATAAATAATAACTTTAAATATTCTGTTAGATTATTAACAAAAACCTATATTTTGTTTTTTATTCAAGAGCTTTATAGAACATTTACATTATGTTTTAATTAGTGTTGATATATAATTAATATAGATCACTATATTAATTACACAGTGATTGTATATATTTAGATTGTTTTTAATGGGCAGTTCATTAGTTTATACATCAGAAGAACTCTATGGCTTTGATTAATTAATCTGATTATTTGTATTCATTTTTTTTTCATATACAAAATGTATATTACATACACATGTTCAATTAGAGAACACCATCTTTAGTGGCTGTGTAAATATTTATATAAATTAATTATTAATAGTTTTCAGTTTAGGATACATTTCGTAATTCCTTCTTATTATTAACGGTCTTTCTACGACGATTTGAAATAGGGATGGGATGATCGTCATAATCGGATGATCGGACTTCGATAACTTAAAATGATTTCATAATCGAATGATTAGTATGGATTGTGAGAGACGATTTATGTGATGAGCAAAAAAAAAATTTAATTAGAATGATCATTCGCTTATCCAAACCGATTAATTCAAATGATTGTAATAATCGAATGATCCGATAACCGTCATTCGATTATGCCCACCTCCAACTTGTGCAAACTGAGATAATCTTATAATGACAATAAAACATTTACTATTAGAATGCACTCTATTTCAAGTTTTGAGAAAGAAGCTGAGTTTAACACAAACATTAGAGCAAATATTTATTGATGAGGAAAATAAAGTATCCAAATTAACGGTCATTATAAGCATTAACGACCACATAATATAAATTAATTGGTTCGGGCCAATGATACTGTTCCATAGAAAAATAAAATAAAAATTATCTTCTTTTATTATTTGTATCTCTACAACCCATGAAGCGTCTTGGGTTCAGTACATTTAGAGATTCGTACTGTTTCTGTGGCAACGGCCGTGTGGATTAAACTGAATTTTCGCTGAGCTATAATGTTTTTCACCTGCAATATTCAGGTACCCACTTAATAGGGGATGGATGTATCCCCGAGTGGTGTCCCTAGCTTTGGGCAAAATAACAGAATAAATAATTATGTTGGGATCACTTGTAGCTAGGTGGTAAGCATGACAGCCTCCTATGCCAAAGGTCACGGGTTCAACCCCGCAGGTGGTCCTAGGATTTTTTAATGGGAGTAAAAAATCCTTAGTTATGCCGTCCTTCGGATGGGACGTTAAAAGGTGGTCCCGAGCCTGTACGATGTCAGGTACTCGTTAAAGATCCCAATCCTAATAAAAACTGGATAGGCAAAATTTAGGACTCCCACTGTAGCATCGTTCGATTAGCCATAGTAGCATAAAGTGACGTAAAAGAAATAAACAAACAAATAATTATGTTACCATATCTAAGAGTTCGAACACGGAACGCATAATCAGAAACTACTATGCAAAGCTGCTATCTTTCAAAAATAGCTTGAATTTATTTTTTCTTTAAATTAAAATTAAGCATCTTAATTGGAATCCTCACACTAAAAGAAACTGCCTGCAGACACCGATTACTACAACACTAACTTGACAAACGATCGAAACTCCCTATTTACTACAAAAAAACTCATTTAACATCAATATTATCAGACTTATTTGGCCCTATGGCATTCAGCTATGGGGGTCCACTAAACTATCAAACTCCTCCCGCATCCAATCCTTGCAATCCAAAATGCTCCTTGCTCCAAACTTTGTAACTAATAAACTCCATCCATAGAGACCTAAATATCCTACTTGTTGCAGACTTAGCCCGTGATAGATACACATTTATTTCTAAACAACCTGCCCACTCAAACCCGCTTGTCCGTAACCTCTCATCTACATCTGTTCCCGATAATCCTCTGAGGCGCCTGTAAGGACGGTGGCCTCGAGACTTTGAAGTACTAACACTGGGTAGATTCTTCACATGTCTATTTATGCATGTTATTGTAATTCAGCCATTTTACTTATTTTAATTGTATTTTCAGTTGTAAAAAACAATAAAATATTTTTTTAAATTAAATCTCTTCATCGAAGAATAAGTAGTAGCAGAGTTCGTTTTAGTCATCGTATAATAGAGTAGCTTCAGGAATTCGTACTGAGATTCTTTATTTTTATTTTTATTTACACATACCGTTTAAGTGGTGTATTTCTTGTATACCTTGGCATATATATACAAGAAACATTAGTTGAGGAGGCGTAGTATTGGCAGACAGTTATGGTGGCGACGGCTAAAGGCAGGTAGATAATGCTCCAGAACAGGTGTGCACTTGCTGGACAGACTCCAAGGAACACACCCATTCCAGGGACCCCGGACAAACAGTCCGGGAGGAAACGGCGTTCCATCAGCATGACAAAGGTTATGAGTTTGCTCCAACACCGACCTCCTGACAGTTTGATGCTAATCACTACTCTAGTTGGAACAAACTCCTCCTCCCGCCCCTCACCCACACGCACACAAACCACATCTAATCAAACTGCGTTTAGTGGTGGAGATAAAGATCTTGGCCAAAACCTCAGGCCATTTAGAGAGAACTCAGTTTAAAACAATGTTTCTTATCAAAATATAAACATAGCCGAAATTAAATAAACTTGCTGAGCAATAACAAATATGGCCCAGTTAACAACACTGTACACACACACAAGAATACGCGATGTCAACTAGACAAATATTGATGTATATATTTTTGATGTTACTCACGTTATATCACAGTGTCTGAATGAAGAATACCTCCTTTAAAGACCTCGTATTTTTATATTTATAACCTTAACTGCGTAATTGATTGTAACTGTTTGTCATTTTATTCAAATACTTCTAATAACAGTTACTTTATATTTCTATTAGACATAAAAAGTGCTGATTTGACAGTTCATATAGGTCGAAAGTATTCATAAACTGTAAATATCATTCACACCATTCACGGCCAATTATTATTAGTAAACAAACTCGTAACTTTGTGAAACCTACATAATATGTTAAAGATTGTAGGTATATTGTTATATTTTTAACTTTAAAAGAAATTTTCGTACAAAGTAATAATCTAAAAACAATTAATTATTTGCAAATTAATAACTCTCAGTATCTCCTTTTTTGTTATTGCGATTAGGCCCAACATGGTCAGATTTCATTTTAAACATCTTGAAATTTTCGAATGTTTTCTAATGAACATTTTTCTCTAAACCTAACAACAAAGTCTAGAAAATTTAAAATAGGTAAATTCTATTAAAATCGCAAATCATGCTTATTTCCTTTTAGTTTGAATAGAACCGCACTAGTCTGCTGTGCTCCGGGTCCTGGGTTCGAATCCCGCCTGTGGCAGAATATTATTTATTCTGTTAATTCAGTCGGGGGGCGACCCTAGGGTATGGAGACCCTCCTGGGGCAGACCCAGCCTCTATAAAGTGGGTACCCAAATTAATTGGGGAAAAACCTGGCGGCTGAGCGTGATTAAGGCCTAATCACCTCATTGCACTGCCGTTGGCCTAGAAACAGTACGAATCTCTATATGTACTGAGCCCAAGACCCTTCATGGGTTGTAGTGGTACAGGTTTTTTTTTTTTTTTTTTTTTTTTGAATAGAACCAGTATATAATGAGTTTGTTATTTGAGCCTATTTAAAAAAAAAAATATATATATATATATATATAAAAAAATATATATATATATGTGGGTAATATTGTTTATTAATATTATTCATTATACAGGTTCGTCCGCTTTTTTTTTTTTTTTTTTTTTTTTTTTTTTTTTTTATAAAATATATTTTTTTATAGTCTTTTAACTATAACAATAATCAAATAAAGAATTTTTTTTTTAATTTATTTTATCTAAGGTGTTCCCATTTTTAAATTCTTAATCTTATCTAGTAATCAAATTATCTTGACAAATCCTAGGCAATATATCAACTAGTAATTAATTGATAACCTAAAAAAAACTTTTAATATGGCAATAACATGCCTTTGAAATATGTTTTGTCAGTTTGATAAAGATATGATATTATTGTATGTTTAAAGTGTTTTATTATTGTAACATTTGTTTATTTATTCCTTTTTTATTTTCTATTATTAATGTTATTTAATTATAGATAGAGTAAATTCAAGTAACTTCAATTGGTTAATATAAATTATAAATTAATTAGACATATGAACTCCTGTCATTTAAAAATAATTTCTAGAAGTACTGAAAGTATTTATTGATCATTACAATAAAATAAAAAAATTAAAATAAAATCAATGCATAATAATAATAATAAGTATTTTTATAATAATTACAATTAACTTATAAATTATATTGTAACAGTACAATTATAAACAAAATTTGTTTACAACTGATTTACAAGACGTCATGTCATGCCTAGACATAGAGATATCAAAATTACATAAATTAATACAACTATTCTATCATAACGTTATGCAATAGATGTATTACATTTGATTTGGGATTCTATTTATATGACAAAATCCGTAAAAAAAAAAATAAAAAAAATTATATATATATATATATATATTGTTACGGGCTACGGGGTGTGAGAAATGAACTACTCCAGTTTACAAATTACAAATATTTATTAAATACAGAAAACACAAATACAAAGAGATTATTAACCACTATATTAACAATAATAATGGAATCACTAGCTTAACTACTAAACAGTATACATAAAAAAATGAGGTATTCCTAACAAATAAACTACTTACGTAAATTCATACAATCTGTTAGACTTATTCTAGAACTTACAACTATAAAACACGTATATAAACTACAGTCTTCTAATTTCCCACCGACCGGTTGTCACAATCTTGACACACAGTTTCACTACACTGTCACACTGTCACGAGTTGTTCACTGTCACTGTTCACTGATACATCCCAGATGCTTGTTGAGCCGGATTAAGACTGACTCACTTAGACTCAGGGGACCCCTATTTGTACCACCGCCGAATCTTCTAGACCCGGGCGCAGGTAGGGTGGTGGGCCTTTCCAGGCACTTCGAGGACTGTCCAGGTCCAGAAGTCTCTAGCCTCATCTAGGCCCCTCCAGGCGTGGTCCACCCGTCATTGTCTTGACCGTAGCACTACCCCCTCCTTAGACGTGCTCTGCCCCAGAGCACAGATTGCAGAAGCTGAGCGATGCTGATCTTCCTCCGATGTAGGTGTTTTGTCTTTCCAGGGGTTGAACGTGCATACCGTTATGATGACTCCAGAGTTGGCGAACGTCTCTTCTACAATGTTCCTGACAATCCTCCACTCCAGGCCATCGTATCCACAACCCAACTTCGGGATGGCGAGCTTGGTGACACGCAGTTCCAGAAGCTTTCTCCGCAGGTCGTCAAGACTCCGGCGCAGTGTGTCGTATGTCGGCTTCTGCTCTGATGAACTCTTGGTAACCAAGTAAAACAGGTGCCGGCCTTCATGCTCTTGATGGAGAGTCTTCCCAACTCTTGGTCCCTGGCGTTCCAGCTCTTCAATTCCAGCGAACTTCTTCCTGAAGACCGTCGCAATCCCCCGGGAATTCCTCAGATGTTCGGCGACACAGTGTGCTAGAGCATAGTCTACCGGTAACGAGAATATGTCCCTGTAAACTGTCTGCGTTACCCTACGGGAGTCTGGCGCCTTAGGATGGGGAGTTAGGTCCTTGCCGGTGAGGTTCCTCACTTGCTGTTCCTCTGTAGGGCCATGGTTTCCCTTGTATGGAGCCAATCGGTTGAAATGGACTACCTTGGGTTTTCCTTTGGGCTGCTTCCTGATCCTATAGATGACATCATTGATCCTCTTGATGACTTCATACGGTCCGTCCCAGGAGTTTTGAAGTTTCGGTGAGTAGCCTTGCCTTCTTCGAGGATCGTGTAGCCAGACCAAGTCTCCAGGTTGGAAGCCACCTTTCTCTGCCTTGATGTCATAACGCTCCTTCATTCTGTCACTTGCTCCCTGGATGTTTGTGCGAACCTTCTCGTGAATAGTGTTCATTCGCTTCCGTAGGTTCGTGACGTAGTCTTCTCCGGCGACCTCCTCATCAGGCTTGAAACCGAATTTCAGATCGCAAGGCAAGCGTAGTTCCCTGCCGAACACGACATTGGCGGGGGTCTGCCCTGTCGTTTCATTAACTGAACTACGATAGGCTAGCAGGAACAGATGAAGATATTGGTCCCAGTCTCGCTGATGGTCAGAAACTACCTTGGCCAAATATCGACCCATCGTCCTGTTCATGCGCTCTACCATGCCGTCGGACTGAGGGTGAAGAGGCGTCGTTCTGGTCTTCCGTATTCCTAGAGCCTCGCACATCCTGGTGAAGACTGCCGACTCAAAGTTTCTTCCTTGGTCAGCATGAAGTTCCATGGGCACCCCAAACCGACTGACGAGCTGCTTCACGAGAACATCGGCAACCGTGGCGGCCTCCTGATTCGGAAGGGCGTAAGCTTCCACCCACTTTGAAAAATAATCCATGGCCACGAGAATATATCGGTTGCCATTATCTGTCACAGGAAAAGGGCCAGCGATGTCTACCGCTATTCTCTCGAATGGTGCTCCTACGTTGTATTTCTTCATAGGTGCCTTCTTTTTCCTTATCGGTCCATTAGAGGCGGCACAAGTTGCACACCGCCGGCACCAATCTAACACATCGTCCTTGAGGTTTGCCCAGTAAAAGCGTTCCCGAACCTTTTCTAATGTCCGGTGAACTCCAAGGTGGCCACCAGATGCTCCATCATGTAGTTCCCTCAGTACTTCGGGCACTTTAATCTTTGGTACGATGAGTTGTAGTCTCCGCTGATCTCCCTCCGTGTTCTCCAATGCTCGTTTCAGCAGACCTTTGTCCAGTAGAATGGAGTCCCATTGAGCCCAATAGGTTTTTATATTTTTCGACATTGGAGCAACATCCTGCCAGCTTGGTCTCCTTTGGCCTGATAGCTTCCATTCCCTTATTTGTTTCAAGTCCGGGTCCTCGTCCTGTTCCTTTGCCACTTGTGTGTCCTGCCAACCGTCGGTAACGACCGTAGTCCGCAACACTGTTGCTTGCTTTTCTTCTTGTCGAGAACAATGCTTGCATTCCCCATCACAGGGTCTCCTTGAGAGCGCATCCGCATTCCGGTGACTCGTTCCAGAACGATGAGCAGATTCGAAGTCATATTCCTGAAGGCGCTCGATCCACCGTGCAACTTGTCCCTCCGGTGACTTGAATCGCAGCAGCCACATTAGAGCTGCGTGGTCCGTTCTCAGTAGAAATCTTCTTCCATACAGGTATTTATGAAAGTGCTCTATGGACTTAACCACTGCCAGAAGCTCTTTCCTTGTGACACAGTAGTTGCGTTCTGGAGCCGACAGTGCTTTGCTGAAGTACCCAATAACCTTTTCTTCCCCGTCTTGGAGTTGGGAAAGGACGCTTCCAATAGCAGTGTTGCTGGCATCTGTATCAAGAATGAACTTGCCCTCGGGACGTGGATAGCTTAGAATAGGCGCACTACTCAATTTCTTCTTTAACTCCTCAAATGAAGCCTGACACTCGCGATCCCAAAGGAAAGTCCGTTTTTCCTCAGTGAGCCTGGTAAGAGGTTTTGCGATGTTGGCGAATCCTTTCACGTACTTCCTGTAGTAGGTGCAGAGTCCGAGGAAACTTCTCACTTGGTGCTTATCTCGAGGTGCTGGCCAATTGGTGATCGCTGTAATCTTCTCTGGGTCAACAGCAACTCCGTTGTCTGATACAACATGCCCCAGGTAGTTGACTTGCCTTCGGAAGAGATTGCACTTCTTCGGGTTCAGTTTTAGATTGGCTGCACGCAGCCGTTCGAAGACCCGCTCCAGATTCTCCAGATGGTGAGTAAAGGATTTTCCCAGTACAATGATGTCGTCCAAGTAAACCAGGCATATCTCCCAAGAAAGGCCTCTTAAGACGCTTTCCATCAGCCTCTCGAACGTTGCAGGAGCATTGCAAAGCCCGAATGGCATTACCGTAAATTGCCAGAGGCCAGTGCCGATTGAAAATGCCGTCTTCTCCTTATCTTCCGGTGCCAATCCAACCTGCCAATATCCACTGCGGAGATCCAAGGTAGAAAATAGTTTGCAACCCTCTAGTGTGTCCAGCGTGTCGTCAATCCTTGGGAGTGGGTAGCTGTCCTTCTTCGTGGCGTTGTTCAAAAGACGGTAATCTACGCAGAATCTTGTCGTCCCATCCTTCTTTTTCACCAGTACGACAGGAGACATCCATGGGCTACTCGAGGGCTCGATGACACCATCATTCGCCATATCCTTAATAATCTCCTCGGCATCCTTTCGTTTAGCTAGCGGCAGCCTCCTCGGGATCTGTCGGATGGGCTTTGTATCCCCGGTGTCAATTTTGTGCTGGACGATGTTCGTTCTACCCCGTGGTCCTGAGCTGATCTCGAAAATGTCCTGCCATCGGGTAATCAGTCTCTTCACGATTTCGCTCTGTTCAGGCGAAAGTTCTCTGCATGATTCCTCCACGAATCCTTTTAATTCTTCGGGTAGTCCTCGTTGCTCGGTGGGGTTGCGTTGTAGCTGTCGGACTACTGAGGTAGCGGCCGTACATTCTCCGACTGGTGTTCCTCTCTTTAGTGTCACCGGGAAGCTGTTCAGATTCATCAGTCGGATTGGGGTGGTATGTCCGACCTTGATGAGAGACCTTGCAACCAGAACACCGCGTCCGACTTCCTGCTCCTCGTGCTTCCCAGGTTCAAGTAGAAGACATTGACCCTCCGGTAGTCGTCCATTGATCGTCCCATGCGTCAGAATTTGACTCCGTGCAGGTAAAGTGGTGTCTTCTAGTAGGAGTACTCGTGCATAGAGGTCCTTTCCCTGCCGAAGGATGACCTCTTCGTCTCCCAGCGTCATCACACCTCTCGACATGTCCAGCTTGATCCCGTATTTGATCATCAAGTCCATGCCGAAGATGACTTCCTCATCTATTTCCGCCACGAGAACGCGGTGCTCTAGACGTTGGCCCCCGATGAAGAAAGTGGCAACTGTCTCCCCGTAGACCTCGGCTGGCTGTCCTGTGGCTGTCCGTAACGCCCAAGTGGTAGGTGACATCTTCTCAGCGTTAACTGCCTTCGGGTTCAGTATTGTCATGGTTGCGCCGGTATCCAGCAGAAAACTCCGCAGCTGCCCGTTCACCATTCCATCCACATAAAAACTATTTGTCTTGCTCCCTATTGTCGCGATTCTCACGGCGACCCTGGGGCCTTCGATGCTACGGGTTGACAGTTGCCCCTTCCCATCAACCCTCCTTAGTTTTCCTGTGGCTTTTTCCGGCTTTCTGGTAGGACACTTGCTTCTGGGGTGTCCAAGTTGACCGCAGCTCCAACAGCGTATCTCATTTTTGCGTGTCCTGAGGGCTTCCAAAACCTTTGTTACTATGCCCTCGATGGTGGAGGCCGCGTTACGCTCCGCTTCTGCCGCTCGAACTCGTGCATGTCCACGGACTGACTGCCTGACAGCCTCGAATTCCATGGCCTGCGACAATGCATCGCCCAAAGTTTTAGGGCGTGCGAGTTTCACTGCCTGTTGGGTTTCCGGGTCTCGAAGTCCATCCAGGAATTTGTCGATAGCCAAGCTCTCGTAGACGTCGTCGGTGACCGTTGGGTAGGCATTCCTCACTAGCCGGGCGATATCTGCTTCAAATTCCTGCAGCGTCTCGTTGGTCTTCTGGACCCTGTTCTTTAACTGGGAACGGTATAGTTGGTCCATGTGGCGATGGCCGAAACGCATCTCCAGTCTTCTCATCAGCTCACCGTAGTTGCACCGCTCAGACATGGGCATCCCCTGTAGCACTCTTAATGCGTCTCCACGCAAGGCTAGGCACAACGCTGATGCTTGCGTCTCCTTTGACCACCCGTGGATCGAAGCTGCTGTCTCGAAGAGAGTCATGTAGTCCTCCCACGGCGTCTTCCCGTCGAACAATGGGATGGTGTTGTGCGTTGGTGGCATCCCAGCATTGGCGGAGGGAATGGTGTTGTGAGGGCTTCTCTCAGAGGGTTGGTCGGTGTCGATTGTCGGTGGGTTGCTCATACGTTCTTCTAGAGCTTCTATTCTTACCCTAAGTTCATTTTCTACTGAATCTACTTTTTCTCCTAATCTAGATTCTACATCAGCTAACTTATTATCTACACTTTCCATTAACTTAGTTTCTAAATTGCCTAACTTAGCCTCCAATGTATTTTTAACAGTACTTAATTCATTACCTAACTTCTTTTCTACATTACCTAACTCATTTTTAACAGTACCTAACTCATTTTTAACAGTACCTAACTCATTTTTAACAGTGCCTAATTCAGTTTTAAAAGTTGCAGACAACTTACTGAAATCATTTTCAAACGTAATCTCGTCTGGATTTTCCCCTGAATCAACAAAAAATTGGCGCAAGCGTTGTTGCAGTACTAATTTCGTTCCGGAAGTATCCAGATCTCGTTCTTCTAACTCCCGTCTTAAGTCTGCAACTTTTAAATCATTCAGTCTAACACTCTGAGAAGTCATTTTCCACACAGTAGCCCAATAATTACAAAAACAAGAAAACCAAAATTATAACCATTTACAATGATCCCACTTCTGACACCAAATTGTTACGGGCTACGGGGTGTGAGAAATGAACTACTCCAGTTTACAAATTACAAATATTTATTAAATACAGAAAACACAAATACAAAGAGATTATTAACCACTATATTAACAATAATAATGGAATCACTAGCTTAACTACTAAACAGTATACATAAAAAAATGAGGTATTCCTAACAAATAAACTACTTACGTAAATTCATACAATCTGTTAGACTTATTCTAGAACTTACAACTATAAAACACGTATATAAACTACAGTCTTCTAATTTCCCACCGACCGGTTGTCACAATCTTGACACACAGTTTCACTACACTGTCACACTGTCACGAGTTGTTCACTGTCACTGTTCACTGATACATCCCAGATGCTTGTTGAGCCGGATTAAGACTGACTCACTTAGACTCAGGGGACCCCTATTTGTACCACCGCCGAATCTTCTAGACCCGGGCGCAGGTAGGGTGGTGGGCCTTTCCAGGCACTTCGAGGACTGTCCAGGTCCAGAAGTCTCTAGCCTCATCTAGGCCCCTCCAGGCGTGGTCCACCCGTCATTGTCTTGACCGTAGCAATATATATATATATATATATATATATATATATATATATATATATATATATGTGTGTGTGTGTGTGTTAAATTAATTAAACAAAATTAAATTTTGAATGCTATGTAACTGTCATAATAAATAGTTAATATTTGCAATGGCTTTAATTACAATTTTACATTTCACTAATCGGCAAAAATATTCAATTTTAATACACTTTCATTTACTTTATATAAATCTACCTGAGTTAACAATTTGAAAAATATAATATCATTTAGAAATGACACAAATATTCTTTATGATCTGATATTGTATATAAGAGAATATTTCACCGATTTCAGTCCGATTCAACATGCGAAAAATGAAGTAATTTAGCGTTGTTTAAAAATTTAAATAACTACATTCAGTGCTATCTTAAACATTGAAATTGAAATAATGATTAATTGTACTTTTAATTATTGTTTATGTATTTTAATTACCTTAAAATGTAAGAAAGATATTATGGAAATTGATTACAAAATATTTATTTATGGATATTATTTCTTATAATTGTCTTGCTCTTGTAAAAATATTTACCAATATCAAATTACTTTATTTTATTTGTCAAATAAAATAAAACTTTAATAAATTCTTTTAATATACTACTTAACGTAGTACCGAAATTTACTTTTTTTTTTAGTTTGCGTCTTCTTTATTTATTTTCATTATATTTTCATATTGTTCAATACTAAACGAAATTTAATTAATTTTTTTATAAGAAATTCTAAAATTAAAAATTGTATAAGAAATTGAAAAGACGTTTTAATTCATTCATTTTTTTTTTACAGTTGAGATAACCGATATAATGTTAATTAATACGAAAATGTTTATATGATTTAAAAAAATAATATTATTTAATAGGTGATGAATGTCTTTTTTATTTTAAATCGTACTGTATTTAAAATTGAGACAAATAATTTTAATATATTATCAATAAAAAACTGCACAAAGTAAAATATTAATTTCTGATTTGTCAACTAAGAATAAATATACATTTTTTTTTTTTTTAATAACACTTGTTTCGCTATTAAATATACTGTTTTTCTTTATTTACTTAGTTTACATAATTTTAATTGATTAGATTAGTGTTATTAATTATTAAACATAATTTAAATACTATTAATATTACTAACAAATAAAAATGAGCGTCCATAATATATTTGATGATTATTCATTTTTTTAAATTTAATTTATTTTTTTGCTTAGGTGAGGGACGACAAATAGAGCACATTAGCACTTTTTTTTTTTAAGAGTAAAGATAAGAGATAGGATCGAACTCACCTTGACAAGAGTACGACTTAGGACTTATGCTTGGACGAAGACACCCGGACTTCCGACTGAGGACAGACACGAAGACAATGACGACGATGAGGAAACGCAAGACGGACACAACAAGCTCAAAGCATGACACTCGCACTACTGCCCTGACTTGTGTCCCACCACCACACCTGTCTCCCACCACTCGCCCTGGGCCCACGTGTTCTCTCACTATCCATTAGAGATAAGCTTATGTCTCCGTGTATTTTTGTTTTAGAATTCATATTATTTTTACTCTCACTTATATATAAAATGAATATTGATGGAAAGTATTGCTGTCGTGAAAATTTCGGAATTCGAGTTTTCAACAGAAATTTAAGTTTTAGGATCCTATGTGTACAAATGACTCTTATTCTGCAAGAAGCCCTGTGTGTATCTGATAAGTTTTGCTAAAACTTTTTTTTTTTTTAATAATTTTTTTTTACATCCACCCTGTCGCACAGCCCGTGACAATAAGCGGATTTGATAACAATTGATATAAAGGGCATGTCAGGCATGAGGGAGGTCGATACCCATTGGCATCTACTCCTAACTTGAATTTTAAGAGTTTACTTAAGGAGATCTCTTAGCCAGCTTCTTTTCAGCCTTCTTTGAATTTTCCCTGGCATGCTTGTCGTGGCCATGTTTTGTATGAGTTTGTTAGTATGTCCGTGAAGTTTGTCAAAAAATGTTATGTAAGAAGTCCGAATGTGATCTTGTACTATTTGTATGTGTAAGTCTGTATGTAAAGTTTTGTTACTGACATACCAGGGTGATCGAGTAATAAATCTTTAAGTTTTTGATTGAAAAGTCTGGATTTTTGCAATCTGAGTCGGTTTCGCTATTCCATAAATTTGAGAGGCGTATGCCCATATGGGTTTTAGGAAGTAGGTATAAGTATTTAGTTTTTGTCGGATTTTTAAAGAAGAGTGTTTGTGCAGTAGAGAATATAGAAGTCTTAGTCGATTGTTGAGAGTCAGCCGCTTCTGCTAAATGTGAGGCATGTCATCCTTCTGCGGAAAGTGAGTCTTAAGTAATGAACTGTGTTGGTTTGTGTTATCGGTAAGTTGTTTATGTAGAATGGAGGGCAAGTGTCGTGTCGTAGGGTGAAGGTGATGTGTTGCGATTTGTCAATGTTGAGTTTTATTTTCCATCTTTTAAAACCATTCTTCTAAATGTTGTAAATAATTTGCTAAAACTAAAAGACTAAAAATCATACGAAACTGAAATTTCTTCCATGTCATTTTTCATGTTGGTAAAATTCATATCGGATTAAAAAAAGCTAAAAGTTGGTGATCCTCGCATCTGATAAAGGTGTTGCGAACATCTTTCTCTGGTACCTTTTTGTGCTACAGATGTCTTATATCGCTCAAATTAGCTTGTTTAGTGCATTATAAAGTTGTTATTTATTTTTATCTCAGCAATTCTTAGCCTGTTTCGTTTTATGTTAATTTTTTATTCATTTAACGTCATATTTGGGATCACCTGTAGTAAGGTGGCTAGCATAACAGCCTTCCATGACAAATGTCACGGGTTCAAACCCGCAGGTGTTCCAAAGACTTTTTTAATGGGAGTAATTATCCTTAGTTATTTCGTCCTTCGAAGGGGAGGACATTATTTTTAAAAATTCGATATTTATTAACCCCTCTCTTTCATGAATATTATGTGCTTCATTACAAAGTTGTTTAATTATTTAGGAGTCCGAAATCCTTTAAATAAAAAAAAAATGTTTCTAAGAAAACAAAAACCAAGTAGATTGAACGCTGCGGTCAATAAAAGACAATGACTTAGTCACACTACATAAAAAAACAAAGACTGCATTCATAGAATTTGAACTGAAATGAATTTTACAGAATTGCTAACTCAATATATCTCCATTCAATAATACTCTATTGTTTGTGCCTTTATTGTTTTTGGTTTCTATACAAGATCATTACAAAAAGTTTTAGGAAATCCGTTGGCATATTTTGTCTCTTTTTTTTTTTTAAATTCAACTATTGTATTATTTTCGTTTCATCAAACACTGATTACGAGCGTGATGAGGGAAAATAAATATGAAGCTATACCTATTATTTTAAAACTTGTATCTCTTTTTGTTAATAATTTGTAAAATATACCGTGTGTCCATTCAAACGAGTTTTCATCCAGCTTTTAATCTAAGGTCCAATTTATTATCTGCTGCATCTTCTGATCATCAGTCTGATTAAGACTTTTTTCTTCAATTTAGCATAATAGACAATTTGAATATCGTTCAGACAAAAGTCTGTAGTGTTTATTGAGGTGTATTGTTCTCGAATTGTTCAAATTAAAATCGGCTATATTTTCTTTCTATAACTTGAGGTCGAGACCGTTCCTTTCTGTCCTAGACCAAAGCTTAGGGGGGGGGGGGATAACAATTTTTTTTTTTTATTTGAAAATTTAGTTATGATAAGTTTGTTTTACATGATTTCTCCGTCCATAAGCGTTTTCTTTTATTTATTTTTTTATCTTTTATTCTGGCGCCAAAGGGCCTTTGACTTTTAGTTAGCAATTAGACTGAGGCATGATTTAGTCTCCTAGGACACCACGATTATAATTATAGGATAAGATTCATGTTTTTTTATTAAACAATCGATTATATTTTTATCTACAACAATCATTTAGTTTCATCGGCTTTTTATCACTCTCATCAACTTTTACAATTCCGTTTATTAGATAATATTTTTTTTTCTAAATCTTTAAAAATCCTTAGTTATGCCGTCCTTCAGAGGGACGTTAAAAAGGTGGTCCCGAGTCTGTGCGATGTCAGGTACTCGTTAAAGATCCCTATCCTAATTAAATCTTCATAGGCAAAATTTAGGTCTGCCACTGTACAATCGTCCGATTAGTCACAACAGCAAGTGACGTCAAATAAATAAACAAACAAACTATTCTCGTGTTCAAAAACACGAAATTAGCATAAAACAATATGTTTGTACTTTTCTCCTTTCGTTGTTTCAAAAAATCGCTCAGTTTGCATATCTAACTGTTATTTATCAATGCTAACAAGATGATGTTCCTATTTTTTTTAAATCTACTAAATTAAAGGTACTTTAGAAAAAGGAAATTTAAAATATTGACATTTAACTCCAGTT